>JAJJWW010007814.1:0-435082 GCA_023531295.1 Papaver armeniacum | reverse complement strand
GCTGTCGTCATTCATTGCGTCATTTATTTTACTTCCTTGCGATTCCCTCGCAATGTCGTTATTTATTGATCTCGCGAAGTATTGATGTTGCGATATTCTGATCCTACACTTCCAAAAGAGCTTGAAAGTTGCAAGTATTCTTCACATGAAAACTAAACAACTTAGTGCCTCTCTAAAAGGGCGTACAATACTATCAGGAAACCCTAAACAGGAAAGTAATAATAGTATGGGAGCTTTTGATTTAAAATCAACATCACCCTTTCAATGGTTTCTTGACAGTGGATGTAGCAGGCATATGACAGGTGATCTCACATGGTTTGTTTCTTCTGAAGACTATGAAGGAGGTCCAGTTACTTTCGGAGATGGGAGTTGTTGCTACATTAGCAAGAAAGAGACGATCAAACTGCCCGGCCTTCCTGAAATCCATGATGTAGTATACGTAAAAGGTATGACTTCAAATCTTCTTTCCGTGAGTCAAATTTGTGACAAAGGACATCGAGTTGTCTTCAATGCAAATAGATGTGACATTGTAGACAAAACTGGGAAAGTAATTTTTCAAGGAACTCGTGGTAAAAATACAGTAGAACTTCGATAAATTAATCCGCGATAAATTAATAACTTCGCTAAAATAATATTTTTTACCGGTCCCGAATTGGGCCAGTGTATTAAATTAATAACCTCGCTAAATTTATAAGATAATAGAAATTTTAAGTGTCCAATAGGGCCCAACTGAAATATAAATTAATAATCATTATAATAGCACTACATTATGAAGCCTTACTAAAATAAAATTTCAAAATTGTTTGTTTTCTTGTTCACATTTATGCAACATTGAACTTTATCTATGATATTTTGTAGTCCCTTGAGGAGTTCAGGAGTGTCTTTTTCAAATTGTAGAAGGAAATCATTTAGCTTTACTATTGATAAGATTATTTTTTTTACGAGAAACTGGCTCCACAACGCAACTATCATCCTTTAGTTCCTCTTCTTGGGGATTTGATATAGCACTCCCAATAATTTCTTCGTCTGTCCAAATTTCCGTACTGTTATCATTTTCACCTGGATAGTCTTGCAAAATGTCGACATTTATTTGATTATGGTAATTCAACTCATTGATTATTAATCCAAATTCATTCATACCTTCATCTTCAACGACTGGTACATCTTCATTTTCTTGTGACCGAAGTTTACAATGTTGGAAACAATTTGCAATTAACTTTTATTGAACATCTGTTGTCCATGACGAAACTGCAGTATTAATTGCCTCGCAAGGACATTGATTTTTTCTGGACTTAATTTTCCCGTTTCATAACCTTCAATGTATTTGTTGTTATGGGAAATCTTTAAGTTAACTTAAATATTTCGTTTTCTTTTATTTTTGAAACTTAAACTTAGAATGTTTCGATAATTTAATAACTTATTAATTTATCGATAAATTAATACTTCGCTAAATTGATAGAATTTAGCAGTCCCAACATTATTAATTTATTGAAGTTTTACTGTAACAGTTATCAACTCAGTTTAGCAATTGTTGCAATTCGACTAAGGTGGAATCTACACATCTTTGGCATGAGCGTTTTGGTCACATCAATTATCGTCTTCTAACTAAGATCATTAACAAAGAACTTATTAGAGGCATTCCCAAAATCAATGCAAAGATTGAAGGTGTATGTGGTGCCTGTCAAAAGGGTAAACAAACGAGAGTTCACCATAAATCATCTCGAGATATTCTCACTAAAGCTCCACTTGATTTAATTCATATGGATCTCTTCGGACCAATTCAACAACCCACGGTTGCTGGAAAGAAGTATGCTTTAGTTATGGTAGATGATTACACCAGATTCACTTGGGTTGCATTTCTGTCTCATAAAAATGAAACCCTTGATGAATTCAAGATTATTGTTAAACGAATCCAGAACGAACAAGGTAGCAAACTAAAGAAAATTAGGAGCGACCATGGAACTGAATTCAAGGACACTAAGGTGTTTGAATTTTGTGACGAACTAGGGATTATTCAACAATATTCACCACATATGACTCCTCAAGCTAATGGAGTTGCATAAAGAAAGAATAGGAACATTCAGGAAATGGCCAGGGTAATGCTCCATAACAAAAACTTACCTCTAAGGTTTTGGGGGGAAGCTGTTTTTACGGAATTGTATTTGATCAACCGTGTTTACTTACGGTCTAAAACCCTAAACACTCCTTATGAGTTGTGGTATGGAAGAAAACCCAACCTGCACTACCTTAGAGTGTTCGGAAGTAAATGCTACATTATAAAAGATCGAGAACAGAGAGGGAAATTCGATACCAAAAGCGATGAAGGTATTTTTCTTGGCTATGCTTTTGATAGCCGTGGTTTTAGAGTATTTAATCTCAGAACCCAGGTTATGATGGAATCTGCTAATGTTATCATCGATGATATTAGTGATTTTTATCATGATAATCCTCATTCTGAATTGCCTCCAACCGAGACAATTGAGAAAGTCAAAGAAATACCAGAATCAGTTGAAGTTATCCCAACTGTTGCTGATCCTGATATTTCTAGTAACGAGGAGAAGAGCACTGATCAAGCTACTCCTGACGAACAAGAAAGTGTCCCTCCACAACATCTTTGGGTTCAAAGAAATCACGATCTCAACAGTATTATCGGGGGAAGATATTCTACAGCTAAGACTAGAGGGCAACTGCAAAATATGTGCAATTTTGGTTGCTATCTGTCACAAGTAGAACCTAGAAATATCGATGAAGCTCTAAACGATCCCTTTTGGGTGAATGCAATGCATGAAGAGTTAAATCAATTCCTAAGACAAGACGTATGGGAACTCGTACCCTGTCCCCCCAAAGTTAATATTGTTGGAACAAAATGGATATTCAAGAACAAGGCTGATGAATATGGCACAATTATCAGAATTAAATCCAGACTTGTCGCTCAAGGATATTCACAAATTGAAGGTATCGACTTTGACGAAACCTTTGCTCTTGTGGCACGCCTTGAGTCCATTATACTTTTATTAGCTCATGCTTGTTTTCTCAAGGTTAAGCTCTTTCAAATGGATATAAAATCCGTGTTCCTAAACGGAATTCTAAAGGAAGAAGTCTATGTTGCTCAACCTAAAGGATTTGAAAACCTTGATTTCCCAGATCATGTTCTTAAGCTCAAAAAGGCATTATATGGGTTAAAACAAGCACCTAGAGTCTGGTTTGAAAAACTTACCACTTCTCTTATTAGAAAAGGTTTTTCAAGAGGTGGAGCTGATAAAACTTTATTTACCAGATGGAGTGGGAAAGATGTTGTCATTGCTCAAGTCTATGTAGACGATATCATCTATGGTTCAACTTCAGAGAAGCTTGCAAAGGATTTTCAAGTTTCACTTGCTAAAGAGTTTGAAATGAGCAATGTTGGTGAATTAAAGTTCTTTTTAGGATTACAGATTCAACAACATAAGGATGGAATATACTTATCTCAAGAAAAATATGCAAGGGATCTTGTTACAAGATTCGATCTAGATAAGTCAAGTCCGAAACTGATACCTATGCCCACTCATTGTAAACTTACACGAGATGAGAAAGGAGTAAAAGTAGATCAAAAATTATATCGATCTATTATTGGTAGCATTTTATATCTTACAACCACTAGACCTGATATTTCTTTTAGTGTTGGTTGTTGTGCTAGATCTCAGGATAATCCAAAGGAATCTCATCTTGCAGCTGCAAAGAGGATCATACGATATGTCAATCACACTGTCGGGTATGGTTTATCTTACACTTTTGATACTAACACTGATCTTTCTGCTTATTCAGATGCTGATTGGGAAGGATGTGTAGAGGACAGAAAAAGTACATCAGGGGGTTTCTACTATGTAGGACTGAATCTTGCGGCTTGGCATAGCAAGAAACAGAATTCAAAATCCCTGTCTACATGTGAAGCAGAATATATTGCTGCTGGCTCATGTTGCACACAAATCCTATGGATGAAACAAATGCTAGCTGATTATGGAATTGATACTGGAATAATGAAGATCTTTTGTAATAACTCTAGTGCGATTCGCATTACTGAGAATCCCGTTGAGCACTCAAGAACAAAGCACATTGATATAAGGTACCATTTTATTCGAGATCTTTATGAAAATGGTATCATAAGTATGGACTTTGTGCCTTCCGAGCAACAACTGGTTGATATTCTCACCAAACCATTAGACACTGCTACTTTTCAACACTTATGGCAGTCTATTGGTGTTATCTTGGTTCATTAATTGTTTCTATAACTCTTGCCCCTGTGCTTATCTCGATCTGTTGGGCAATTGAGTTTGAAACTCCAGTAAGTGTTACTTCAATTCTGTATTTGGTTTAGGATTGATTTTCTGTCAGAGTTCTTTATGTGTCGTGACAAAAGAAATCCTTCTTTTCTTTCGAAATTAAGGTCGCTCGTTTTGTTCTTTCGGGAATGACATATTATGGGGGAGAGTTCTTTTTGAACTTGTGCTTAATTGCCATATCTTTGTGGGGAGTGCAGCTGTGGAATATTATAGGGGTTATCTTGTATCTTTAAAACTCCTTGATGGATGCATTTAGCTTCGGCTTTATGATTGCATCTAAATAAGATGATGTGTGGTTATTTCTTTTGGTCATGAAACGTCTCTTTCAGAAATTTCATTAGGATCCCGTTCTTGTACCTTTGCCAATTTTATTGACAAAAAGGGGGAGAATTAATATGTAGTTCACACTACAAATACATATGGTTTTCGGATCATTATGTAAGGGGGAGTGGTTTCCATGTGAGATGGAGTATTGACTAAGGGGAGTGATACATATCACCATAGTATTGTTGTTGAAGTTGTGATACAATTGAACTTTGACGCTGTGTAATGATACTATGACACTATATAACAATGATTGAGAACTCTTGTTTTCTTATTGTTATAGCTACGGATTTTCAACAACGATGATACTAAACTTACAACCTTTGCGATCATTGGAGTACTTGGAAGTGATGAAGATTTCGAGTAATGTTGAAGATTAGACATGTGGAATAGGAGCTACAAAAGTTAATTTATTTATTTTTTGTATTCCATATGTATTAATAGTTTTGCCACTAAAATTGACAAAGGGGGAGATTGTTAGAGCATTGCTCGGTCGAACTCGCATGCGTTGCTATCTCAAGCATGTTTGTCAATGTTAGTGATCAAAACTTGTTTATGGGTAAAAGCTGATTCTGCTGTTTTGGGTAATTTGGGGTGTGTTGATGACAAAATAATTCAAACCCTAAACAAATGCATTGCACGGGAATGCTTTTAGGTTCGAGAAATCAATCTGTAAGACTCTAGCCTAAACCAAGAAATGGCCGTTCCAGATTCAATTCGGTCACAAGGTGAAGGAGAAGGGTTGATCTTAGGGAGGGAAGCGGAGAAGGTGTTTGAGATTGCGAAGGTGTTGGCTGTTTATGACTTGTATCAGAATGTTGAACTGGCTTGCACAATGTAAGCTATCAGTTCTTGGTGTTTCTGGATACGGTGTTAACAACAACTTGGTTTTTTTTCTGTTGTTTGAAGATATGTTGAAGAACCTATTTATACAAGTCATTTGAGCGCAATCTTCATCTCGTAGGAAGTGGAGGAAGTTGAGTGATGGAGTAGTGGGGTCGTGTAAGTGATTGTCACACGATCACACCTTTGCCCACTTCCCTCATCATCGTTAACCGTCCATGCCTCCTAACACGTTCTCGTAATGGGCGCGTTGCACGCCGTACGCTGTAAACCGCCAGACCAATACCCCAGTAAGCATCCCCCAGTTTGTGACATGTTTGATGTCTCGAATAGGTGGGTCAAGTCGTGGGACCCGCCGTGGAGAATAGCATGGTGCTATTAGGTGAAACAACTAAGTTGTTTATGAGGCCAAAATATGTATGTATTCGACGCATGTAAAGCAGCTCAAATTAATCGATGTGTATGAAGTATCATTGTTTTTGAGCTTGATTGAATAAGTCGTGAATAAGCGTCTTAAAAAGTGGAAGCGTGATCGACCACCTTTGGGTGATCGTTTGGTGGCTCTAGGGGCCCGCCATTACTTGTTCGATCGCCTCATGTGGAAGAATGATGGCCGGTCTTCACAATGTTGCTTTGCTTGTTTTATAAAAATAGATCTATACCATCCAATTAGACCGGCGAAGTTGGATGATTGTGATTGATTTGCGGCAGTTGTGTAATGTCGTTGACACGTTTTTAGGGTTTAGGGAGCCGTGTGGCCCACCCCCTTTGGGCGTGCGTTCGAGGCATTGAGCCCTAGTTTGCATAGGCCGGTCAATCACGTGTAAAGGTGGGTCCGTAGTGATCACGTTGACATCTTCTGGCCGCTTAAGATTAAATCTAAGCCACTCAAATCAACAAGATGGGCGGTCGAGATCGACTTGCATGCATGTGTTGTCGCAAAGCGATTTTAGGTTTTTCTTGATAACAAGACAAATACTCATGTTTGGGCTTAAGGATTTGGTGGGCTTGGAATTGCTATGCGCAAGTCGATCAGTCATGTGTGGAGTTGGTTCGATGATGAACGCGTTGGCACCTCCTTGATCGTTTGAAACACGATCTAAGCCGTCCAACTAGGCTGGCGCAGTTGGACGGATACGATCGATCAGCGGCAGTTGTATAACGCTGCTTATTCAATTTAGGGTTTTCAAAGCTGCGCGATCATCTTAGTTTGGGTGAGCGATTCTATGCGTTCCAAGCTTGCTATGAGCAAGTCGATCGACCAACGATGGAGTTGGGTCGACGGTGAACGTGTTAGCATCTCGTTGGCCACCTGAAATCGGATCTATGCCGTCCAACTAGGCCGGCGAGAATGGATGGCCGTGATTGATTTACTGCAGTTGTTCAATGCCGCAAAGTGATTTCAGGGTTTCTTAAAACAGCGTGTTCACGCTACTTGAGAAAATGATTTAATGCTCTCTGGTCTTGTTGCGAGTAATGGGTGTCGATCGACTAGGGCACTAGTGGGCCCGCTGATGATCATGCTTGCGCTTCCCTAATCATTCATGGGATGATCTAATCCGTCCAACCAGGTTGGCGAAGTTGGACGGCTGTGATGGTTTTAAGACTGTATTGAAGCGCGACCACCTCTCTTTAGGTTGGCGTTTGACGGCGCTGGGAAGTATGTGTGGTGTTCGACCAGTTGGGGCATTAGTGGGCCTGCCAGTGGTCATCACGGTGATCGCCTATTCTGCCGGGGCTTGCTAGGTCGGGTTAAATTATGCGGCCACGATCGTTTCTGAGACTGACATGGACAATCTAGATTTTCCTTAAGGAAATTAAACATGCTCGATCGAGCTTACCAAAAGTGCATCGATATGAGATTCTCTTTGTTAGAGAGCAATGCAGCCTGTGTGAGTGTTTTTATGCAGGTCTCAATACTGACACTTCGGGAGATTCATGCTACTCCGTTGCGAGCGAACATTTAATCGTCATGCCAATATTGAGAGTTCGCTGGGGAACATAGCATAGGAAAACACTAGGTATGTAGGATCATAATATCGCCACAACAACTCTACGTGAAGACAACGAATAACAACACTGCGAGTCAGTCGCAGAGGATTAAATGTAAATGACGCACTGGATAACGATAGGAAGATATGAAATCTGGCGAAAGTTAAGAAGTGTCGCGAATATGAATATTCGTACGCCTGCGACACTTCGCAAGGCACTTCCGAAAATAAGGGACAGCTTAGCTGTCATTCACTATGTACTACCCTATATAAAGGGATGAATGAACCTGCAGAGGAGGGTCTCTTTTTGGATTGGAGAGTAAGTCATTAGGAGAGAGAAAGAGAGAGAATTTTGTAAGTTCTTAAGTGTAATTCTATTTTCCTGTGTAAAGATTCAAGAAAATGATTAATAAACATTCATAATTGTTCATCTATTATCTTTTGAATGGATTAGTTTAACTAAATATAGTGAGGGGTGTATTGTGGGATTTCCTGCAACTACATATTGGCGCTAGAAACAGGCTTTGAACAGCATTAAAAGAAGAGAATTAAGAAGAAAGAAATTTGAGATAATTTTCAAAGAATTTACCAAAAGAGAAATGGCTAGAAGAAGAAATGTACTTGAACAACCGGTGAGAAGAAGCGGAAGACTTGCTGGAGAAAGCAGAAATGAAAGAGGAGAATCGTCAAGGATGAATATAAGGAATGATGAAGAGAATCATGTCCAAGCTTTAATTCCACCGGTAGCAAATGAAACTGTGGATTACGATAGAGTAAGTGTGCACACTTGGAGGACGGATTCTGAGGATGAAAGGGAAGAAGAGCAACAATTGGTAAACAATGGACAAGGAGAAGAAGATCAAAGAATGAATGGAGAAATGAATCCAGGAAGTGAAGAACTCACAAAGATTGGAAACATTGAGACAAACGATACATGAAGAGAGGCGACTAGAGGCAGAGGAACGAGCAAACTTGACAAGACAGAATCATGAATTAAGAATGGAAAATATAAGATTGCAAAATAGAAGATCGAGAAGCACTGCGAGATCGAGTTCAAGATCGACTAGGGAAGAAAGAAGGAGAGCTTTACCAACGAAATTACAGAGGTAGAAAACCAACAGGAAGCACAAAATCTCGGCTCGAAACATCATGAAAGAAGAGAGGACGCGAGAAGATCGTTATATTCCCCATCCCGAGAATTTCCAAGATGAGCGTAATGAAGAAAATCGGGGAACTAGGCGATTTCGGGGCCAAATGATCCCGATCATTGAAGGAAGAGCAATACTACATGGAAGAGAAGCATTGAGAAGGCAAAAAGAGATCGTGGACGACATTGAGAAACATTATGCTGAACAAGCACGCTTAGCCCGAGAGAGAGAGAGAATAAGAGCAGAAGTGGAAAACCAAGAATTGGAAGAAGCAATCCGGCAAAATAATCACGACAACCGAGAGGGAGGCGAGCACAAGATCGTATCAATAGGAATACCAATGGAGAATACAAAAGGATGCAGAGGAGAGTTGATAGAGAACCCAGACAGGAGAACAATAGATATAATGGTGTGCGAATTGATGAAAGAGACGAAGGAGAAACTCGCAGAGAAAGGAGAGAAGAAAATAATGAACAAGAAGGTCAAAACAGGCATGAACGAAGACGGCGAGAGACAGAGCTAAAAATACCAAAGAATCAAATCCCGAGGAAAATGAGCAAATCTTGAAAGAACTAGCGAGAAATGAGAAAACTGTTAAAACGGTAAGAAGGAAGGAGGAAGAAGACAGGTTGGATGAAGCCATCGCGGGAAGCTGCGAAGACTCCTTTCACAATAGAAGTACAAATGGGAGGAATACCACCTAAGTGCAATCTGCTGCATTAACCAACATTTTCGATGGAACAACCTGTGCGGTACAACACATCAAGGCTTATATGAGATGTATGTTACAATGGGAGAATCATGATGCCATATTATGCAAATACTTCGCATCAAGCTTAATTGGAGAAGCACTGAAATGGTTTGAAGGATTACCAAGAAACACAATCTCATCATTCAACCATTTACAAACTATTTTCTTGGGAGCTTATATAAGTAACAATTCCATGCGACCAGGAATTGAGGATGTATTCGGATTGAAACAAAGAGTTGGCGAGAGTTTAAGACATCTGACAATGAGATGGAGAACAATGTGCAGTGAAATGGCCGGAAGGGTAGAGGAAAGATATCTCATTTTATCATTTGTAAATGCTCTGTTCGCAACAAGTTTGTTATACATTCAAATATTCAGAATTAAAAATACGATTACGATGGTTTGAGTGCGAGAACTTCAAGAAGAATACATTGCTTTGGAAGAAAGACAAAATGAAATGGAATCATACCCAGTTGCGAATACAAGTTCAAACGCTGCGAATGCAAGTTTATTACCAAAATTTTTAAACTCAGTGGCGACCACTTCGCAAGGGCAACCGGAAAACGGAAATGATGATGGACAGCAGAAAATAGTAGCTATGGGAAGCCGAGATCAGGAGGAGTTTGATAGAGAAAGGAACTACTACAACCGCGGCAACAATAATAAAATTCAGAGATTAGATCATATGCAAGAAACTTATGGAGGACAAAGGCAGAATAACCATGGAAGACCAAGAAATCGTAGAGTGGTATGGGAAGAGATAAGAATGCCACCACTAAATGCTAGTGTTGAGAAAATTTGGGAAGCTATACTTGTAATGGAGGACGTACCACCACCATGGAATGCAGGCAGTGAACCACCACCAAGCGACAGAAGTCATGAATATTGTTCTTACCATCGCTTTCATGGACATTTAACAAATGATTGCAGAAACATAAAGAGAATCATCCTCCGAATGATTGATGAGGGGAAGTTGGCTCATTTTCTAAAAAATGAAGAGAAAGGGAAGCAAGTACTAACAACATCACCATCAGAAGTGCAAAGAACAGTTTCAAAGAAGGGAAAAGAAGCACTTGTAATAGAAGTGGGAACAAAGGCCAAAAATCTATTTTGCAATTCTATCGTTCATTCATATCGTACAATCGAAGACTTTCACGATAATGTGCTTAGTAGAGTATATGCAAGAGATTTTCATAACAAAGAGGTGATGAACCTGGCGAGAAAGTCGCAATTGCAAGATTGGCAGTTAAAAACTATTTCTTTTTCTGCAGACGAAGTACCGAAAGGAAGAGAAGCACATGATAGCCCGTTGGTGGTGCGACTGGACATTAATCCAAGACCAGATTGATGGAGAAGATGACGAAGCGAGAAAATTGTTGGGCAATCAATAGAATCCGATCGATACTTTGGAAGTTCGGTGAATATTCTGTTTTACCATACTTATAAGACTATGAGTGGAGAGGATGAAAATTTGATTCCTTCAACATACAAAATTTATGGTTTTAACGGAACAGCGAACAAACCGAAAGGAGAGATTCACATGAGGATACCTTTACAAGGATTATCAGCTAACATTTTATTCTGCGTGGTTGACGTGGAATCTCCTTATAACGCATTAATTGGGCGACCGTGGCTACACGAAATCTTGGGAGTAGCATCAACATACCATCAATGTATAAAATTTCCCCATCCAAATGGCATTGGTATTATAAAGGGAGATTGGAAGGAAGGTCAGAAATGTTATGAGGTTGACGTAGAGAGCTGTGAAGAGAGAAATGCTAAAAGGAAAGATTGGAAACAAAATATCAAAGATGAACAGAGAAAAGAGAAGCTGATGGTGGATACTATAGAAATAAGAAGTGAAGAAGCATCGCGAAGTGTCGCAGTAATAGGCGAATGTTACGATGCTGCAAAGATAATTGGTTGTAGTTCATCACGAAGTGCCGTAGAAACATCGCGAAATGCCGCAGATGAATGCATGGAAGCAGGCGAACGTTACGATGGAAAGGAGTCCTTCAAGGGTTGGGATAACACTAAGGCAAAGAGTACAATGAACAAAAGGCATAAAAAGTAAGATGAATGATCTGCGATAAATAATCGACAAAGATATATCAAAGGCAAGACTAAGAAGAAATGATATGTGAGAATTTCGACAAAGAGAATGTACAAGAATCCGAGGCAAAAATGAATGAACAACATTGTGCGATGTCTTCGCAAATTAAATATCAGACAGCAATTAAATATGAATGATTGAATGATTTAACAACAATGAATGAATAAATGAATGGGACGAACCTTTATGGCGTACACCTAGTTCGCGAATTACATTTCGTAAGAGGCAAATGTAAGACCTAAAGTGCGTCATATAAGGGGTATCTCTTAACATGGCTCGGGGAAAAGGTTACACCGCCCCCGGAACCTGGGGTCATGCAGATTTGGGGCCCATGAAAGCCTATCCTGAGGAGGTACCTTGGATTCCCAACTATATATGTAGGTTATACCACAGTTGGGCGACCGAGGGTCTCTTTCAAGGAGTCGGCGTATGATCAAGGCGCCGAGGTACCGGTTGAGTCAAGAGTGCGGGGAGCATGGAACTTCCTTACCACTCTTGACAAGTCTTGGCGCACGCCGCACTCGGCCCGAAGAAAACTCCACTTAGGGTGCAGCCTTGTAACCATAAACTCTATAGGTATAAGGGATAAGAGGTGCGAAAACAACTGGTTGTTGTTAAGACCGGATGGGAGGAGCTAGCCTTGTATGGCCGATGTACGCCTCCTTGAAGGGGGCAACCGGGGATGTGATAAGGGCGGCACCCTCCATTAGGGAGCTGATAAGTGTCAAAGACGCAAATGTCACGAGGCTTTGTTTCCGCAAGAAAACTTAGGCTTGTCATATTTGTGCAATGATCCTGCAGAGGCAATAATACTAACGCGAGGGTAAGACGAGATCAATGGGTCCTTACATGCAAGTGTAAAGACGTCCTGCGATTTCGTCGCAAGACGACAATGTCACGGGGCTTTATTTTCGCAAGAAAATTTAGGCCTGTCATATTGTCGCAAGCAAAATATCCTGCAGAGGCAAAAATACTTGACAAATGATAAGACAAGGTCAATGGGTTTTTACATGCAAGTGTAAAGACGTCCTGCGACCTTGTCGCAATAAAGGGTGGCAGAGTGAGACCTTTAATTAGGAAGGTCAAACTTAGAAGACCATCAAAAATGATAAGGCAAGGTCAATGGGTCAAGACATGAAAATGTAAAGGCGGCTGCGATCTTGTCGCAATGAGAAGAAATAAAGTGAAATTCCTAATTGGGATGATTTTTACTTAACAAAGGAATCGATGGCGAATATACTCGCGAGGATATGTTCAAACATCTTAAATAAGAGAAAAAGGAGAAAATAAGGGGTTACTCGATCAACGACTTAATCCTTACAAACAAAAAGAAGTTTTGACAAAGTACAAAGAAAATTTACTTCTCTACATCAATATTATCAACTACAGAGGATGGTTGAGATCTTTCACTGCCTTTATCAGCTTCACCTTCACCGGTCGGTGGATTTTCATCAAAAATGTTTTCGGCACCTTCATTTTCACCAGCAGATGGATTTTCATCAGAAATTTTTTCAGTCGGATCTTTGTTGGTAATTTCAATATTAGCGATATCTTCGCCGCTTTCGTAGTCATAATCACTGTCAGGAGAATCAGGGACTTCATCATCACTTACTTCCAAAGGATCAACACGAATAGGATCAAGGGACTTAGACAATAAAATCTCATTCACAAGAACTTCAGCTTTGAGGGGAAATTGACGAAGCAACGCCTTTTGACGATTCTTACTATCTATGTCTTTACAGTAAGACATATAATCAAATCTTCGTTCTGCACGGTCGCGAGAACGAGCAAGAGAGGCGGCGAGTAACCCATTTTCTTTGCGAATCCTAGAGTAATCTGATCTGAGAGTGGAGATAGTAGAGCGAAGTTTCTTCTCAGAGTCTGCATAACAAGTGCACAAGATTAAAGATAATTAAAGATTTTAGAATAATTAATGGATTAAGATAGTCAAATAATATGACTACCTTCCTTCTGAGAAGTAAGATGCTGAATTAAAGCTGCAAAATTATTCCCCAAACAGTCCATGGCATCATCAAATGTATCTCCAACTAGGCCTTTCAATCGAGCTCGCAAGCTTTTTTCATTCGAAACAAGTATAGAATTCTCGGTCACAAGAGTACAGTTGGATTTTTCTAATTTGGAACATTGATCCTTGAATTGGTTTGCTTTTAGACTCAAGGTTATTCTACCCTGAATAAGTTTATCTCTTTCGGCAGTAATTTCTCCAAGTTGCTTTTTCAAGGAATGGATAGTTTGTTCTTGTTCTTCACGTAATTTTCGACAAGCATCATATTCTTGCGAATAGGTCGCGACCTTGTTTAGCAGAGATCGCTTTTCCTGAGAAAGGGTCCCATTCTCATCTGATAAAGTTCCCAACTCCAAATTAGCCTTAGTCAAAGAGTAAGAAAGGCGAGATAAGTCTTTACTTAATGAGTCTTGTTCTTTAATTAAATCAAAGTTTTCTTTAGACAAATTATCTATTTGATCAACAGCATATGTATGAAGATTATTTAAGATGTTATATTGCTCCATCCAAGCATCTCTTTCAACTCGAACCTCTTCAACAGTTGATTCCAACTGATATATCTCCATTATTCGTTTCTGGTTTAGAGCTTAAAGGGCGAACAAAAGTTTAAGTTGTAAAAAAAAAAAAAAAAAAAAAAAAGCTTGAGGAAGAAGTATACCTTTTAACTCTTCATTCTTCTTGCGAAGATTATCACGATCTAGTGAGAGGTTGTGAAATTTTTGATTTTCAAGATGGAGATTATTGCATTTAGCAAATAGCTTGAAGATCGTTTTTCAGCACATTAATTTCTTGAACCAAGGATGCTTGCGAGATCCTATCAGGACCAATATGTTTACTTAGAATCTCGCAGACATCAGATTTGACAGGATCAACAGAAGTCTTCTTGGCATCATTCACAAGGTCCGAGAGAACTTTGAAAGCCACGTCGATTCCTTCCAAATTTTCTGCAGTAAGAGGGATTTGCTCGGGGAAAGAAGGAACAGACGAATCATTCTTCGCCAAAGGAACATCATGAGAAGGGGAGATTTCAGGAAAGGTAGTGATTGGAGGAACGACTGGGACATTGATGATAGGAGAAGGGATAAGTTCATTTGTAGTAGGATTATTATGAGGAACCTGATCTATAAGGAGTTGAGGCATAAGAATATTGTCATTTGTGACAAGATTGTCTTGCGATGATTTCGCAACAGGAGAAGAAGATGAAAATGAGGGAAAAGGAACATCAGGAGTAACAGGTTTAGGGTGGCGAGATCTTTTGGGAGTCTTGTCAATAGTGTTATCATCCTGCGAATGACAAATTAAGTAAGAAACAGAGGCAATGATATTACTCTTAAAAAGCAAATATTTCTTTAAAATACCTTATCGCTCGCAGGCTTTCTTTTGGAAACGGTATGTTTAGCTTGCGAAGAGGACTTTGGTGGCAAGGTGGATTCATGTTGAGAAGTTGGTTTTGACTGAGAATCCAAAGAGAGAAGGGGGTTCTTCACGGTGAATTTAGTGCTAGATTTGTTCTTCTTTGAAACAAAAATGGCAGAAAAAGATTAAAAGGAATAAGATAATCTCAAAAAGGGAAGTTAATCACAAAACCAATCAATCATATAATCAATCGAATCTAACAAGATTAACCAACCTGGATGCCATGGAAATGATAGCAAATAAGAAATAACAGAAGGATGATGAAGACGATATTGAAGAAGAATAACAGAAGAGTAGTTGCAGACGATAAAGGAGATGAAATAGAAGGAAAGAAATGTTCTTCACAAAAGATTTTCCTATAAATAGGCAAGAAAGTGTTATGACCGGATAACATTAAATGTACCGGTAAAAAAGAATGGTTTTAAAACACGTGTAAACGGTCATTCCTGGATTTACGGAATTATACTGAAGAAGATTTTCAGTGGAAGATGAACGATCGCGACAAAGAATTCGGATATCGCACAACATAAGGAAACATAAAGAGAGGCGAGAAGATGTAATATTCGGATATTGCACAGCATATTTTCTTATCATATGAGACTCAATTATTTTCCTAACTCGTGAGGAGAGATCGCAAAATCCATTATTCTCCATAACCCATGAGGCAAGGAATGATATTTCATACATACTTCTAAAAACTTGAACTTCGCCAAAGAATAGAGGCAAGTACGTACTTTTCAAGTCCAGTATTCTTTCGCTCGTTCCTTCATCAATAAAAATCAGAGACTACAACAACAACGAATTTTTTCTTAAAAATCACTCTCCAAGCAATGTTCAAGAAAAAAGAGGCAAGATGTAGGATCATAATATCGCCACAACAACTCTACGCGAAGACAACGAATAACAACACTGCGAGTCAGTCGCAGAGGATTAAATGTAAATGACGCACTGGATAATGATAGGAAGATATGAAATCTGGCGAAAGTTAAGAAGTGTCGCGAATATGAATATTCGTACGCCTGCGACACTTCGCAAGGCACTTCCGAAAATAAGGGACAGCTTAGCTGTCATTCACTATGTACTACCCTATATAAAGGGATGAATGAATCTGCAGGAGGGGGGTCTTTTTGGATTGGAGAGTAAGTCATTAGGAGAGAGAAAGAGAGAGAATTTTGTAAGTTCTTAAGTGTAATTCTATTTTCCTGTGTAAAGATTCAAGAAAATGATTAATAAACATTCATAATTGTTCATCTATTATCTTTTGAATGGATTAGTTTAACTAAATATAGTGAGGGGTGTATTGTGGGATTTCCTGCAACTACAAGGTAGGTCATGCATTAGTGAATAATGCTGATAGAACTCACAGAATATTTGGGATTGCTGTTGCACGCACCATTCTGAGTGAATTTCATGAATTATATTGAATTGCTTCAAATAAAGCGAAGAGGTTTTCTGCACTCGTCACTTCTTAAATGGCTCTTCCTTTTGCAGGGTAACAGCGCATTAAATGTTGGTTTTACAATTTTATCCATGAACTAAAATCCACCATCAACATTAAGTCCCCTGCTTAGCACGTAATAGTTACACTATTGCGGGGTAAGCACTAGATGGTGACAAATAAAGATAAAACTTATGAGACAAAGTTAGATGTTACCAGGAGATATAGGTCGTCCTGTCTTTGGAACAAGTCATATTCAAGAGGTATCCAAGTGAGCATTCCCCTAGCATGAAGTCGGTTGGCTCCAGGTAGATTAGGCATACGGTTGGTTGGGATCTCAAACTATTCATGATGATGCGTGTCGTAGGTGCAATCAAATTAATCAATGTTTCCACTCAATTAAAAATAATATAATGGAAGTCAAGTTCGTTCCCACGAGGAGCAAGAGATCTTAGTTGTAAAAGTTGTCACGAAAGGGGGGTGTAAAAAGCAAAATAAAAAAATAAATAAAGCAATTAAAATCGAAAGTTGAAAAGATGAAAGCAATAAGAGAGAGAAGATCAAGGAATCCTTCTTCGTTACGAAACAATGATTAAAGTTATGTTCTTTTCTACTTGTTATTAGTCACAGATTATCACCAACCGTAGGATAGCAGTCCGCTTAGCTAGCCCCAAAATCCCTAATTTCACTGAGTAATGTGTCCGCTTAGTTATCGATTCTATTCAAAAGAACCACCTTGAGGTCCGCTTACAAGATGTAATTCCCAGAATGCATTAAGATTTATGAATTTAGGTTTAGTACTAGTAGTTAAACTCGGTTCGCTTGGTTCACTTTCTAGCGTTGTTTCTACACACAATTGCTCCACTAATCCCTCCGCAAGGTCTCGTGTTTTCTACTTGTGTAAAGTGTCGAGAACGATTACGTATTCCCTAACTTATACTAGATATAGATCAATTAACAAATCAATTTAGCGTGCACTCCAAAAAATCTATCAATCAATCATGAATGTCTTTAAGATCACTCCTATTAGTAAAAACAATCGATAATCATGTGAAAAATCTCAAGATAGAATTGAAAACAAAAACTCAAATCATATGTTAAGAACTAGGAATTCATCCTCAATCAATAGGAAATTTAGCTACTCATGTTTTTGAAATTCACACAAATAATAATAATTAGAAGAAGAATTTTCAAGTTCACACAAATAGTTAAAAAGAAAAATCTTAGAAAAGCAAGCAAAAACACAAGTGTTGTGTGTGTAGAGAGGTGTGTAGAAGTTGTAGAAAACTTCTCTATTTATAGGCTTCAAAATTCTCCAAATCTTCTAAGGATTAGAATCCTTTTCCTTTTGCAATTCAATTTCCAAATCCAAGCTTTTCTCAACTCTTCCACCTTTTCTTTCCAATTTTGAGTCCAATTCTCCATCCAATTCCTAGCCCAAGTCTTCACACCCATGAGAGAAGTCCATAGAAAATTCTGGAATTTTTGCTCGCCGGAAAACTGGGATTGTGGCCGGATTTGGCCGGAAACGTCACCGCCACCGCCACCGGAAATTTCTCCGTCGAGAGAATATTCGATGGAATATTCCGTCGTCCTCCGTTAGGACTGACGGTCAAACAGGTCACCGTCAGTCAACTGCTAGTCAACAGGGTCAAAGAGAAGGAGTGAGTCAGACTCGAGTTAGCTTCGACTCGGCCTAATGGGGCTTACTCGGATGAGTCGATTCTTTGAATCAAATGCTAACTCGGCTGACTTAATCTAAATCAGCTAACCGGAATCGGTCACTGAACTCGGTTGGGATCGGTCATCGGGATCGTCCGGATCGGTCCGAGTCAACTCGCCAGAAGGACGATTTGGCCGAGTTCTGTTCAATTACAGGACTTTCCCGGCCGAATTCAGGCCTCAATTTCTTCAGTCTTCCCCTGCTAAGAACCTACACATACATCTAACATTTTCATTCAACCAGTGTGTGTAACAGAGCTCATTCTTGCAGCTTCATTTATAACCCATCAATACCAGCTCTGTAACAGCTTTAGATCCTTCATCAGCATCACCTTCATGTACCCATTCCTCTGTTGTATAGCTTCATTGAACACCAACACCCAATTTCTGCCATCAGACCCAATCCATCTTATCATCCCGAGCTCAATCTAAACAACAACATCGATTCTTTTCAATCGCTGCTCCATCTCACTCGAGCAATTTGAATCAAACCCAAGCTTTACAGCATCACCAAACAGCTACTCCTCAATCTCGACATCAATCAGCGGCACCATTTCTTCTTTTGAGATCTTGAATCCCTTTCTCAGTTCTCCAATCCACAGACCCATTTCTCTGCTAAACCAAGCAAACCCTAACAGATTCAGAGGAAAACCCATCTGATATTTCTTTATTTCATACTCAACAACAGCGAGCTTCTTCAATTTGCAGAGCAGCCGTTAATCACTCGAATCAGCATCTCTGACCCATCTGATACTTCACAACGGCGGCAAATTCATCCCTCGAAGACCCTAATTTCTTTGAACTCAAAAGCCGTAACCCTAGATCGAACCACCACAATCTAACCCATCTTATTCTTCATCTCTTCCCATATCTGTAGTCTCTCGAATCTCCATTTCGGCATCCATAGCTGCCTGCGCAGCTTTTCTGTTTTCTCAGGTGAACAAAAATAATGAGATGAATGAATGAAAGGTGAGTTCTTTTTAGGGCTGGAACGAAATGGATAGGTATACCCCTGGATAAGTCCACCCCCAGACTGGGTGCTTTTAACAAGTGGTCACTTCCGATAGGGGCTAACCAAGTTGGCAGTCCCTTAACCTGTGCTGGCTATTATTTAATACTTCTCCAAACATGAGTGCCCCTTAACTTTAACTTGGCTCCAGATAGTGCTAGCCCTATGAAATGACAATTATGCCCTTTTTGCTCAATTTTGGGTGATTTCTTCTTCTTTTCCTCCGTGCGACTCTATAGTAGCTATAAAACTCAAAACAGGCGTAAAATACATAATTTACAAGAAAAATAGCAAAGAAAGCATAAACTACTAGATAGTAAATTAGGTGTATTCTACACCTATCAAATTCCCCCACACTTAGACTTTGCTAGTCCTCGAGCAAATCAAACTAAAACTTCACAACTTCAAAGTGTTCAAGCGTCACAAGCATCCAAAGAGTTATGAGGACATAGAATTTCTGCATGCTAGTAATAAGAAGTTAGAAATACTAAAGAACATATTCTCGTTCTTAAATGTTGAGTGAGAAATAACCATCCCATAATGAGAGACTGCGTGTTTGAGAAGCGATCAATAAGCATTTCGCCTCGACTTCTGCCTCACCAAATAGGATTTTATGATAATTGCACTCAAAAAGACAGCTTTTTTATGGTTCTCACATGTGTGCAGGTAGGAATGAAGAGAGAATTCCTGCAACACGTTGAATGGTGGGAAGGACAACTTCCGAAATTTTGAAAAACCCACATCTTTTAATATTTTGAAAAAACCATTTTTCTGACGATCTCTAAGAAAGGAAATCAACCATTATTATCGAGGATGAGATTACTTACTTACCTTCACATCCGATCGCCAATTATGATAACACCATTCTCACGGAATCTAATAGAAACATCTTCCGCTCCTCGTCTTGATCTCCGTCTTCGGTTTCAACTATTAATGATAAACCCTTGAATTTCATAAATCCTTAACAATTTGTACTCTTTTACCTTAAAAATCCTTGTCGCTTGAAACTACCTTATAAATTTTCCTTTCCCACGGCTTATTAACAAAACAAATATTTCTCTTGTTTTTCTCTTTTTTTTTTTTTTTTTTTCTTTTTTTTTTTTTTTTTTTTTTTTTTTTTTCAAAACAAGAGAAATTAAATACAAAAATAAACCATGGCCGTGGGAGAAGTATTTTACCACTTGATTCTTCACAACTTGTATCGTCTTGAAATCATAAACTTCAAAAATTCTCACCTTTTAGTTTTCTTCGCTTTCATGAATAAGTCTTCATACTTGAATATAAAATTACCTCATTGTATTGTAAGTCCTCAACATATATGTGAATTCCGCTCATTTGTATGTTGCTTTACTTGTATTTGAAATTTGCTCTTTTTCTCGTTCCGTTGCTTGTAAACCTTAAACTTTTCCAACTTTCCTTGTAGATTTTGATGTTGCTCCTTGTTGATGATGAATGTGTTTCTATGGATCCGTTGTTGTCGCGAGAGAGAATGGTGCTAACTGCAAATCGAACTACAAGAAGGAAGCTTTCATCTATGGACGTCACCCTCATGATTGACAAAATTAGCACTCAAGAGATCAAAGAGTAGTGCTTCTATTGGTGGGAGGTTGGGTAGCTCACCATTCTACCCGGAATTAACTTACGGTGACACACACTCAAAAGAAGCTCTTTAGTAGATGGAAGATTTCTGGTCGGTGCCTCACATGATATGAATACGGGTAGTCTCCACTAATGATTGATCAAAGAACTCTAATAACGCACTTCTCCCTGCACCAAATTCGCATCACCGGCATGATTAAATCCATTATTTAACACTCTAACAAACAAGAAATCCGAATGTAGTTCTCTAACATTTCCAAGTTCAATTATGTCGGTCAAAATCTCTATGTAAACATACCTAGAAGTATGCTAGTGACTCTAAAATCTTTAAAAGTTGGAATTTTTATGTAAAACTCTTTTTTTTTTTTTTTTTTTTCAAAATTTTTTAATTTTTTTGTAATTTTTGTTTTAAAAACATGCTTAACCACTCCCCCACACTTAAACCTTACATTGTCCTCAATGTAATTGAATCCTCCTAGTAAAGTCAAGGTGGGAAATTTTAACATGATAAGAAACAAGAAAAAGAAATAACAAAAAGCAAAAGGATAAGAAATACAAAACCTATGGGTTTGCCTCCCATTAAGCGCTTGTTTTAAAGTCGACGGCCCGACTTGGCTCTTGCAAGATTCATTCCCCATATACTAACAATCGGAAAATTTGAGGATCCACCCATAATACCTGTTTTGCAAACAATAACTCCATACAAATATTAGCACAAGAAAACAATAGTGAAATTATCGCTCGATAGAAATTTCCCCCACACTTATTCTCGTCCACACTCGGAAGTGTATAAAGAACATAGAATTCGGGAACTTCCATGTATTCCTCTTGGCAAACCTGCATAGTGTTAGAATCAAGTGTTTCCAATGGTGGATATCTAGAAACAAAATCATCCAAAAATACTTTCGAAGCACATACATTCAAACCAATAAGAGGTGAAGGAGAAGAATCAATAGGCAAAGGGTTAGACAAACCTTGCACAATCTCTTGTATTATAGAATCCTCTTCATCCTTAAAAGATTCAAGTGAATTACTTACCTCTTGTATATCGTGGTCCTCTATTAAACCTTGCAACCATTCTTCGTCGTTTTCTACCTTAACCAAAGTCTCGGTATCATCATAATCATTAGCAAGTTCAATTGGGTCTTCCACAAAATCAATGAATGTGGTTTCATCCTCTAACATCATCTCTTCAACATTCTCATCATCGGAATCGGGCCATTCTTCCCTCATATAATCTTCCTCGGTATAAATTGTAAGATCTTCATGTGCGGGTGTTACTTTGTTTACAACAATAGGCAAGTGATATCCAAACTCCTCCTTTTGAATAGGTGAAGGATCGTTATTATGATCCGGAGTTGGAATAACTTCCTCATTGTCGGAACATTCATACACTTCCGCGGACTCCCATCTTTCCCTAAGAAATTTTTTCCAAGCAATAAATGCATCTTCCTCAAGCTCGTCCTTTTGAATAGGTACTTGATCATTATTAAGATCAAGGCTCGAGTAAGCTACACTATCGTCATCAAAAGTATCCAAAGGTTGGTCCTTTTCAACACAATCATCTTCATTTTCGGACTCACCATAATAAGAATCTTCATCGGTTTCATAACCTTTATCCCGACGTCGTTTAAGTTCCATATGAATAGTCCTACTAATTTCTGCAACAAGCTCTTCCGAGTCTCCATCATCTTCCAATTTGTATAATTTCTGTGCAAGTTTCCTGACGTTCACACGCTTACCACCGTTGATAGAGTTTCTAGACTGTATCTCCTCTTTTGGAAAAAGTGAAGGAAAAACACGATGAAGAGGAGTATATTCCAAATTCTCTGTCTGCACATTACCGTCATAAGGTTGTTGATATGTATGAGAATATCCATAAGGTTCTGTAGAAAATTTATCATAGCCAAAATATTGGTTTTGATTGTATCCTAAGGATGGTTGGAAATTGTCATAATGTTGAGGTTGAAAACCGTATTGATTGTTGTAATATGCTTGCTCTCGTCCACCGTACATGGAAAACCGGCACCTGAAATAAGATTCAAAACCAAGTTAGATACGGAATAGAATCCAACAAAGCAAGAATAAAGCAAAAAGAAAAATAAAAACAACTAAAATCATCCGCTGCTCCCCGGCAACGGCGCCAAAATTTGATGCGTGTCGTAGGTGCAATCAAATTAATCAATGTTTCCACTCAATTAAAAATAATATAATGGAAGTCAAGTTCGTTCCCACGAGGAGCAAGAGATCTTAGTTGTAAAAGTTGTCACGAAAGGGGGGTGTAAAAAGCAAAATAAAAAAATAAATAAAGCAATTAAAATCGAAAGTTGAAAAGATGAAAGCAATAAGAGAGAGAAGATCAAGGAATCCTTCTTCGTTACGAAACAATGATTAAAGTTATGTTCTTTTCTACTTGTTATTAGTCACAGATTATCACCAACCGTAGGATAGCAGGTCCGCTTAGCTAGCCCCAAAATCCCTAATTTCACTGAGTAACAGGTCCGCTTAGTTATCAGATTCTATTCAAAAGAACCACCTTGAGGTCCGCTTACAAGATGTAATTCCCGAATGCATTAAGATTTATGAATTTAGGTTTAGTACTAGTAGTTAAACTCGGTTCGCTTGGTTCACTTTCTAGCGTTGTTTCTACACACAATTGCTCCACGGAATCCCTCCGCAAGGTCTCGTGTTTTCTACTTATGTAAAGTGTCGAGAACGATTACGTATTCCTAACTTATACTAGATATAGATCAATTAACAAATCAATTTAGCGTGCACTCCAAACAATCTATCAATCAATCATGAATGTCTTTAAGATCACTCCTATTAGTAAAAACAATCGATAATCATGTGAAAAATCTCAAGATAGAATTGAAAACAAAAACTCAAATCATATGTTAAGAACTAGGAATTCATCCTCAATCAATAGGAAATTTAGCTACTCATGTTTTTGAAATTCACACAAATAATAATAATTAGAAGAAGAATTTTCAAGTTCACACAAATAGTTAAAAAGAAAAATCTTAGAAAAGCAAGCAAAAACACAAGTGTTGTGTGTGTAGAGAGGTGTGTAGAAGTTGTAGAAAACTTCTCTATTTATAGGCTTCAAAATTCTCCAAATCTTCTAAGGATTAGAATCCTTTTCCTTTTGCAATTCAATTTCCAAATCCAAGCTTTTCTCAACTCTTCCACCTTTTCTTTCCAATTTTGAGTCCAATTCTCCATCCAATTCCTAGCCCAAGTCTTCACACCCATGAGAGAAGTCCATAGAAAATTCTGGAATTTTTGCTCGCCGGAAAACTGGGATTGTGGCCGGAATTTGGCCGGAAAACGTCACCGCCGGCCACCAGGAAATTTCTCCGTCGAGAGAATATTCGATGGAATATTCCGTCAGTCCTCCGTTAGGACTAACGGTCAAACATGTCAACCGTCAGTCAACTGCTAGTCAACAGGGTCAAAGAGAAGGAGTGAGTCAGACTCGAGTTAGCTTCTGACTCAGCTAACTGGGCTTACTCGGATGAGTCGATTCTTTGAATCACCGCTAACTCGGGTGACTTAATCTAAATCAGGCTAACCTAATCGGCCATCAACTCGGTTGGGATCGGTCATCGGGATCGTCCGGATCGGTCCGAGTCGACTCGCGGAAGGACGATTTGGCCGAGTTCTGTTCAATTACAGGACTTTCCCGGCCGAATTCAGGCCTCAATTTCTTCAGTCTTCCCCTGCTAAGAACCTACACATACATCTAACATTTTCATTCAACCAGTGTGTGTAACAGAGCTCATTCTTGCAGCTTCATTTATAACCCATCAATACCAGCTCTGTAACAGCTTTAGATCCTTCATCAGCATCACCTTCATGTACCCATTCCTCTGTTGTATAGCTTCATTGAACACCAACACCCAATTTCTGCCATCAGACCCAATCCATCTTATCATCCCTGAGCTCAATCTAAACAACAACATCGATTCTCTTCAATCGCTGCTCCATCTCACTCGAGCAATTTGAATCAAACCCAAGCTTTACAGCATCACCAAACAGCTACTCCTCAATCTCGACATCAATCAGCGGCACCATTTCTTCTTTTGAGATCTTGAATCCCTTTCTCAGTTCTCCAATCCACAGACCCATTTCTCTGCTAAACCAAGCAAACCCTAACAGATTCAGAGGAAAACCCATCTGATATTTCTTTATTTCATACTCAACAACAGCGAGCTTCTTCAATTTGCAGAGCAGCCGTTAATCACAACGGCGGCAAATTCATCCCTCGAAGACCCTAATTTCTTTGAACTCAAAAGCCGTAACCCTAGATCGAACCACCACAATCTAACCCATCTTGTTCTTCATCTCTTCCCATATCTGTAGTCTCTCGAATCTCCATTTCGGCATCCATAGCTCACTGCAGCCTTTTCTCTCGCTTTCTCGGGTGAACAAAAATAATGAGATGAATGAATGAAAGGTGAGTTCTTTTTTTAGGGCTGGAACGAAATGGATAGGTACACCCCTGGATAAGTCCACCCCCAGACTGGGTGCTTTTAACAAGTGGTCACTTCCGATAGGGGCTAACCAAGTTGGCGATCCCTTAACTGTGTCTTGGCTATTATTTAATACTTCTCAAACATGAGTGCCCCTTAACTTTAACTTGGCTCCAGATAGTGCTAGCCCTATGAAATGACAATTATGCCCTTTTTGCTCAATTTTGGGTGATTTCTTCTTCTTTTCCTCCGTGCGACTCTATAGTAGCTATAAAACTCAAAACAGGCGTAAAATACATAATTTACAAGAAAAATAGCAAAGAAAGCATAAACTACTAGATAGTAAATTAGGTGTATTCTACACCTATCACATGACGATGTCATAATCCTCGACTCTAATGTGGACGAGCTCTATCATGAGGAATATCCTTAAAAGGATAGTGAAGCAATTTCTAAAAAGATGTTGTAGCTCCCAAATAGAACGTTGATGCAACTTCCGAGAAGGGCGTCGAAGCGTCTTCTGGAGAGGATGTTAAAGCAGCTCCTGGAGAGGGCTCTAGTGAAGGAACCATTGGCCTTGGCGTTGACGACACTTCTTTATTATTTAGTAGCCTTTGCTTCATGCGGCTAGAGACAGGTCTTGATCGAATAATAATCCCTCATTCATGTTGTAACTTCCATTTGTTATATCACGTGTGTTGTGCTTCTGTGAACATGAGATCCAGGAGTCGTATTTGTTAGGTGCGGAGGCTCTATCTCCAATTAATATCACATGTGATGTGATTGGACACGTCTGAAGAAGTAATCGCAATCTGGGAGTACCGCGTGCACTAGCTCGCTGCTTCCTGATTCCGTGAAGGGATTTCCCAAAATATGAAAATTACGGATGGCGAAACTTCTTTCTGGGATCTAGGCACAATGAGATGGTGATTCAGAGGTTGTTTCGTCATCAAGCACTGCACTTCAGGGTACGAATGATGCTTGCCCTAAGAAGCATGTATTGGCTGCTTGATGATTTCTTTCAGTCATCTTGCTCTTTATGATTGCGATGATGATATGCTTGTATGGGCACAATCCTCGGAGCCGTTAAGTGAAGTAGACAAGCTGGTAGACCTTCGTTGTCGACGTGCCGCTATAAGTCTTCAAGGACTTCGTTTCAAGCAACATCCATTGAATCGTCTTCTGAATCTTAGATGGTTGTATAGAACGAGATGCGATGAGCAGCCCCCAGTTACACTTCAAAATCGATGGCGTGGCTGGACACGTGAAAATATCTCCGATTTGTACTTTGGAGTCTTTGATGCACATGTACGTCTTCATGTTGAGAATTCTCTGCGGCTCGTAAAGCTTCAACAGTGATGATTGCTGATATTAAAAATAAACCGGTTGAGGGACGTGAAGGCATCCTGTGCTGGCAGTCCCCATGTGTAATTATCCCGAGCTTATTTTTTCTTGAAAGATGTACTTCCATTGCATTTGCTGGTAAGGTGTTGAAGTGGCTTCGGTCTCTGAAGAGAGCGCTGAAGTGGTTTCGGGAAAGAGTGCTGAAGCGGCTTCCGGAGAGAGCGTGCGTTGAAGCGGCTTCTGTAGTGTGCGTTGAAGCGGCTTCTGAAGCGTACGTTGAAGCGGCTTCTTCTGGAGAGAGCGTTGAAGCGGCTTCTCCTTCAGTTTGATTTTCCCTCGCAAATTTCATGCTTCTTGATTGACCGTCTCTCTTGTATTGAAGAAGTCCTTGACTGACGGTGAAGGAATTTCATGCTGAGTCTCAGTCCCCAAGCGTGAGTTATATGGCTATATCTTGTATGGTCGGTGGGTTTACCATAATGAAGATATCACCATCTTGCCGTCCTGGTGACTCTATTACTTCTCCATGTGAAAGAAAAATATGAAGAAGTTCGGATTACCTATGTCCGTAGTGGTTGTTGCTATGGTGGAGCTCTGACGAGCAACAACAATTCTTGGCAGCAACTGTGATAAGAAGAGACTGGCAGGGAGAGGCATGGTAGCTACTTGCACGAACTTGGAAGTCTTCATATAATGGTAGAGATCGTCTCCTTATTAGAGGGAGAAGCTGATGATGGAATCGATAGCTTCCTTGATGTTTCCTCATGGAAGGGAGAAGAGGGAGACAGTCCCCTGCCCACAAGTATCTATTGGGCTTTCTACTTGATAGATGCTGTCACGCTGGGTCTCTGAAGAAATAATTTGGAAGAGAGTTGGAGTTGAACTCAACGTTGATAAGGATCGTACGAGTTGTTGATCATGAGGTCGTCTTCGCGTCTACGTTGCGTTTCATAGACGTCCAGGCATATCGTTGGTTTTTGACAATGCGTCTACTCTCTTGAGTATGTCCTCGTCTTTGGACATCCTGGAATCATAATGATAGCATACTCGCGTCTCTCTAAATTCAGCATCTTTGAGATGGATAGTGCAGAGCAATCCCCAGCCACACTCCTTTGCCTTTATCATCTTTGGATCGTGTCTTTGAGGAGTAGGGAAGTTCCCTCATGCGGATGACTTAACTAACATGTTGTGCAAATATGAAGAAGCTCTTGACATGGAGAGTTCGTATGTACCTCTTTAGTCCCGGGTGCGACATCCTTCGGTAATGCAACTACTTCTTTTACGGGAGACGACGAAATTCTGAAAGCGTCTCTCATCGATTTTGTTGCTGTCAAGCCAGATATGGTATACTCTGACGTTTTTTTTATCATTATGATAGTCGTGCACGTGGTAGTGAGGTTGGAGTTGGCGGTTTTGGACGCGCAGGATGTTGTATCTTGGTGGTTTTCCTCTTGCTGCTTCAGTGAAGCTGCTTACAGAAGGCTGAAGGTTGTACTGCTTGTTGGTAAGATGTATGCTTCCATGAATATCATGAGGCTCTTCATTCCTGGCAGGCCTGGTTCTTTCTAGGAGGGCAGGTGTTGTTGTAGCCGAGCTTAACAACTTCACGAAGTTCATAGGATGTCTGAAATTGCAGATTCTCCAGCATAGCACGATATACTGGCACCATCCTATTATTGCATAATTCCACCAATCGTTGTTCAATCATATTTGGATCGTGACAATCCAATGCCTGAATTCTGGACCTCTTCACATAATCATTTGGATGTTCGTTGTTTCATTGGAACATTCTCCCCAAATCTGAAAAGGTGATTTGCTCGGATACTAAGAAATACTTCTTGTAGAAAGCGGTTACCATCTCACACCAGTTGGATACGTTGTTTGGTGCAATGTTGTTGTACTAGGTGTACACTCTCTCAGTAAGTTATTTTGAGAACTCTTTCAGGCGAAGGACATGATTGTATTCGTGCTCTCTTAATGACTCCAGAAAACGAGAGATGTGTTCACGAGCATTACCAGTTCCGTGATGCGTGTCGTAGGTGCAATCAAATTAATTAATATTTCCACTCAATTAAAAATAATATAATGGAAGTCAAGTTCGTTCCCACGAGGAGCAAGAGATTCTAGTTGTAAAAATTGTCACAAAAGGGGGGTGTAAAAAGCAAAAGAAAATAAACAAAGCAATTAAAAGATAAAGTTGAAATCAATAAGAGAGACAAGATCAAGGAATCCTTCTTCGTTGCAAAACAATGATTAAAGTTATGTTCTTTTCTACTTGTTATTAGTCACAGATTATCACCAACCGTAGGATAGCAGTCCGCTTAGCTAGCCCCAAAATCCCTTATTTCACCGAGTAACAAGTCCGCTTAGTTATCGATTCTATCCAAAAGAACCACCTTGAGGTTCGCTTACAAGATGTAATTCCCTGAATGCATTAAGATTTATGAATTTAGGTTTAGTACTAGTAGTTAAACTCGGTTCGCTTGGTCCACTTTCTAGCGTTGTTTTTACACACAATTGCTCCACGGAATCCCTCCGCAAGGTCTCGTGTTTTCTACTTGTGTAAAGTGTCGAGAACGATTACTTATTCCCTAACTTATACTAGATTTAGATTAAACTAACAAATCAATTTAGCGTGCACTCTAAACAACCTATCAATCAATCATGAATGAATAAACATTCCTATTAGTAAAAACAAACGATAATCATGTGAAAAACTTCAAGATAGAATTGAAACAAAACTCAAATCATATATTAAGAACTAGGAATTCATCCTCAATCAATAAGAAAATTAGCTACTCATGTTTTTGAAATTCACACAAATAATAATAATTAAAAGGAGAATTTTCAAGTTCACACAAATAATTAAAAAGAAGAATTTTCAAAAGCTAGCAAAAACACAAGTGTTGTGTGTGTAGAGAGGTGTGTAAAAGATGTAGAAAACTTCTCTATTTATAGGCTTCAATATTCTCCAAATATTTCAAGGAATAGAATCCTTTTCCTTTAGCAATTCAATTTCCAAATTCAAGTCTTTCTCTTCTTCCATCTTCTCTTTCCAAGTTTGAGCCCAATTCTCCATCCAATTCCTAGTCCAAGTCTTCACACCCATGAGAGAAATCCATAGAAAATTCTGGAATTTTTGGCTCGACGGAAAACTGGTATTATGGCCGGAATTTGACCGGAATCCGTCACCGGAAAACATCTCAGGTGACCGGCAAAGTCCGCCCGGTCACCAGTCAACGGGTCGGATCGGCGGGTCAACCTCGGTCAAGTCAGTCCGGATCACCGAGTCAAATCGATGACTCAACTCAGAGTCATACCCGAGTCAGGTAGTTAAGTCTGAGTCAGAGGCTGAGTGAAAGTCTAACTGGGCTAGTCAGAGCCTGATTGGCACATGCCTAGGCCATTTTGCAACTTGCATAAGTCATAATCTTCTGCAGCGCTATGATTGTGCACCATAATCTCTTTAACTCCTTCACACCTCAGTTCACTGCCTTCTTCTTGCTCTGAGCCACCAACAAGCTCCAATGAGAGCCACTGCATTGCCATAGCCTGCCTTCAGCTCTGCAACATCATATAACTCCTGCAATCCATTCTCCAATGTTGTAGCTCAATGAACTCATTCTCTGCATGTATTCCAGTTCCTTGCACATCATCAACACAAATCCACCACATCTGACCTAAGCATACATCTAACCATTACAGCAACTCACTACTGCCACCATCTCAGACTGCAACACAAACCAATTCCTCCATCTGAGCTTCCATATCAGTTAACAACAACTCCACTTGCTACTTCATCTGAGCTGCAATCACCTCCCAGTTCAAGCTCAAATAATCTGCAACACCAACAGCCTTTGTAGCTCATTGCACCATCATCTCTTTCCACTCCATTCTCACCCTCAAACTCCAGATAAGACAGCAACAACATCACCATTCTCTTCTTAAGCTCTTATTGCACTGCCTTCCTTGGCTCAAACCATTGCAACCTGAGTTTCACAACTCTGGCCATCAACTCACATTGCTTAATAACCATGATAATCACCACTGCCAGACCTGGTAAGCATTACAGAACCACCATGAGCATAACATGTTCATTCAATCACAAAACTCCAGGTGCAACACCATGTTCACCAACTCAATTCCTTTTCCACCTGCATTCATTCAACACAATTACCACCACCTGCAGCTGAGCTTATACAATTCATTGCTCTACAATTTCAAAGACCATAGCACAAACACATCAAGACCCTCCATAACTCACAACCTGAGCTACATCTCTGCATCCCTCCACAGTGACCTCCACCTTCATAGCATCACCAGCTACCCCAATTATAACACTGAGCAATTTCATCTCATACATTGCTCATCAGCTCACTGCCATTTCTTATTGCTGCAAACAACCACTCTCTAAATCAGCTCAAACCCCTTTTTGTTCTGCATCAAACTGCAACAGCATCGAACCCTGATTCTCTGATTATCTGATTTCTTGAACCTCTGACGCCACCCTTCTCTCCACGGCACCGATTTACTTAAACCCATTCTCTACTTACATCTCAACTCAATCACAGATCCATAGCCGCAAGAACGAGCTCTCGGATTCAAATTGGCTGTCTGCAACTCAACCTAGCCTCATGAAAATCAACAGCATCACGTCTCAATCCCTAATAATTGCTTCTCGAATCACCATGGAAGTAGCAGATTCAAATCATCTTCATTTGGTTCTCAATTTCAGCAAACCCTAACTTTGCAGCATCAGGTCTTGCCAATTTCTTCCCTGAATGAAAACCCACTTTCTTTCTCGAATAGCAGCAGCAGAAACCACTAGAGCCATCTTCAACAGTACAACCACCAACAACGACATCACTGGGTTTCGATCTCTCTCGATTCCTCAATAGCAGCAGTAGCTGCTTTTCAATTTCAACTATGTAAGAAAGGAAAGAGGAGAAGATAATCTTCTCAACGGATTTAGGGTATAAGTGTTTGGGTGGATATTTGCACCCCAATGATAAGGACCACCCTTCTTATTAGATAAGGGCCATCCTACTTGGAAACCCCCTTAACCTCTGCGGGCCTGGCTTTAGTACTCCTCCAAATTGGGTTGCCCCTTAACCTTAACTGAGCTCCATATATCAATCGCCTGTAAAATGACCTTTTTGCCCTTTTGGCTCAAATTGGGTGATTTCTTCTTCTTTTCTCCGTGCGACTCCATAGTAGCTATAAAACTCAAAACAAGCGTAAAATACATAATTTACAAGAAAAATAGCAAAGAAAGCATAAACAATAGATAGTAAATAGGATGTATTCTACACCCTATCAAATTCCCCCACACTTAGACTTTGCTAGTCCTCGAGCAAATCAAACTAAAAACTCACAACTTCAAAGCGTTCAAGCGTCACAAGCATCCAAAGAGTTATGAGGACATAGAGTTTCTGCATTCTAGTAACAAGAAGTTAGAAATACTAAAGAACATATTCTCATTCTTAAATGTTGAGTGAGAAATAACCACACCATAATGAGAGAACGCGTGTTTGAGAAACGATCAATAAGCATTTCGCCTCGACTTCTGCCTCACCAAAAAGGATTTTATGATAATTGCACTCAAAAAAGACGGCTTTTTTATGGTTCTCACATGTGTGCAGGTAGGAATGAAGAGAGAATTCCTGCAACACGTTGAATGGTGGGAAGGACAACTTCCGAAATATTTTAAAAAAAAAAAAAACACATCTTTTAACATTTTGAAAAACCATTTTTCTGACGATCTCTAAGAAAGGAAATCAACCACTATTATCGAGGATGAGATTACTTACTCACCTTCACATCCGATCGCCAATTAAGATAACACCACTCTCACGGCATCCAATAGAAACGTCTTCCACTCCTCGTCTTGATCTTCTTCCGTCTTCGGTTTCAACTATTGGTGATAAACTCTCGAACTTCATAAATCCTTAACAATTTGTAACTCTTTTTACCTTAAAATCCTTGTCGCTTGAAACTACCTTATAGATTTTCCTTCCCCACGGCTTGTTAACAACAAAAATTTCTCTTGTTTTTTTTTTTTTCAATTTTTTTTTTTTTTTTTTTTTTTTTTTGAAATTAACAAGAGAAATTAAATACAAAATAAACCATGGCCGTGGGAGAAGTATTTTACCGCTTGATTCTTCACAACTTGTATCGTCTTGAAATCATAAACTTCAAAAATTCTCACCTTTTAATTTTCTTCGCTCTTGTGAATAAGTCTTCATACTTGGATATAGAATTACCTCATTGTATTGTAAGTCCTCAACATATATGTAAAAATCTGCTCTTTTGTATGTTGCTTACTTGAATATGAAATTTGCTCTTTTTCTCGTTCCGTTGCTTGTAAACCTTAAACTTTTCCAACTTTCCTTGTAGATTTTGATGTCGCTCCTTGTTGATGATGAGAGTGTTTCTATGGACCCGTTGTTGTCGAGAGAGAGAATGGTGCTAACTGCAAATCGAACTACAAGAAGGAAGCTTTCATCTATAGACGTCACCCTCATGATTGACAAAATTAGCACTCAAGAGATCAAAGAGTAGTGCTTCTATTGGTGGGAGGTTGGGTAGCTCACCATTCTACCCGGAATTTACTTACGGTGACACACACTCAAAAGAAGCTCTTTAGTAGATGGAAAATTTCTGGTCGGTGCCTCACATGATATGAATACGGGTAGTCTCCACTAATGATTGATCAGCAACTCTAATAACGCATTTCTCCCTGCACCAAATTCGCATCAGCGGCATGATTAAATCCATTAATTAACACTCAAACAAGCAAGAAATCCGAATGTAGTTCTCTAACATTTCCAAGTTCAATTATGTCGGTCAAAATCTCTATGTAAACATACCTAGAAGTATGCTAGTGACTCTAAAATCTCTAAAAAGTTGAAGTTTTAGGTAAAACTTTTTTTTTTCAAAATTTTTTAATTTTTTTGTAATTTTTGTTTTAAAAACATGCTTAACCACTCCCCTACACTTAAACTTTACATTGTCCTCAATGTAATTGAATCCTCCTAGTAAAGTCAAGGTGGGAGATTTTAACATGATAAGAAACAAGAAAAAGAAATAACAAAAATAAAAAGCAAAAGGATAAGAAATACAAAACCTATGGGTTGCCTCCCATGAAGCGCTTGTTTTAAAGTCGACGGCCCGACTTAGCTTTTGCAAGATTCATTAGCCCGGATCAATCTCTTTCACGGGAAAACATGATTTCACATCACTAGGGTATCGCGTTGTCTCAAAGATATTGAAGTGGATGAGTGTACCATCAAACTCCATAGTCAAGGTGCCATTTTGGACATCAATCTTTGTTCCGGCGGTGCTTAAGAATGGTCTACCCAATAGCAAAGGTGTAGACTTGGAAGAATTCTCATCATTCATGTCTAAGACATAGAAATCGGCCGGAAATACAAGCTCATTAACCTGCACCAAAACATTCTCAACAATCCCTTTCGGGTAAACATTAGATCGGTTAGCAAGTTCAAGAACTACCCCGGTGTCCTTAAGAGGACCAAGATTCAAAGAATCATAAATCGAGGAAGGCATAACATTAACCGATGCTCCCAAATCTAGTAAAGCTCGAGTAAACCTTGTTTTACCAATTGTGCAAGGTATAGTGAAACTACCGGGGTCCTTTAATTTTGGTGGAGTTTCTTGAGAATGAACGCCGAAGCATTCTCCCCACACTCATGACTTCATTCCCTTTTAACCTTTTCTTCTTCATGCACAACTCCTTTAAGAACTTTGCACAACGAGGAATTTGACGAATAGCTTCAATGAGTGGAATATTGACTTGTACTTTCTTAAGGATGTCCCACATATCCTTGTATTCCAAGTCTTTCTTCGAATTAGAAAATCGGCTAGGAAACGGGGGTGGAGTTGTGAAAGTAGGAACCGTCTCCTTAGGTAGGTTGGTTGGGGATGTATTCTCCTTTGGTGCGGTTTCAATTTCCTCTTTCTCATCATTCACCTCATCTTGTTGATTTGGTTGCTCCACTTGTTTCCCACTCCTCAAAGTAATCGCATTAACGCTCTCTCTTGGATTAACAAATGGTTGTGAAGGAAGCTTTGTGGACGCTTGAGCTTTCAATAGATTCACATCGATCGCTAATTGCCCCACTTGAATTTGTAAATCCTTGATTGCCGAATCGGTCTTTTGTTGGTGTTGTTGAACCAAAGTAGTGATACCTTGCATCAATGCATTGAGCTTGTCATCAATTGAAGAATCACGTTCCTTGACTTGTTGTGGTTGAAATTGTTGTTGAGGTTGGAAACGTGATTGTTGGAAACCACCTTGTTGCTCATACGGATTGGAAACCGCCGCTTGCTTGTTTGCATAACTAAAGTTGGGATGATCATTCCAACCGGGGATTATAGGTATTGGAGTATGGATCGTACCTTGGCCTTTGATTTGGATATAAAGCATTCACTTGTTCGGTCTCACCATCCGAATAATTACCGCGGCCATCCTTTGCATCATTATCTCCATGTTACTCATCCTTTGATCAAGATGTGATGATGAATCACTAACTTCATGCACTCGCCTAACCATGGGTTCATCTCTTGTGTAGAATTGTTGCGAGTTCGCAGCCATACTTTCAATCAACTCGGTAGCTTGGGTCACCGTCTTGTTCATTAGTGCACCACCACCCGCGGCGTCAAGAAGAGACCTATCACTTGGGTTGAGAGCTTCGTAGAAGTATTGGAGTATCATAACGTCACTAAATTGATGGTGTGGACAGCTTGCCACCAACCTCTTGTATCGCTCCCAACATTCATACAATGATTCTCCCACTTGTTGTTTCAATCCACAAATCTCCTTGCGAATTTGAGTAACTTTGGATGCGGGAAAATATCTCTCGAGGAAAAGTTTCTTCATCCCATTCCATGTTGTGATACTCCCGGAAGGCAAATAATATAACCATACCTTAGCATTGCCCACCAAAGAAAACGGGAAAGCTTTCAACATTGCTCCATCCGCATTAGTCTCCGGTGGAAGCATAGCCATAACTATGGTATAGAAGTCCATAAGATGTTTGTTTGGGTCCTCATTCACCATGCCATGGAACTTTGGTAACTCTCTAATCAACCCCGGCTTGATCTCGAAGGTTGAGTTAGTTTGGATACACCATTGTTGTGTATCAAGCTTGTGAGAAGCTAGGTCCTTTAGTGTACGTTCAGCCATTGTTTCTTCCTCTTTGTCCGAATCACTTGATGAAGAAGGAGGAAGTGGAGTGTTAACCGCTCGAATGAAATCCTTTAGTTGAGTGCCGGATCGAAGACGTATTGGACTCGGTCTGCCCTCTTTAAGCATTCACCAAAGGTATAACACCTGAAACAAGATTCTCAAAAACTAAGTTAGATACGGTAAAGAATCTAACAAAGCAAGAATATAGCAAAAAGAAAAATAAAAACAACTAAAATCGTCCGTTGCTCCCCGGCAGCGGCGCCAAAATTTGATGCGTGTCGTAGGTGCAATCAAATTAATTAATATTTCCACTCAATTAAAAATAATATAATGGAAGTCAAGTTCGTTCCCACGAGGAGCAAGAGATTCTAGTTGTAAAAATTGTCACAAAAGGGGGGGTGTAAAAAGCAAAAGAAAATAAACAAAGCAATTAAAAGATAAAGTTGAAATCAATAAGAGAGACAAGATCAAGGAATCCTTCTTCGTTGCAAAACAATGATTAAAGTTATGTTCTTTTCTACTTGTTATTAGTCACAGATTATCACCAACCGTAGGATAGCAGGTCCGCTTAGCTAGCCCCAAAATCCCTTATTTCACCGAGTAACAAGTCCGCTTAGTTATCAGATTCTATCCAAAAGAACCACCTTGAGGTTCGCTTACAAGATGTAATTCCCTGAATGCATTAAGATTTATGAATTTAGGTTTAGTACTAGTAGTTAAACTCGGTTCGCTTGGTCCACTTTCTAGCGTTGTTTTTACACACAATTGCTCCACGGAATCCCTCCGCAAGGTCTCGTGTTTTCTACTTGTGTAAAGTGTCGAGAACGATTACTTATTCCCTAACTTATACTAGATTTAGATTAAACTAACAAATCAATTTAGCGTGCACTCTAAACAACCTATCAATCAATCATGAATGAATAAACATTCCTATTAGTAAAAACAAACGATAATCATGTGAAAAACTTCAAGATAGAATTGAAACAAAACTCAAATCATATATTAAGAACTAGGAATTCATCCTCAATCAATAAGAAAATTAGCTACTCATGTTTTTGAAATTCACACAAATAATAATAATTAAAAGGAGAATTTTCAAGTTCACACAAATAATTAAAAAGAAGAATTTTCAAAAGCTAGCAAAAACACAAGTGTTGTGTGTGTAGAGAGGTGTGTAAAAAGATGTAGAAAACTTCTCTATTTATAGGCTTCAATATTCTCCAAATATTTCAAGGAATAGAATCCTTTTCCTTTAGCAATTCAATTTCCAAATTCAAGTCTTTCTCTTCTTCCATCTTCTCTTTCCAAGTTTGAGCCCAATTCTCCATCCAATTCCTAGTCCAAGTCTTCACACCCATGAGAGAAATCCATAGAAAATTCTGGAATTTTTGGCTCGCCGGAAAACTGGTATTATGGCCGGAATTTGACCGGAATCCGTCACCGGAAAACATCTCAGGTGACCGGCAAAGTCCGCCCGGTCACCGGTCAACGGGTCGGATCGGCGGGTCAACTCGGTCAAGTCAGTCCAGATCACTGAGTCAAATCAGATGACTCAACTCAGAGTCATACCCGAGTCAGGTAGTTAAGTCTGAGTCAGAGGCTGAGTGAAAGTCTAACTGGGCTAGTCAGAGCCTGATTGGCACATGCCTAGGCCATTTTGCAACTTGCATAAGTCATAATCTTCTGCAGCGCTATGATTGTGCACCATAATCTCTGTAACTCCTTCACACCTCAGTTCACTGCCTTCTTCTTGCCCTGAGCCACCAACAAGCTCCAATGAGAGCTACTGCATTGCCATAGCCTGCATTCAGCTCTGCAACATCATATAACTCCTGCAATCCATTCTCCAATGTTGTAGCTCCATGAACTCATTCTCTGCATGTATTCCAGTTCCTTGCACAGCATCAACACAAATCCACCACATCTGACCTAAGCATACATCTAACCATTACAGCAACTCACTACTGCCACCATCTCAGACCGCAACACAAACCAATTCCTCCATCTGAGCTTCCAATTCAGTTAACAACAACTCCACTTGCTACTTCATCTGAGCTGCAATCACCTCCCATTTCAAGCTCAAATAATCTGCAACACCAACAGCCTTTGTAGCTCATTGCACCATCATCTCTTTCCACTCCATTCTCACCCTCAAACTCCAGATAAGACAAAGAACAACATCACCATTCTCTTCTTAAGCTCTTATTGCACTGCCTTCCTTGGCTCAAACCATTGCAACCTGAGTTTCAACACTCTGGCCATCAACTCACATTGCTTAATAACCATGATAATCACCACTGCCAGACCTGGTAAGCATTACAGAACCACCATGAGCATAACATGTTCATTCAATCACAAAACTCCAGGTGCAACACCATGTTCACCAACTCAATTCCTTTTCCACCTGCATTCATTCAACACAATTACCACCACCTGCAGCTGAGCTTATACAATTCATTGCTCTGCAATTTCCAGCACCATAGCACAGCACATCAGTACCTCCATAACTCACAACCTGAGCTACATCTCTGCATCCCTCCACAGTGACCTCCACCTTCATAGCATCACCAGCTACCCCAATTGTAACACTAAGCAATTTCATCTCATACAGTGCTCATCAGCTCACTGTCATTTCTTATTGCTGCAAACAACCACTCTCTAAATCAGCTCAAACCCCTTTTTGTTCTGCATCAAACTGCAACAGCATCGAACCCTGATTCTCTGATTCTCTGATTTCTTGAACCTCTGACGCCACCCTTCTCTCCACGGCACCGATTTACTTAAACCCATTCTCTACTTACATCTCAACTCAATCACAGATCCATAGCCGCAAGAACGAGCTCTCGGATTCAAATTGGTTGTCTGCAACTCAACCTAGCCTCATGAAAATCAACAGCATCACGTCTCAATCCCTAATAACTGCTTCTCGAATCACCATGGAAGTAGCGATTCAAATCATCTTCATTTGGTTCTCAATTTCAGAAACCCTAACTTTGCAAAGATCGGTCTTGCCAATTTCTTCCCTAAATGAAAACCCACTTTCTTTCTCGAATAGCGGCCCGCGAAACCACTAGAGCCATCTTCAACAAGACAACCACCAACAAATGACATCACTGGGTTTCGATCTCTCTCGATTCCTCAATAGCAGCAGCAGCTGCTTTTCAATTTCAGCTATGTAAGAAAGGAAAGAGGAGAAGATAATCTTCTCAACGGATTTAGGGTATAAGTGTTTGGGTGGATATTTGCACCCCAGTGATAAGGACCACCCTTCTTATTAGATAAGGGCCATCCTACTTGGAAACCCCCTTAACCTCTGCGGGCCTGGCTTTAGTACTCCTCCAAATTGGGTTGCCCCTTAACCTTAACGAGCTCCATATATCAATCGCCTGTAAAATGACCTTTTTGCCCTTTTGGCTCAAATTGGGTGATTTCTTCTTCTTTTTCTCCGTGCGACTCCATAGTAGCTATAAAACTCAAAACAAGCGTAAAATACATAATTTACAAGAAGAATAGCAAAGAAAGCATAAACAATAGATAGTAAATAGGATGTATTCTACACCCTATCATTCCGCCATAAAGGGAAAATTGAGGAGAGGAGTATCCTCTCGGAAGAGGAACTCTTTGCACATCAGGAGGATAAAGAGGCTGATGCTGGTGCAGGTCTACCGGGTTTTCCTTGCCTCGATGCTGGAGAAGTCGTTCTAGATCCTCACGACTACCGGATAAAGAAACTTCTTTCAATATTTTTACCACCGTATTTTGAAGAAGTATAAGTTTCCTGTCAAGTGACTGAAAGTTGTAATCCTTAAGATCACATTCACGGAATCGGTTCAAAGTTTCATTTGGACAAGATTTCGTCTGGTCATCAGTAGATGTAGAAGATGGTTTCTCATCCTCTTCTGACTTGATGTAGTTAGGAAAACTACCATCATCTTGATCTGTTTCAGATGTGACTAAACCGGTTTTATCACACTCTGTAAAAGTCGAGCAAGGACTTTAAGTTTCCTCATTATCAGAAGAAATCACAACATCATCATTAGTCAGAGTCATAGGACGTGTCTCTTTATCTTGAGTAAGAGATTTACCAAGAGCTTCTAATTTGACAGTGAGATCCATATTCTCATTTGCTAGAATATTCAGTTGAATGTCTTTATCTCTGATCTCATGTTTAAGAAGATTTGACTCTGTCTTTAATATCAACATCTTTGTAAACAGAGATTTTATAGGCTTTAGAAGTTTTACCAACTCTTTATCAACATCTTCTTTTCCATCAGAGAAGGACACAAATGTTTTCGTAACTCCTGGATCATGAGTTAACGAAGTAGTAATATCTTCAACATTTGAGTATTCATACTCTTGCATAACGTTAACTGAACCAGACATAGATTCAATTTCATATAGGTTGGATCGCACCAAACACAGATTGTTAGATCTTTTCGTGTTTGCCTGCTCTGACACCAATTCAAAAGACGAGGGTACCCAAATATACCTCAATCTAAAACTTTTCCACCTATAAGTCATTTCTCACCTTTTTATTGAAAGTGATTGTCTATGGAATAAATATTTGTATTAATTAATTTTGTGTTTTTAGGTAATAAATAAAGCTGAGTCGAGACAATGCAACTAATCGGTTCACACTTCATGTGATCGTCTATGGATACGAGATCGAGACAATACGACAACAAGATAACTTGTGTGATTGACTATGGATACAAGATCGAGACAATACAACAATGAATTATGTTTACTTGATAATAGACTTAACTTGTTTTTTGTTACTTTGATGTTTTAATTACTTTGACTTAACCAAACACAATAGGATTGCTATCAAGTAAATAGGATTTAACGTTTGTGTATTTTACTTCTAATTATAATAAAAACAATTATAATTGTGGAAATAGAAGAGTAAAAGACACATCAATATTTTGTTGACGAGGAAACCGCAAATGCCTTAGAAAAAACCCACAAAACCATTTTGGGACCTTGTCAACTAGAGCACACCCTAGTCCTTGAATACTCTCGACGCCGTGCACTTATATAACCCGTAGGCCGTAATTTACACACTCTTTTCGGGCCTACCAATGTTTACTTGATAATAGGTTCAAAACCAAACACAATTAAAGTAAATAGGATTTAACCGTTGATATTGTCCGACAAAATCTAAACCAAATTCGTATAGTTGAGACCAAGCAACTAAACCTATAGTTCACCTAGTTCCGTTTGTATCCCTGCGCCCCCAACTTGCAATAAGTCACGCACTTGAAACAGTTCCTTTGGTTCGTATTCCAAATAGTAAAGGAACAACAAATCTGTTCGGTAACAACTCTTTTCAAACAACGTGATATGAGTTTGACAAAAGGCTCTTCCATTTATCCCAATAAACTCCTTTGTTCAGTCCTTAGATCTATCTTTTCAACAACTACCAAAGTAATTGTTAAGATTATGCAATCAATACTTTGAATCACAAAGAATCGTATTCATATCGATCTACTCAACTAATCAATCAAGATTATCACAAAGATAAACCGATTATAGTTAGATCCCCAGCTGATCAAGTTTTGTCCACACCAAAGATTATGAACCCAAATTAGAAATCTTCTTCGTCTTCAAATCTTCTTAGATCTTCAATAAACACCTGCACACAATCAACTTGAATCTCTTGTGATCAATTACACACAGAACGGAGTCTGTTAACAATGGATTATCACAAGATGTCTTTAGATCTACAAACAGTCTAAAGATCCCCGTCGAAACTTTGATCTAGTTTGAGTGAATCTTATATCAGAAGAAAAGATTCTCAAGCATAAACAAACTAGGTGCAATCAAAGTTCAACAACCGTTAGTCAATCAAATCGATCGAAAACTAATAATAAACTGCAATTATCTAGTTTCCCACCAATGGTACTCGTAGAGCTTCCCAATCCCAAAGAAGTCTTTAAAACGAGCGGTCGTAAGATATTTCGCCTAATTAGGGTACTTTCCTATCCGAATAGACGGCTCCACCAGTAACAACACAACAAGGTAGTTTTGCTGACTCTGAGGATTAGTTTGCTCGAAATGCAAACTTCAATATTTATAGACCAAGGAAGTTTGGACACCAAGGAATTTCCAAAACCGAAAATATTTTCAAGATATGCAATATATTTCCAAATTCGGTTTCCATAATTCCTGGAAATGCTTTGTCCAAATATTGACCGAAATCTCAGTAGAAAATCTCCAATTAGTAAATGCAAATTACCAATTTTTATTTTCTAAAGATATGCGTTTTAATTGCTGGAAATTAAAAGCATATAAAACTAAAAATCTTAATTAAAAGATTCTCAATTTATTTCGATCCGGGATTCTCCTTTAGCTATTAAGGAATATCTTTGAACAATAAAAGATAACAGTTACTACACATGTTCAAAGTATGTCGACATCTTTACTTTGTAAATCCTTTTTCATATTTACAATCTTGGAACCGATTTGCCACACTTCAAAACAAGTTTCGGTTGTACCTCCATGTGGGTACTAGGATCGTCACACTAGCTTTCCAAAATTTGGTTGACTAGGTACTAGGATCGGTTACCACATATTTATGGTATCTAACTTGTATTTGGTGGCACAAGTCATAGGATCGGTGACCAATATCTAAGACTTGTTGTACCTCTTACAAGGATCGATTCCCCTTTGCTTGTGATCGGTTGCACCTCTTACTAGGATCGGTTCCCCAATGTCTAGAGTTGATCATACCAATTACAACAAATCGATCATACCATCTCAGGTGATTACTTAAGATCGGTTTCACTAATAAAAGTCATACCAATATAAAAGTCAGGCCTTGTGAATAGTTTTACCAAGATATATAAACAAGTTATGAGCGGTTATACTAAACACACATATTGGTAATCCAAAGATTTGCAATGAATAACAATACCAATAAGCCTAGCGATTTCCCTTTCGATTCATAAAACAAGTTTATGAATTGTACTTCCTTTAAACGAATGTAAAACATTGTTTCCTAGGACGAAATCTTCACCCATACCCATATATAATCACAATAGCATTCATACGATTATGTCGATGTCTTATATACGAAGTTCAAAAGATAGACGTTATACTTTGTATTTTAATTCCTTAATACTATGTCTAACTAGAGTATAATCATTCACAGCTTCGAAGTTTTGTTTTCAATATGCACGACTTGAAAGATACGTTAGGGAATGAAACAGTTCAAGTCAAATATTACTAACCTAAAGTGGAAGGATGATGTCTTCGTTGTAGCTCCTTACTTCTTCACATTCTTCAAGTCTTCACGTAATACTTGTAATGTCTCATATCCTATTACTTTCAAGCTAACATATACGAAGTTGACTCTAGTAAATAATCAAGCGACTCTTTAAATGGGTTTTGATTCACTAAAATATGACAACCAAACTTGACATACCAACGCTTGGTGGGTTCAACCGAGCTATGCTCTAACAGCTCTTGTTTTTCCTTTGGGAATGACATTTTATGGGGGAGAGTTATTAATTGAACTTGTGCTTAATTGCCGAATCTTTATGGGGAGTGCGGTTGTGGAATATTGAAGGAATTTTCTTGTATCTTTGTAAATTACTTGATGAATACACTAAGTTTCGACTATGTGAAATCATCGAAAAAAAGTTGATATGTGTTTCTATTTTGGTCATGAAGTATCTCTATATAAATTTCATTAGGATCCCATTAGTTTTCGTACCTTTGCCAATTTATATTGACAAAAAGGGAGATAATTAATGTGTAGTTCACACTACAAATACATATGGTTTACGTATCATTATGTAAGGGGGAGTGGTTTGCATTGTGAGATGAAGTATTGACTAAGGGGGAGTGATACATATCACCATAGTATTGTTGTCAAAGTTGTGATACAATTGGACTTTGATGTTGTGTAATAATACTATGACACTGTATAACAATGATTGAGAACTACTATTTTCTTATTGTTATAGCTACGGATCTTCAACAACTATGATACTGAGTTGAACACGTTCAGAATCACTGGATTACTTGGAAGTGATGAAGATTTCGAGTAATGTTGAAGAACCAAGGAGATCAAGCATTTGGATGAGATGCTACAAAGTTTGTTTATTTTGTAATCCATATGTATTGATAGTTTTGTCACTAAAATTGACGAAGGGGGAGATTGTTAGAGCACTGCTCGGTTGAACTCGCAAGCGTTGCTATCTCAAGCTTATTTGTCAAGTTTAGTTGCCAAAACTATAAGTTTTGATTTCTAGTCTACTTATAGCTAAGTCTCGGATATGATAGAATGTGTAGTTGAGCTTTAGACTTCACGGCGTTCATCGAATGAAGACGAAGAACTATTCAAGGGAACTTGTGGAACTTCATAAACAAAAGGTATGTGGAGACTTGAACTCATTGATCACTCAAAATTCTATCTACTCTATCTCTTATTTGAGACAAAAGTCGTATTATTATGTATACTTCAATCATACACATTTTGTTAGAGCACTGCTCGGTCGAACTCGCAAGCGTTACTATCACAAGATTGTTTGTCAATGTTAGTGATCAAAACTATAAGTCTTGATTTCTAATCTACTTATAGATGTCTCGGACTAGGATAGATTGTGTAGTTGAGCATTAGACTTCACGACGTTCATCATTTGAAGACGAAGAACTACTAAGGAGAGCATGTGGAACTTCATCAACAAAAGGTATGTGGAGACTGAAACTCATCTATCACTTGGAAAGTCTATTTCTACTCTATCTCCTATATTGAGACATAAGTCGTAGTGCTATATAGTTTCTACTATGCACATTTAATATTTATTTGAGTTTAACTCGCTTACATATTTCTCGAAATATGTATTGGTAAGCTTTTAAGCTTCAACCAAGTTCATCTTATATTCTTGACGAAAGTCAAAAGATGATCATGTGAAAATCGCAGAGTAACATCTTACATGTTTGTGTGATACAATCATTTGGTGTAGACTTGGAATGTTTCGTTATGATTATTTCAATAACTTGAAAATTGCTTTGATGCTAATACTATGTGAAAACGGCTATTTTCATCCTCTAAGAATGTTTCAATGATTGAAATAGAGTTTAGAACACTTAACCAACATTGGATTATAAACATGTTATGCACTCTTGAATATATGTGATCCATGTCTGGGAACCATAGTATGCATACCTGTATGCGTACATGTTGGTTTGAGAAGTCCGGGAACCTAAGTATATGTACCCATACGCATACTGGCGTAAGGTTTAGGTCCGGAAAATTCTGCTGGGTTTGGAGGTGTGCGTACCCGTTCGCATACTGGCGAAAACCAAACTTGGAACGACTACTTAAGTATGCGTACACATTTGCATACTTGAGTGGTTAAAGTTCTAAAATCGGTTGTGACATGAACTAATACATTTATATAATAAGGAATGCATTCTTTGCAAACCGTGGCTATAATGTTCATGAATTAATTCGAGTGAATCAAACCGATTTTGCTTCAATTGTGTTCTTGTACACTTCTATGAGAATATAGCAATTGAACAACTCTATAACTAGTTTCATTTGAGTCATTTGAACTAGTTGGGGTTAAGATGAATAAGGTTGATATGAGAGTGTTCATATAGCTAACCTCGGTTAACTCTTTGTTGAGCCAACATAGTGTACACGTTTAGGTACGGTTACTCAAACCTAAATGAAGGTACATTTCATTTGTGTATAACAAGCTAAGTTCGATCTAACGGTTGAAAGATATTAGCTTGAGTCTAATCAGGTTTTCATCTAACGGTGAATATTGAATGCTTTGTTACCAAGGTCACTTAGATTGCAAACCCTGATTTGAAAACTATATAAAGGAGAACTCTAGCAACTGGGAAACCTAATCCCCACACCTCCTGTGTGATACTAGTTGCGTACTAGAGTCGATTCGCCTTTAACCTTAGGTTTTTCATGAAACCCTGTATGTTAACGACTTGAAGACTTCATTGGGATTGTGAAGCCAGACCCAACTATTTTCTATGTAGTTGCGTGTTCTGATTTTACTTCTTCTATCGTGATTGAGTATTATCTTTGCTAAGATTTGCTTGAGATTTATCTCAGATAGGTAAGATTAAAAGTAGTCACAAACATCTTCATCTCATCGTTTGTGATCCCATAATACCTTGTTTCGCTACCATACGATTAAGATTATTCTGAGGTGATTGATAATACTAGGTTGTTCTTCGGGAATATAACTCTGGTTTATCAATTGGTTCCTGTGCACCTTGATTTATCAAAAGACGAAACAAAACTCATAGGTATTTCTGTGGGAGACAGATTTATCTATTCCAATCGAATTTTACTCATGTGAGACAGATTTGTTTATCAAGTCTTCGACTTTGGGTCGTAGCAACTCTTGGTTGTGGGTGAGATCGGCTAAAGGGAATCAAGTGCGTAGATTCTGCTGGGATTTAAACACGTAAGGAGCGCAACTGTACCTTGATCAGTGTGAGATTGATTAACGCTCAACTACATTCCAGTCCGAAGTTCATTGGTAGTAGGCTAGTGTATGTAGCGGATTAATACGGTGTGGTGTTCAAAGCTGGACAAGGTCCCTGGGTTTTTCTGCATTTGCGGTTTTCCTCGTTAACAAAATTCTGGTATCTGTGTTATTTCTTTTCCGCGTTATATTTTGTTATATAATAGAAATATCACAGGTTGTGCGTTAATATCAATCAATTATATAATCCAACCTTTGGTTGTTGATATAAATTGATTGACACTTGAACATCGGTCTTTGGTACCGTTCAAGTTATCTCTCTTATTCAATCGGGCTTGCAAATTTCTATTTGCTAATTACAGATTGAATTGAGAAATTGAGATATAAACTCTTTGATATATTTTTCTCTAGATTGAGTCTGACTGTCTAGTTGATTCTCTTGAAAGTATATTGGAGTTTGTCTATTCAGATTGTCGAACGAAATATTGGGTGTGGTTGTTAGACTCACGCTTTTTCAATTGGTATCAGAGCAGGCAAACACGTTTAAGACCTCATAAGTCTGTGTTTGTAGCGATCTGAATATGGACAAAATTGCTATCTCTGATAAACGCATCGCCAGAAATAAAAGTTCTGTTTCTATGAAATCTATTAAAGAGAAAGACTTGTCAATCTCAAATATAGACGAAGCTAGTGTTCAAATGAAACATACTTCCGTTGACAAATGTTACCCGGATCACCTTACTGACGAGTCTGACTCTGAAGGTGAAAGGGAAGCAGCCAAGGAGAGTGCAGTGATTCTAAAACTTGTTAGAATCCAGGATGATGATGTCAACCGGTTGAAACACAAAGTCAATATCCTTGTTGGTATGGTAAATGAGCGTGACTCTCTTCTAAAGGTTCTGCGTGAGGAAAACGACTCTGTTTGTTCTTCTCGAACTCTGCTTGAGGAAAAACTCAAAGAGGATGCTTTGGAAATTGAACTTCTTTTGAGTAAACTCTCTATTCAAGAATGTTCCAAAGATTCCACTATACCAACTGCTTCTGATTTAACTGGAAAAATTTCTATTCCAGAAGCAAAATCGAAATCCCTTCCTGTTGAAAAAGATGTGCCTGTGTCTTCCTCTAATCAAGGAATATCCACATCACATGGAAGGAATATATCTCCCAAAAATGGTGCTAAGACTGTTCTGTCTAATCACTCAGGTGATCAGAAAGTGTGTCTCTTTTGTGATTCAAAATGACATGTTGAACAAAAGATGAAATCTAGGTTGAATGACAATTCTATTGATCGTCTTCAACACACCTTACATTTCATTCTCAAAGGTGTAACTGACATTCGTATGTCTAGACCAATTGGTTTTAGTACTCACCCCGTGTGTCCTACCAGGAAAGTCAGTTCGATGTGTTCCTCAAATGTTCAATGCAAAACAGTATTCCTAAACCATTTCGTCCAAGAAGATCTCAAGGATCTTCTTCTATTAAAGGGAGATAATGTTGTTTTTGATGTGAAAAAGGTACCAAAAGAAGGACGCAAAAATGGAGAGATGAAAGATAACCTAAAAATGATAATTGAATGTTATAAAGAAATTATTAACAGGCTGTCAATTCCCTCTAGTCAAAATTTTTCAGGTAAGAATGCATACTATGCGTCGTATTTTGTTGATAGTAAGTTTTATGATAACTTTTCGCATCAAAAGGGTTTTCCTCCAAAGATCAGGAGAAAGAGGTTTAACCGAAAACAACATTCATTTGATGAGCTCAAGGCTCATACTTGTGCTAAGTAATCACAAAGTTGAAATCTTACTCACAAAAATCCTAGTTGAGTGACATATGGTCAGGTATACTTGATGGCAAAGTGTTCTCTGATTCTCTGGCTATTTTCTTATCATTCTTAGCTGGATTATCATTCACAAACATTTGTGCATAAGTATTTGTGTTTTTGTTTTGTCATGCGTTTGACTTTTTATGTTAGTGTGTCAAAAATTGTTATTCTTATGCTCTAGATTTTTCTCTTGTGAGAATATTGTTAGAGCACTTCTCGGTCGAACTCGCAAGAGTTGCTATCTCAAGCTTGTTTGCCAATGTTAGTGATCAAAACTATAAGTCTTGATTTCTAGTCTACTTATAATGATGTCTCGGACTAGGATATATTGTGTAGTTGAGCATTAGACTTCACAACGTTCATCAATTGAAGACGAAGAACTACTAAGGAGAGCTTGTGTAACTTCATCAACAAAATTTATGTGGAGACTAAAACTCATCTATCACTTGGAAAGTCTATTTCTACTCTATCTCCTATATTGAGACAAAAGTCGTATTACTATATAGTATTCGATTATACACATTTGAGATTTCGAGCTGAGATTAACCGCTTATATATTTCTCGAAATATGTGTTGGTAAGCTTTCGCTTCAACCAAGTTCATCTTATATTCTTGACGAAAGTCAAAAGATGATCATGTGAAAATTGCCGAGTAACATCTTACATGGTTTGTGAGATACAATCATTTGATGTAGACTTGGAATGTTTCGTTATGATTATTTCAATAACTTGAAAATTGCTTTGATGCTAATAGTGTGTGAAAACGGCTATTGTCATTCTCTAAGAAAGTTTCAATGATTGAAATAAGAGTTTAGAACTAATGGATTATAAACATAGTGTGCATTCTTGCATGTATGTGATCCATGACCGGAACTAAAGTATGCATACCCGTATGCGTACTTGTAGTTGTGAAATTCCGTGTACCAAGTACACATACCGGTACGCGTACTTGCGTGAGGTATAGGTTCGGGAATTTCTGCTGGGTTTTGGAAGTGTACTTAAGTATGCGTACACGTTTGCATACTGGCGAACTCACACTCAGACTGGCTACTTAAGTATGCGTACCCGTTTGCATACTTGAGTGGTTAAAGTTCTAAAATCGGTTGGTACATGAACTAATATATTTATATATTAAGGAATGCATTCTTTGAAAATCGTGGCTATAATGTTCATGAATTGATTCGAGTGAATCAAACCGATTTTGCTTCGATTGTGTTCTTGTATACATCTATGAGAATATAGCAATTGAACAACTCTTTAACTAGTTTCATTTGAGTCAATTGAACTAGTTATGGTTAAGATGAATAAGGTTGATATGAGAGTGTTCATATATCTAACCTCGGTTAACTACGGTTGAGCCAACATGGTGTACACGTTTAGGTACGATTACATAAACCTAAATGAAGGTACTTTTCATTTGTGTACAACGAGCTAAGTTCGATCTAATGGTTGAAAGATATTAGCTTGAATTTAATCAGGTTTTTATCTAACGGTGAATATTGAATGCTTTTTTACCAAGGTAACTTAGATTGCAAACCCTGATTTGAAATCTATATAAAGGAGAACTCTAGCAACTGGGAAACCTAATCCTTACACCTCCTGTGTGATACTAGTTGCATAAGCTAGAGTCGATTCTCCTTTGACCTTAGGTTTTTCACGAGGCCCTGTAGGTTAACGACTTTAAGACTTCATTGGGATTGTGAAGCCAGACCCAACTATTTTCTCTGTAGTTGCGTGATCTGATATTGTTGTTTTCTATCGTGATTGAGTACAATCGTAAGATTGGCTTGAGTTAATTTCTCCGATAGGAAAGATAGAAAAGTAGTCACAAAAATATTCGTCTCATCGTTTATGATTCCACAATATCTTATTTCGTTAATCGTTTAAGATTATTGTGAGGTGGTTGATAAAACTAGGCTGTTCTTCGGGAATATAAGTCCGGGTTATCAGTTGGTTCCTTTTCACCTTGATTTATCAAAAGACAGAACAAAAACTCGTAGGTATATCTGTGGGAGACAAATTTATCTATTCAATAGACTTTTCTGTGTGAGGCAGATTTGTTTATTAAGTCTTCGACTTTAGGTCATAACAACTCTTTGTTATGGGTGAGATCAGCTAAGGGAATCAAGTGCGTAATATCCTGCTGGGATCAAAGAATAAGGAACGCGACTGTACCTTGAATCAATGTGAGATTTATTAGGGTTTAACTATATTCCAGACCGAAGTTAGCTTTGTAGTAGGCTAGTGTCTGTAGCGGCTTAATACAATGTGGTGTTCAAATATGGACTAGGTCCCGGGGTTTTTCTGCATTTTGGGTTTTCCTCGTCAACAAAATTCTGGTGTCTGTGTTATTTCTTTTCCGCATTATATTTTGTTATATAATTGAAATATCACAGGTTGTGCGTTGAATCGATCAATTGGTAAATCCAACCTTTGGTTGTTGATTGAAATTGATTGATCCTTGAACATTGGTCTTTGGTACCGTTCAAGTTACTTCTCTTATATTCAATCGGGCTCGTAAATTCCTATTTGCTGATTGCAGATTGAATTGAGAAATAGAGATATAAAACTCTTTGATATACTTTTTTCTAGATTGAGTCTGACTATCTAGTTGATTCTCTTGTGTAGGATCATAATATCGCAACGGACAAGGTTCGCGGGATTAATAAACGACGGTGTCGCGAGGTCGTCGCAGGGAGCTAAAATAAACGACGCGATGAATAACGACAAACAAAACAACTGGAAGACATGAAACCTGGCGAGGGTTAAGAAGTGTCGCGAGAATGAATATTCGTGCACTTGCGACACTTCGCGAGACATTCCCGAAAATAAAGGATAGCTTAGCTGTCATCCACTATGTACTACCCTATATAAAGGGCTAAATGAGTCTGTTGGTGGGGGGATCTTTTTGAATTGTGAAGCAAGTCATTAGGAGAGAGAAAGTTTAAGAGCGCTTTAATTTCCAAGTGTAATTCTATTGTCTTGTGTAAACATTTCATGGAATCAATTAATAAATATTCTTGATCACACATCTTTCAATGGATTAGTCAAGCAAACCGAGTAAGGGGTGTAGTGTGGGATTTCCTAACTACATATGCGCTAGAAACGGGGAGAGAGCGAAATTTACGTAGAAATTGGAAAGAATTTGGATTAACGAGAAAAGGTTTGGAGAGATACTCAAGAATTCATTGAAAAAGAAAAATGGCTAGAAGAAGAAACGCGTACAAGGGCAACCAACAATTGTAAGAAGAAGTGGGAGACTTGTTTGGAGAAAGGAGGAATGAAACAGGGAGAATCGTCAAGGATGAATATGAGAAATGATAGAGAAAATCAAAATCAGCCACCGATCTCCCCAATAGCAAACGGTACATGGATTATGATAGAGTAAGTGTACATACTTGGAGGTCGATTCAAAGACGAGAGGGAAGAGGAGCAGCAGATGGTGAACAATGGACAAGGAGGAGGAGAGCAAGGAATGAATGGAGAAATGAATCCGGAAAACGAAGAAATCGCGGCGTTAGAAAGATTGAGACAAACAATACATGAGGAGAGGCGACTAGAGGCGGAGGAACGAGCAAACTTGACAAGACGAGAATCATGAATTGAGGATGGAAAATATGAGATTGCAAAATAGGAGATCAAGAAGTAGTGTGAGATCAAGTTCAAGATCGATTAGGGAAGAAAGAAGGAGAGTTTTACCAACGAAAGTACCGAAGAAGAAAACCAACAAGAAACACAAAATCCAAGCACGAGCATGGCGAGAGAAAGAGGGGAAATGGAAGATCGTTATATTCCTCGGCCCAGAAAATCTTCGAGATGAGCGGAATAGGGAAAATCAAGGAAACATGCAACTCCAAGGGCCGAATGACCCAGTTGCTTTGAAGGAGAATAATCTTGCAGGAGAGAAGAATTGAGAAGAAACCGAGAGATTGAGGATGACATTGAGAGGCACTACATTGAACAAGCACGGCTAGCTCGCGAGAGAGAAAGGATAAGAGCAGAAATGGAAAATCAAGAGATGGAAAAGGCAATCCGTGAGAATAACCATGACAACCGGAAAGAAGGAGGGAACAAAATCGTACCAATAGAAATATTAATGAAGAATATGAGAGGGTGCGGATGAGAGCCGAGAGACAGCCAAGAAGAGAGAACAACCGATATAATGGCGTGCGAATTGAAGAAAGAAACGAAGAAGAGCGTCGCGAGGAAAGGAGAGAAGAAAATAACGAGCAAGAAGGTCAAAACAGAGGCAGCGTAGAAGTAGAGGCGAGCTAAAAAGACCAAAAGTAGAATCAAATTCGAGGCAAATGAACAAATCTTAAGAGAAGCTGGCTGAAATGAGAGGATTCTTGAACAATAGAAGGGAAGGAGGAAGGAAACAATTGGACGAAGCCATCGCGAGAAGCTGCAAAGAATCCCTTCACGCTAGAAGTACAAATGGGAGGAATACCTCCTAAGTGCAATCTACACCGCATTAACCAACATCTTTGATGGAACAACACATGCGGTACAACATATCAAGGCTTATATGAGATGTATGTTGCGGTGGGAGAATCATGATGCTATCTTTGTGCAAATATTTCGCATCAAGCCTAATAGGAGAAGCACTAAAATGGTTTGAAGGTCTGCCAAGGAACACAATCACATCATTTAACCATTTACAAGCCACATTCCTGGGGGCATACATAAGTAACAACTCTTCACGACCCGGGTATTGAAGATGTATTTGGGTTGAAACAAAGGGTTGGCGAGAGCTTAAGGCGATTGACAATAAGATGGAGGACCATGTGTAGCGAAATGGCGGGACGGGTTGAGGAAAGATATCTCATCCTCTCATTTGTGAATGCTCTCTTCGCGACTAACTTGTTATACATTCAAATTTTAGAATCAAAAATACAATCACGATGGCGGAAGCTGCGAGAGTTACGGGAAGAGTATATTGCCTTAGAAGAAAGACGAGAATGAAATGAATTCTTATCCGATCGCGAACACAAGCTCGAATGCTGCGAACGCAAGCTTGTTGCCTCGATTCATAAATACGATGGCGAGCACTTCGCAAGAACAACAAGCAAGGAAGGCGATGAGGGACAGCGGAAGATAGTAGCCATGGGAAGCCACGACCAAGAAGAGTTTGAACGAGAAAGGAACTACTACAACCGTAATAACAATAATAAGATTCGGAGGCTAGATCATGTACAAGAAACTTACGGTGGGCGAAGGCAAAATAATCATGCAAGGCGAGAGAAATCGCGAGAATAGTATGGGAAGAGATTAAGATGCCTCCACTTTGAATGCTAGTGTGGAAAAGATCTGGGAAGCTATACTTGTAATGGAAGATGTACCGGCACCTTGGAACGTGGGAATGGAACCACCACCGGGCGACGAAGCCATGAGTTTTGTTCTTACCATCGCTTCCATGGGCATCAAACAAACGATTGTAGAAACATAAAGAGAATTATTCTCGGGATGATTGATCGGGGAAAGTGAATCATTTTCTAAAGGGAGAAGAAAAAGGCCGGACATTACCACCACCACCACAGAGATGCATAGAACGATTGTCGGCGAAAGGAAAGGAAACATTTGTGATAGAAGTTGGAACAAAAGCTAAAAATTTGAACTGCAACTCTATCGTCCACTCCTATCGCACAATCGAAGATTTTCATGACAAGCGTGCTCGGTAGAGTCTTTGCGAGAGATGCTAATGATAAAGAAATAATGAGTCCAGCGAGAACGAACGCATTAGAAAAGTGGCAAACAAGACTATTTCTTTCTCTGCAGATGAAGTGCCAAAAGGAAGAGAAACACATGATAGCCCGTTGGTTGTGAAACTAGAGATTAACCCAAAACCGAGTTGATGGAGAAGATGATGAAGCGAGAAGATTCTTTGGGCGATCAACCGAATCCTAATCGACACCGGAAGTTCGGTGAATATTCTTTTTACCATACTTACAAGACGATGGGAGGAAAGGATGAGGATTTGATCCCTCGACATACAAGATATATGGCTTTAATGGCACTGCAAACAAGCCAAAGGGAGAGGTTCACATGAGAATACCTCTACAAGGATTATCAACGATGTTTTATTCTGTGGTTGACGTGGAATCTCCGTATAATGCGCTGATTGGGAGGCCATGGCTTCATGAAATCTTGGGGTCGCATCAACATACCACCAATGTATAAAATTTCCACATCCAAACGGCATTGGTATTATACGGGAGATTGGAAGGAGTCGCAACAATGTCACGAGGTTGATGTAGAAAGTCAAGAAGAAAGAAATGCCAAAAGAAAGGGTTGGAAGCAACATGTGAGAGATGAGCGAGAGAAAGGAAAAAAACGATGGTGGATGCTATAGAAGTAAGGATCGAACATACCTCGCGAGGTGAATGCCTAGAGACAAGGCGAATATTATGATAATAAAGAAGCGAAGGATATGAAGAACAAAAGGCATAAGAAATGAATAATCAACAAAAACGGGAGAAAAGTAGCAATTGAAGTAATGATGTGCGAGAATCTCGCACCAAGAGTATATGAGAATTCGGTTAAGAAAGAAAAATGAAAATACAACAAATGAAATGGAATTTTGCGAATACTTCGTAAACAAATATCGGCAAATAATGAAACATGAATGATTGAATGACTTAACAAAGATGAATGAGTAAAAGAATGGGACGAACCTTTATGGCGTACACCTAGTTCGCGAATAACATTTCGTAAGAGGCAAATGTAAGACCTAAAGTGCGTCATATAAGGGGGTATCTCTCGACATGGCTCGGGGGAAGGTTACACCACTCCTGAAGCTGAGTCATGAAAATTTGGGGCCCATGAAAGCCTACCGGAAGAGGTACCTTGGATTCCCAACTATATATATAAGGTTATACCCTGGTTGGGCGGCCGAGGTCTCTTCCTAGGAGTCGATGTATGCTCAAGGCGCCGAGGTACACGGTTGAGCCGAGTGCCGGGATGGATGAACCTACCCTGGCCATTCTTGGCAAGTCTTGGCATATGTTGCACTCGCCCGAAGAAAACTCCACTTAGGGTGCGGTCTCGTAACCATAAACCCTATAGGTATAAGGGATAAGAGGCTGCGAAAACAAGCTCGGTTGTTGTTAAGACCGGATGGGAGGAGCTAGTCTTGTATGGCCGATGTTTCGCCTCCTTGAAGGGCAACCAGGGAGATGATAAGGGCGACACTCTCCATTAGGGGGAGTGTCAAAACAGACGCAAATGTCATAAGGCTGAGTTTTCGCAAGAGAATTTAGGCTTGTCATATTTGTGCAATGATCCTGCAGAGGCAATAATACTAACGCGAAGGTAAGGCGAGATCAATGGGTCTTTACACGAAAGTGTACGGACGTCCTGCGATTTCGTCGCACGACGGCAATGTCATGGGGCTTTATATTCGCAAGGATATCTAGGCTTGTCATATTGCCGCAACTAAAACATCCTGCAGAGGCAAAAATACTTGGAAAATGATAAGGCAAGATCAATGGGTCTTTACATGCAAGTGTAAAGACGTCCTGCGATTTTGTCGCAATAAAAGGTGGCAGGGAAAGACCTCTAATTAGGGAGGTCTGACTCGGAAGACCACACGAAAATGATAAGGCAAGGTCAATGGGTCATTGCATGAAAATGTAAAGGCAGCCTGCGACCTTGTCGCAACAAGAAGAGATAAAACAAAGACTACCGAAATGGTAAGGCGAGAAAAGTAGGATTCTTGAGTTATGAAGATACCCACGACCTCGTCGCAACGATACATTTCAATAACAATAAAATTATTATCCAAAAAAAAAAAAAAAAAAAAAAAATACATGATGACAACTAAAATCTTCCATCTGAAGATAAATAACAGAGGCAAGTATGGGAATGGAAAAGATGGAATATTGTTATTCATCTTCTGATGAAAAAGTTATACATCAATAATGTTAGCCAATTATATTACAAAGAAGAACTACCAAAAAAGGGAATGAAGATTGAATTTAGGGGTACAATCCAAGAAGTACACTATAATAAAGAGATACGAAATGTACGGATATCGAGGGCAGCGAAAGAAAACAAAAAGAATTATCTCTTTGGTGATTCTTCTCCTTCATCGATTCTTGATCCTATTATTCTCATCGCGAAATTTTCTTCTTCGCTAGCCTCACTATCGAAACGTCCGAGACAGGCGGATTCTCGAGAACCTTTTCGAGAAAGCCGAGGATATAAATGCGAGAGGATATTGTGGTCCTTACAAACATACTCCATGGCTCCATTGCAGAAAACGAACGGCATCATTATTAAAATTCGCCACTTTATCGTTAGAAATTGTTTCTTCAACTTGAAATATTTATTCTCGCGAAGGAGAGACTCTTTGAAATGTTGTTCTTTTCGTTTCAAGTTCTTCAATTCTCATTGGAAAATTCTGGCGAGTTGTTCTTTTTCGATTCAAGCTCTCTAATTCTAACTTGAAGTCTCTTCTCGGATTCTACAAATAAGTAACAACAAGTTAATAATTTACAAGCAATACTACAAAAGTAAGAAGCAGTAAGGAATAATAAGTAACCTTCTCTATCAGATATCATATATTTAATCAAGGAAGTATGCTCGGCATGAAGACTAACATCAACACCTAGGTTATTCCTGGCATTATCTAAAACTTTCGCAGCCCGAGGCGAATTCATCATCACTATTAATAACAAGAAGAGAACGAACTTGCTCTTCTCATTTTGCTTAAGTATGGTATTCGATGAAGGAGTTCATCTCGTTCAACTTGCACACCAAGAAGAGATTTGTGGAATTCTGCTAACGCCCGTGCACCTCTGTTAGTAATGCGATCGTTCTCATCTATGATATCACTAATTTTCTTCCTTAAAGTCTTGATTTTCTTCTCGGAATCAAGGTACATTCGTTTAAAGCGATTAGTTAAATTTAAACTAGATCGTGTTCGATCTCTAAGAGATGATATTTGGATTGAAGATCCTTTAATGAAAGGAGGTTAGTTTTATTTGAGGAACTACTTAGAGATTGATTGAGGTGAGTAAGAAGGACATCATCATTCATAGGCTCGGGAAATGAATGGAGAAGAATGGATTCTTCGGAGAGATTATATACGTCTGCGAGAATAATAGTCGAGACAAAGAAAAATAAAAGATAGCATGAAAAGGATTTGAGAATTGAAAATTATTATACCATAAAGTTCTTGATTTGAATTCGAAGAGTGATTACTCTCTCCTTTTGGGAGTCCAGATCGGCTTCTAATTTTTGAATCTTATCGCGAGATGACGCGGCTTCAACTTCCAGCTCTTGGGTCTTCTTGTTCAATTGTAAATTTCTCTTTTCAAGATTATTGCGTCTTCTCTCGGATCTGAGGCAACTACAAAAGAAGTTTTTCCAGCCTATGAAAGAAGATAGAAAGACCGTTAATACATATATACTTAAAAATTTAAAATTAACAGGGAAATATGACTGCATGCATACCAAAGACCCAAGTGCGTTCAAGAAGTCAGGAGACACAATTCTAGAGGCTCCATTGAAAGAATTATTGCCCTCTAGTAAAGCAGCATTACACACATTTGCGAGAGCCACGCAAAGGGAAGCTAGGGAGCATCTCCCATTCCTTGGAAAGAGTCCGAGAAGATGCTAGATAACCGATCCATAGGAGAACCGGCCAATGGAATCTCTTTAGCAAGAGAGGGATTCGAATCATGGTTATCCTCGTCGAAGATTCGGAGCTTGAGCTAAGGCGATAAGAAGACCGAGTCTTTCGCTTCTTAGTTAATGGAGCGGAAGATTTATCTTTGCGAACGACGGTTTTTACCCTTACTTCTAATCTTCGTGGCTCTGACTTCTTCAATTCCAACCTTCGCATATGGTTAAAGATAAGAAACAGAGGCAACAATATTGTTTCAAATAACAAAGGAAATGTTTCTTACTTCACCCGTAAGCGATCGAAGTATCGTCAGAGTACTCTCCAACGGATTATCCTTGTAGCTTCTTCTCAATTTGGCGATCTGAAAAATTCCACAAACTCAGCAAATATAAAAGAAAGTTGCGAAGGCAAGATTTGAAGTGAAAAACATACCTCTTTTGCCTTATCGGGCCATTTGAATTCCCAAGGATGATATCTGCGAGATTCGCAGAAGAATATGCGAACCCGCGATGTAAGGGCCATTTAAAATCAAGGGTACAACCCACCACTTCTCATCCTTGGAATGGCGAGGAGTAGTATTATTGCCGGGTGCGGTCAATATCTTGCATGAGTAATTTATCCTCGGGGACATTATCCTTCTTCTTCAAAGAATGCCCCAAATGAGATTTCGCATTCCTCATCTTTATCATCGAATAATTTTCAAAAAGTTCTCTACAGCGTATTTCTCAAAGATCTATTTCCAAGTTTGCGAAATCGGGGTTTCTAACAATATTAGGGTATAAAGATCCTTTGCCAGACCACGGTTCGCGAACTCAAGCATTAGGCGAATGCAATCGCCACATAATTGATAAACAGCCCGAGAGAATTTTTCATGGGCCAAGATTTCATAAAATAAAGGCATCTCGGGATTGTATAAGGGAATGGGAAGTCCTGCGAGAAGTCGACCTAGCGAGACTATAATTTTTGATCATCATATTGATGATCGTAAAACAACTTTGCGAAAGAATAGATGAAGGTTCTTGATCAAGAATGGTTGATAGAGTAAAACCCTTCTCGAGCAACTTCGTTGAACTTCATCAAAAGAAGATTTGTATGCACGACTAATGAAAGCCATTATCAGTATGGGAATGGATGGGAGGTTGGAGATTAGGATCGAGCGTTAGAAGGGATGAAGAAAAGAGTTACGAAGAGCGTGGAGCGCAAATTGCGGAAGGAGAGAGTAAAGAAAAGTTGCAGAGAGAAACTAAGGGAAGAAAAGAGGAGGAAAAGAAAGCTATATATAGAAAAATCAAAAAAGATTCTTGAGGAAAACGAGGGCATTTAATGCGAGAAGAGACACGAACGGACGAGAATAAACGGGTGGAAGAGACGTGTCAAGAAAAGACTTTAATAGTCAAAATCAGGTAATAGTACGGAGCCAAAACAGATAAAGATAAGTAGTTGCGGCAAATCAAAATATTGATTCTCATGATATTCTCTCCCTCGCAGAGAGATGTAAGGAGAGATATGAGACGGAACTTCATATATATACTACAAAGAAGCTTCGGAACTTCGCTAAAAGAATAGAGGCAAGTACGTACTTTTCAAGAAAAATATTCTTTCGCTCGTTCCTTCACCGATTGAAACCAAGGATTATTACAACAATGAATTTTTCCTTCAAATCGCTCTTCAAGCAATATTCAAGGAAAAAGAGGCAAGATGTAGGATCATAATATCGCAACGGACAAGGTTCGCGGGATTAATAAACGACGGTGTCGCGAGGTCGTCGCAGGGAGCTAAAATAAACGACGCGATGAATAACGACAAACAAAACAACTGGAAGACATGAAACCTGGCGAGGGTTAAGAAGTGTCGCGAGAATGAATATTCGTGCACTTGCGACACTTCGCGAGACATTCCCGAAAATAAAGGATAGCTTAGCTGTCATCCACTATGTACTACCCTATATAAAGGGCTAAATGAGTCTGTTGGTGGGGGGATCTTTTTGAATTGTGAAGCAAGTCATTAGGAGAGAGAAAGTTTAAGAGCGCTTTAATTTCCAAGTGTAATTCTATTGTACTGTGTAAACATTTCATGGAATCAATTAATAAATATTCTTGATCACACATCTTTCAATGGATTAGTCAAGCAAAACTGAGTAAGGGGTGTAGTGTGGGATTTCCTGCAACTACATCTTGAAAGTATATTGGAGTTTGTATATTCAGATTACCAAACGAAATATTGGGTATGGTTGTTGTACCCCCGCTTTTTCAAATATAAAATTTAGTGAGCTAAGACTTGTGAATTTTTTTCACTCAGCAAAACACTGCTTTGCAAACAGTATCCTTGGACTGCATCTGACTTTGTTATGGTCCTTTTCTCTTATGGGCCAAGTTTTCGTTCGTACGGGTACCCATGGTACATATCACGAACCAACTTTGGAAACCCTAAAATCTGTTTTCCTGAGAAACCATTTAAATAACATCTTTTGAAGATTACGTGTACTCTAGGTTATTTTTCTTGTCAAGAATGGAATCTCGTTCGAGATCTTGTAATTTTCCAAAAGGTTTTCTTGATAAGGGCTTTGGTTTCGAAGAAGAGGAGAAAATATCTCTTGTGGGAGTCAATGACACCTCTACTCAATCTCCTGATAATCTTTCAGACATTAAGGATGATGAAGAGATTTCTGCTGAAGTTGTTCAAGATTGTATCGGTCAGTTTAACGATGCAAAACTGCTTCTTGTTGATACCTTAAAAAACCTTGATATGATAAGAACTGAGTTAAAAAAGGTTAACTCCGACCTTGCTCATGAAAACACATGTTGAGGATCGCCTAAAGAAGAATATCTTGTCCAAATATGCAGTCGATACCATCTGTCACAAGCTTGAAAGTCTTGGAACTCATGAAGCTTGCTCACGTAAACGCTGACTTTTGCTTATGATCGTATTTTTGTTTTTAGAGTTGCTTTTGCTCTTTTAATGTTTGTATAGGAAACTTCTTATGAGAATTTATTCTTGTGTTTTTAAGAAGGATAAATAGGGTTTGGAATAGCCATTATTGTGAGTACACATTGCTATTGCCAACGTTTTTCATCTTGCAATGTTTTTAGATTTATTTATTTAAATTCTAAAGTTATTTTGGAAGATGATTTTTGCAGTATTAATCTTTATGGTTTTATATATTGCAAAGTGTTATGGGATATGTTATTTACGTCCTTGAACCTTGACTGTCCCATACGTGTTCAAAAGTTAACTCTATTATATGTCGGTATGAAAGTATTGATAAAATATAGAATGAACTTTTGACTACAAAGTTAAGCCTATTATATATCATTATGATGGAAGATAGGATGAACTTTTTCTTACAAAGATTAAGTCTATTATATGTCATTGTGCAAATAGTGATGAAAAATAGAATAAATCTTTGTGTATGTACTGTGTTGCTCCATAAGTTCTCTTATGTTAGGCATGGCCAATTGAATTGATCATTTTTCCTTGTGGTTAATTCAATTGAGTTTTTTGGATACAAATTCATGTTTCGTATGATTTGTTAATGTCCAAAGAAATCCTTCTTTTCTTGTAAAAGTAAGGTCGTTGTTGTTGTTCTTTCGGGAATGACATTTTATGGGGGAGAGTTCTTAATTGAACTCGTCCGTCCAATTTTTCCCGCTTGGTCGGAAGGCTTGGATTAAAAATTAGGCGATCAATGAAGTGCCTCAATGATTACCGTCCGCCACTCTGCCACAGGGAGTGATCGACCAGATGATGGCCCGACCATGCGGCTTCCAAACTATCACTCGAAGATGGTTGGACGTGCTACCATTTTAAGACGCTTAGTCCGCGACTTACTCAAATAAGCTTTAAAACAGCGATGCTTCATGCATATCGATTGTTTTGAGCTGCTTGCTTAAGAGCGATGCATTACATGCATCGAGAATGCACGATATTTCATGAATATCAATTCCATAAATAACTTAGTTATTTAACCTAATAGCACCGTATGCTATTCCTTGCGGCAGGTCCCACGACTTGACCCACTCATTCGAGACATCAAGCATGTTACAAACTGGGGGATACTTATTGGGGTATTGGTCTGGCGGTTTACAGCGTGCGGCGTACAACGCGCTCATTACGAGAACCTGTCAGGAAAGGTGGACGGTTAATGGTAATGAGGGAAGTGGGCAAAGGCGTGATCGCGTGACAATCACCTACACGACCCCACTACTCCATCACTCAACTTCCTCCACTTCCTACGAGATGAAGTTTGCGCTCAAAATGACTTGTACAAATAGGTTCTCTAACCTATTTCCAAACAACACGAGAAAAACCAAGTTGTTGTTAACACCGTATGCAGAAATACCAAGAGCTGATAGCTTACATTGTGCAAGCCAGTTCAACATTCTGATACAAGTCACAAATATCCAACACCTTCACAATCTCAAACACCTTCTCCGCCGCCCTCCCTAAGATCAACCTTCTCCTTCACCTTGTGACCGAATTGAATCTGGAACGGCCATTTCTTGGTTTAGGCCAGAGTCTTACAGATTGATTTCTTGAAACTAAAAGCATTCCCGTGCAGTGCATTTGTTTAGGGTTTGAACTCGTTTCTCATCAACACACCCCAAATTACCAAAAAATAGCAGAATCAATTTTCACCCACAAACACATGGCTCACACAATCTAAATATGCTGAAACCGACGACTGGAGGACTCCAATTGTTCAAGAGCTAAACAATTCACTCTCCCAAGGAAAGGTCAGTCTCAAAACCCTGCAAAGCTTTTTCATGCTTCATGGAGTGTTGTACCACCGGAATCCAGATAGGTCTCTGTAAAGATATCTTGGAGACGAGGAAGCGCAACTACAACTTAACTGTATCCACGACGATATTTGCGGACAAACGTTGGTAGTGACTCTTTACCGACGTCTTCAACGCCTTGGCTTCTACTGGACGGATATGGAGACTCAATCTCGATCACTCCAAGGGTCTTGCTCCAATTGTCAAATACCGCCACATCAATTGGAGGTTTTCAACGTGAGCCACGCTGGGGACTGGCGAGAGCCGTACGTCAGTTACCTTCGTGACGGAGTACTCCCTGCCAGCAAGAAGGACGCATCCAAAATGAAGCAACGAGCCAAGAGATTTGTATTTCATGAAGGAATCCTATACCGCAAAAGCTTTGGGGGTGACCTATTACGGTGCCTGGCCGAGGTGGAAATCCCGATTCTGATGAAAGAAATGCATGAAGGCGAACACCAGGGGAAGAAGAAACTATTTCTCCAGATACACGAGAAATACTACTGTCCAACCATGGAGGACGATGCAGCTGCGTTTGTTCAAAGATGCAACGAATGTCAAATTCACGGAAATCTTATTCATGCACCTTTGACTCCTCTACACTCGGTAAGTAGTTCGTGGCCGTTTTATAGCTGGGGACTTGACATCATTGGGAAGATCAACCCGCCATCGTCAAAAACAAAGATGAGTATATCATAACCGCAACGGAGTATTTTACAAAGTGGGTTGAAGCCATTCCTCTACGAGGGACTACCGGAGCAACAATCGCGGCGTTCATTAAGGAACACATCATTTGTCGGTTTGGCGTGCCTAAACACATCATTACCGATAATGGCACTCCTTTCGCTAACAAGGTGTACGAGAGTTTCTCGAAGAATATGGAATTAAGCAGTCTTCTCCACCATCTACTACCCCGTGGAATGGGCAAGCCAAAGCACCAACAAAACCTTAATTCGGATCCTCGGTCGAACAAAGGCATGATCATCCCGTGATGTGGCACGAACAAATACCAATGGCATTGTGGGCGTATTGGACGACAAACTAGGAATTCTACCGGCTTTTCTCCTTACTCACTAGTCTACTGTGACGGACGCGATTCTCCCAACAGAGATTAAAATTCCGTCGGCTAGAATTGCAAAGACAAGTGGGGTCCACTGGAATGAAGCCAAGCATCGAGCTCCCGACTGCCGAGTTGGACACCCTAGACTCTAGGAGAGATAAAGCGAGGGAATGTACTCAAACATACGAAGCGGGGGTCTCCCGGAGCGTACGACAAAGTCAGTAAAACCACGAGTTTTCAAAGTGGGAGATTTAGTTTTGAAGACTGCAAGCACATTCAAAGAAGACATGTCCGCACTAAAATTCTCTCCAAAATGGGAAGGTCCATATGTGATCATCAAGGCTTATAACACTTTGGATACTACAAGATTATTAAAGTAGATGGAGGCAAATTAGAAGCCGATCATCAACGGAAAATGACTCAAGGCATATTATGCTTGATCATTGTTCCGCCTCCCGCTATCTCACGACACGGCAACACAAGCATTTTCGATACTTTACACATCTAAGTTACCAGTTTCTTCAAAATATATTAATGTAAAACTCCATTCAACTACCAAAACCAATGCAATTCATTTCCTAAGAACAATGTTCAAAATCAAGAAAGGGATAGACGATCAAACGTCATGGTGCCTACTTAAGAGAATAAGTACGGCTCAGAAAAGACCATCCAACAAGTTATAGTTCCTTGAAAGCATCATTTTCAGTCTCTCCTAATACCTTTCAGTCCTACTTTTCAAATTTTGGATCGCCTGTTCCACCTTCTCAGATTCTGCAGCCAGAGCCTTCCCCTCTTCCAAGATAGCTTTCGTAGCAGGAACGACATTAGCGATGATACTAACTCGATCGACTTTGATAATATCAAGGCGCTGCCGCAACCAGCCGATCGACGTTGAACTCCATGGATTCACAGGTAGATATCATATCTTCCCACTTTTCAATAGTTGATTCAGCAACATCACGAATGGACGCGTCCTCCATCTCGACAATCATGGGTAGGAGACAGTTCACTGTGGTAACTAAAGTAGACGAGCAGTGCCGCACCACGTTCCTAGTTGCGATATGGCCGTACCATCTCCATATTTTTGCATACAGAGGCATGAATTCCTTCCTCACTAGAAAACCGCCAACAGCCCGGTAACTAGAAGATAAGCATTTCATGTGAACATCGAAATGCAAGCCCGCATTGGGATACTCATAGGAGGAGATACCCAAATCAGCGTCTTCCAGGTCAGCAGCAGGCGAGTTTAAGCTTGAAGGGAGAGGAGTGGTTAAATCATCATCATCAACCACTGTTACACATGTTCCAGAAGGATACCTCTGTAAAAAAAAAAAGAGAAGGAGAAGATCTTGTCACCTACCGGCCATGACAGACAAATACATATTCACCAGTGGAAAATATACCGGTATGATCTTCTTGACCCGAAGGATTCGGACAGGGGAATCATCACAAGGCTGTGGGATTCGGCCGCTCTAAAGAAAGGGATGATCAGACGTCAAAGAAAAGAAGAATTAACACTTCAAAATCAGAAAATACTTAGAATCATACCCTGGATACAAGCCGCTTGCGTTTAGCAAAAGAATCTTGCTGAGTCAAAGAAGATGATCCACATCTATCTGACATGATGAAAGCAAAAATTTCAGTAAGAGTATCTTTATCTCGGCATAATAAGGGTGTCCCTGTATATATACACGACAGAAACCCTAAAACGAGATTGGAAAGCTGTAACAAGATTCATCCGATAAATGAGGATTCAACGCCAATGTAGTTGCAGGAAATCCTACACTACACCCCTCACAAGAATCCACACAACTAAGCCATTGAAGATGAATAACTATGATTTTATTTGATTATTTCCTTGAATGTTTACAAGTTAAATGTAGGATCAGAATATCGCGACATCAATACTTCGCGAGATTAATAAATAACGATATCGCGAGGGAGTCACAGAGAAGTAAAATAAATGACGCAATGAATGACGACAGCCAGAACATGAGAAGAATGTGAATACTCAGCGAGATTTAGGAGTGTCGCGAGAATTGGTATATGTACACTTGCGATATTGCGCAAGACATTCCCGAAAATAAAGGACAGCTTAGCTGTCATCCACTGTATACTACCCTATATAAAGGTTGAGTCAGTCTGTTGTAGGGAGAGTTGAAGCAAGTCATTAGGAGAGAGAAAATTAAGAGTGATTGTAATTTCTTTTGTTCTGTTCTACCTTCCTCTGTAAACATTTTAAGAAAATAATCAATAAAATCTATAGTTATTCATCTTCAAATGGATTAATTGAGTAAATTCTAGTGAGGGGTGTAGTGTGGGATTTCCTGTAACTACATATGCGCTAGAAACAGGGACTGAGTAGAGATCAACCTTGTGAATTGAAAGAATCAGGAGTAACAAGAAAGAAATTTCGTATAATTTTCAACAATTTACTAAAATTGAGAAATGGCTAGAAGAAGGATTGCATCATAACAACCAACAATTGTAAGGAGAAGTGGGAGATTAGTTGGAGAAAGGAGAAATGAAGTAGGTGAACCATCAAGAATAAACGCAAGAGATAGAGAAGAAGGTCAAATTCAACCACCAATTCAACCACCTATTCAACCAGCACCGAATAGAGTAATAGATTATGATAGGGTGAGTGTGCATACATGGAGATCAAATTCTATGGAAGAAAGAGAAGAAGTGCAACAATTGATAAATAATGGACAAGAGGATAGAAATCAAGAAGAGATGGGAGAAACAGCTCATAGAAATGAAGAAGTCGCAGCATTAGAAACGTTGAGGCAAACAATACATGAAGAAAGGCGATTAGAAGCGGAAGAACGCGCAAATTTAACAAGGCAAAACCATGAGCTAAGAATGGAAAATATGAGGTTGCAGAATAGGAGGTCGAGAAGTAATACCAGATCAAGATCAGGATCGGTTAGAGATGATATGAGGAGAATACTACCTGTCGAAAATGTTAATGAAGAAAATCTAGAAAGAGAGCCAAATCTCGATGAAGGATGCTGCGAAAGAAGGGAAATAGAGTGTATTCCACGTCCCGAGATTTTACAGAATGTCCAAAATAACGGAAATCAAGGAAATAGGCAGCAGAATGGTCCAATTGATGAAGAAAATCAGGAAGAAGGAAGAAGAATTGTAGGATCCAAATATCGCAACAACAACACACTTGCGGAATCTTCATTAACAACGTCGCGAAACCGTCGCAAAGTGATTTCAGAAATGACGTAACAAATGACGATAGCGTAAACATGAAGAAAGTGCGAAGATCTTGCGAAAACTAGAGTATCTGCGAGATTTAACATTTATACTCTTGCGAGGATGTCGCAAGGTAAATCCGAAATTAAGGGAAATATTAGTTGTACATGAGCTGTCATCCACTATGTAATATCCTATATAAAGAGGAGAGCAGGAGAGAGAAAGGGGGACAGATGTTTTTTGTAAAAGGAGGAGAGATACACATTTTTGGGGAGGATACATTTTAGTAAGAGGGAGAATAATTTTGGTAGGAGAGAGAGAGATATTTTTAGAGAGAGATTTATTTCCTTTATCATCTTCTTCCCCTAAAATTAGATCTAGAGCTCTACAAAATATCCATTAATGGAGATTGTAAATCTAATTCTTATGTAATCTCAATAATCATAGTGGAGAACCATGGATGTAGATCAAATTGATCGAACCATGTAAAAATCCTTGTGTCCATTTTATAATTTTAGCATTTTAATCTTTATTTTGATTATGAAATAGATTTAGATCTATGAAATATTATGAGGGGTGTAGTGTGGGATTTCATGCAACTACATATGCGCTAGAAATAGGGGAGAGAGTAATGGATTTTGTCCTTCCCAGTAACTTGTTGGATCAAGAAATTTCCATGAAAATTAATTACTTGTTCATACTTTTTATTTAGATCTATAAAATTTAGGTTCAAAAATGGAAGTTTTATGGAAGAAATCACACTTTCAGGGAGAAAACACCGTCAACAATTCAAGGACATGAAAAGAGGAAGAGAAAAAAATAGGTTGATGTGATGAAATTCAAGGAAGAAAGCTAATTTTTTAATGGAAGATTTCATATTCAGGAGAAAAAGAAAAAGGCAAATTGTTGAAGGAAATAAAGGAAGAACGAAGAAAAGGATAAGAACAAAACGCTGTGATTTTTATCACAAACAGAAACTCGCACAGATGGTTTGAGTTGGAGCGAAGAAGCTTGATGTCGCAAGATCGAATCTCGCCACAGTCATATTTTTTCATATTTTTTCTACAGCCTGGAGAGGAGAAAAGAATAAGAGGTGGTTACATGCGTATCTTCGCAAACAAAAGCTAGCAGAGATGGTTAGAGTGGGAACAAACAAACCTGTGGTCATATGTTCGAATTCGCAGCCGCACAAAATTTTTCAAATATTTTTGAACTTTCAAATGTGAAGAAATGGAATAATATTGCGGCATTGAGTGTTTCCTTCGCAAGCAGCAAGTAGCCCAGATGGTCAAGGGAATACTGAAAGAGATTGGAGTTGCGAGATCAAACCTCACCTCACTCTTTATTTTTAACATATTTTTTACTAGGCCACTAAGGGAGAAGATAATAATAAGAAGACAGTAGATGGTTTTCTTTCGCAAACGAAGCCGACCGATGGTTAGTAGCGAAGAGAAGAAGTTCAATACCACGGGTTCGAATCCCTCATCAAGCTTAATTTTTCACACATTTTTGAAATAATAAAAGTGAAAAAATGCGATAAAGTTACAGCATTGTGCGTTTCTTTCGCACACAAAGAGTGGCACAGATGGTTAGAGAAGGGGCATGCAAACTAGAGGTCAACGGTTCGAATTCGCAGAGACACATATTTTTCATTTTATTATCATCTTCAGTGGCGAACAAGAGAATAAGGAAAAAATTTATGAGTTTATTTCGCAAAGGAGTTCTTGAACAGTTGGTCCAGAGAACAACATATGTGTTTGTGGTCGCAAGTTCGAATTCACTTGCGAGCATAATTTTCTTCTTTTTTACAAAGGGGAAATAAATGGAATAAACTTACAACAGTGTGCGTTCTAACACAAATAGAAACTGGCACATATGGTTAGGGATTCAGAATAAGAGTTAGAGTTCGCGTGATAAATTCTCGATAAGCTCGTAATTTTTCACACTTTTTGGAATTGTTGCTAAAAGAAAGAAAGAATAATAAAGTAACAATATGCGTTTCTTTCACAAAAGAGAACTAGCACAGTTGGTATGGGCAGTAAAATCCAACCATAAGGTCGCGGGTTCGAATCTCCCCCTCGCAAAGAATTTTTTGCTCCCCAAAGAGGGGAAAAAATGAATAATTTCGCAAGGTTGTTTCATTCTTTCGCAAATAAAAGGCAGCACAGTTGGTCACCTGCGAAATTAATGAGTTCATGGTCGCGAGTTCAAATCTCAACGAACGTGTATATTTCGCAAGAAGAAAGTAAGTGATTATTTCGCAGAAACACTTCGCAGAGGCAGGGCTAGCACAGTTGGTCAGGAGGCATGAATGCAAGCAGAAGGTCGCAGGATCAATTCTTGCTTCTCGCACATTTATTTTTGTTATGAGAAATTTCGCACAGACTTTGCCAATCTCGCAAAGAAGAAAGTTGATGACTATCTCGCAAATTAATTTCGCAAGAGAGGGTTAGAACAGTTGGTATGGTGCGAGAATATGCAAGAAGCAGGTCAAGGGTTCAAATCTCATTTCTCACATTTCTTTTTGTCACGAGATATTATATTTTGATATTATATTTTGTGCGATGTTTATACATTTCAAAGATGCTAGATTTTCCTTGAACAAGCAAATCATACACTTCATCCCCATAAGAGACAACAATATTGCAGCAAACCACAAAAGCTAAGTACCACTTTCCTTGAACATTTTACTTCTACAGAAAATAAAATATTTTCGATTTGATTACAAAAAAAAAAAAAAAAAAAAAAAAAAAAAAAACGATTCAATCGCGAGATTACAAATATTACTAAGATTTCAAGATTAAAAAGACTTCAAAATTACAAAGATTTCTAGATTTCAAAATTACAAAATTACAAAAAACTCAGAAAATTCAATTTATATATTTCTCTAGAATATTTCATTTATAGACAATAAAAGATTTTTGATTTAAATCACAAAACGCGATACGATCGCAGAATTATAAAGATTTCACAACTACAAATATTTCAGGACTATAATGTATTAGAATTTCTCTTGAATATTTACTTTGCTTCAAATGATATGATATTATGAGAATGAATGAAATAAATGACAGAAATGAAAGAATGAATGAAGGAATGAATGAAAGGATGAATGAAAGAATGAAGACATGCGATAATTTCGCAGAGATAATGGAAATGCGATAATTTCGCAAAGATAATGAGAAGAGATAATCAAAAATGAATGATTGAACGAATTGACAAAAATGAATGAGTGAGTGAATGGGACGAACCTTTATGGCGTACACCCTAGTTCGCGAATGATATTTCGTAAGAGGAAAATGTAAGACCTAAAGTGCGTCATATAAGGGGGTATCTCTTGACATGGCTCAGTGAAAAGGTTACACCGCTCCTGGAACCTGAGTCATGGAGATTTGGGGCCAATGAAAGCCTATCCTAGAGAGATACCTTGGATTTCCAACTATATATATAAGGTTATACCATGGTTGGACGCCCGAGGGTCTCTTCCAAGGAGTCGATGTATGCTCAAGGCGCCGGGGTACACGGTTGAGCCAAGAGTGCCCGGGCATTTGAAGTGTCTCGGCCATTCTTGGCAAGTCTTGGTATATCTTTTCACTCGGCCAAGAAAACTCCACTTAGGGTGCAGTCTCGTAACCATAAACCATATAGGTATAAGGGATAAGAGGCTGCGAAAACAACTGGTTGTTGTTAAGACCGGATGGGAGGAGCTAGTCTTGTATGGCCGATGTACGCCTCTTTGAAGGGGCAACCAGGGAGAAGATAAGGGCGGCACCCTCCATTAGGGAGCTGATAAGTGTCACAAGACGGCAATGTCATGGGGCTTCATATTCGCAAGAACATTTAGGCCTGTCATATTGTCGCAAATGAAATATCCTGCAGAGGCAAAAATACTAAAGAAAAGATAAGACGAGATCAATGGGTCTTTACATGAAAGTGTAAAGACGTCCTGCGATTTCGTCGCAAGACGGCAATGTCATGGGACTTTATGTTCGCGAGAATATTTAGGCCTGCCATATTGTCGCAATAATGAGGGGTGGCAAAATAAGACCTTTAACTAGGAAGGCAAAATAAGACCACACAAGATAAATGATAAGGCAAGATCAATGGGTCATTACATGAAAATGTAAAGACGTCCTGCGATCTTGTCGCAATGACAAAATTTAACATAAACAGTTTGAATCTAGGTAACAGAGATCTTTCATTGCAAAAAAGATTACATGATAAGCTTGCGAGCTTGAGAAAATGATTAAATGACAAGCTTGCGAATATGTACATGATAATGAGACTGAGGCAATGCAAATGCCGCACACTTGATATTATGATCATACTATCTCGCGATACTAATAGTGCATGAATAAGAAAAGATGAAGTGCAAGTAAGAAACTGCGAGGGACAATAAATACGTGAAGAGGAATGCATACACTAAAGACAAAATCAGAGAAATGACGAATGGAAGCGATTTAAAGCTACATCAATTTTAAAGCGGCAAAATGAGCTAAGTAAAACAAACATTAGCTATACATTGCAGTAGATAAGCATTCTCATCATACAAGCATCATACTCGCATTATGAAAGCATCGCACAAGCATTTCATGGCATAAACATCGCATACACATTTCATAATATAATCATTACGTAAGCATTATATTCGAACAAATATTTTACAGAATTTCGCAGAATTATTCAAAACTTCGCAGAGATATTCAAAATTTCACAGAATTATTAAGAATTTCGTAGAATGTGATTATTTCATAAGATAAGATAAGCAGCCTGAAGAGATTATACTATCGCATGAGCACAAAACATGAGACAGAGGCAAAATAAGATTGCAAAAACAATTCACTCAATCAACACTTTCTCAAGGATTCTACCCACATAGATAAAGAACAGAGGCAACTATGGATAACCAAGAAAACATTTTATGTTCTTCATCTTCTCGGCAAGAATCATTTCCAAAGTGGATGTTCGCTAATAAACAACAAGAATTCTCATCAAAAATGGAGTAATAATTTCGCATGAATAGAGGCAATACTTCTTATTCGCAATCAAGGACAGATACTTCTTATACTTCTAAAAGGATACTTCATACTTCTTATATATTTCGAGGATTAAGTACTTCTTATACTTCTTCAAGGATACTTCATACTTCGCATACTTCAAGGGTTGATACTTCTTATTTATTTCGCAAAGCTTCAGAACTTCGCAAAAGAATAGAGGCAAGTACGTACTTTTCAAGTCTAGTATTCTTTCGCTCGTTCGTTCATCAACAAAGATCAAAGACTACTACAACAACGGATTTTTTCTTAAAGATCGCTCTTCAAGCAATATTCAAGAAAAAAGAGGCAAGATGTAGGATCCAAATATCACAACAACAACACACTTGCGGAATCTTCATTAACAACGTCGCGAAACCGTCGCAAAGTGATTTCAGAAATGACATAACAAATGACGATAGCGTAAACATGAAGAAAGTGCGAAGATCTTGCGAAAACTAGAGTATCTGCGAGATTTAACATTTATACTCTTGCGAGGATGTCGCAAGGTAAATCCGAAATTAAGGGAAATATTAGTTGTGCATGAGCTGTCATCCACTATGTAATATCCTATATAAAGAGGAGAGCAGGAGAGAGAAAGGGGGACAAATATTTTTTGTAAAAGGAGGAGAGATACACATTTTTGGGGAGGATACATTTTAGTAAGAGGGAGAATAATTTTGGTAGGAGAGAGAGAGATATTTTGGAGAGAGATATTTTTAGAGAGAGATTTATTTCCTTTATCATCTTCTTCCCCTAAAATTAGATCTAGAGCACTACAAAATATCCATTAATGGAGATTGTAAATCTAATTCTTATGTAATCTCAATAATCATAGTGGAGAACCATGGATGTAGATCAAATTGATCGAACCATGTAAAAATCCTTGTGTCCATTTTATAATTTTAGCATTTTAATCTTTATTTTGATTATGAAATAGATTTAGATCTATGAAATATTATGAGGGTGTAGTGTGGGATTTCCTGCAACTACACAACTATGGATAACCAAGAAAACATTTTATGTTCTTCATCTTCTCGGCAAGAATCATTTCCAAAGTGGATGTTCGCTAATAAACAACAAGAATTCTCATCAAAAATGGAGTAATAATTTCGCATGAATAGAGGTAATACTTCTTATTCGCAATCAAGGACAGATACTTCTTATACTTCTAAAAGGATACTTCATACTTCTTATATATTTCGAGGATTAAGTACTTCTTATACTTCTTCAAGGATACTTCATACTTCGCATACTTCAAGGGTTGATACTTCTTATTTATTTCGCAAAGATTGAACTTCGCAAAAGAATAGAGGCAAGTACGTACTTTTCAAGTCTAGTATTCTTTCGCTCGTTCTTTCCTCAACAAATATCAAAGACTACTACAACAACGGATTTTTTCTTAAAGATCGCTCTTCAAGCAATATTCAAGAAAAAAGAGGCAAGATGTAGGATCCAAATATCGCAACAACAACACACTTGCGGAATCTTCATTAACAACGTCGCGAAACCGTCGCAAAGTGATTTTTAAATGACATAACAAATGACGATAGCGTAAACATGAAGAAAGTGCGAAGATCTTGCGAAAACTAGAGTATCTGCGAGATTTAACATTTATACTCTTGCGAGGATGTCGCAAGGTAAATCCGAAATTAAGGGAAATATTAGTTGTACATGAGCTGTCATCCACTATGTAATATCCTATATAAAGAGGAGAGCAGGAGAGAGAAAGGGGGACAGATATTTTTTGTAAAAGGAGGAGAGATATACATTTTTGGGGAGGATACATTTTAGTAAGAGGGAGAATAATTTTGGTAGGAGAGAGAGAGATATTTTGGAGAGAGATATTTTTAGAGAGAGATTTATTTCCTTTATCATCTTCTTCCCCTAAAATTAGATCTAGAGCTCTACAAAATATCCATTAATGGAGATTGTAAATCTAATTCTTATGTAATCTCAATAATCATAGTGGAGAACCATGGATGTAGATCAAATTGATCGAACCATGCAAAAATCCTTGTGTCCATTTTATAATTTTAGCATTTTAATCTTTATTTTGATTATGAAATAGATTTAGATCTATGAAATATTATGAGGGGTGTAGTGTGGGATTTCCTGCAACTACAAGAATATTGCATGGGAGAGAAACACAGAGGAAACAAAAGGAGATTGAAGATGACATCGAAAAGCATTATATTGAACAAGCGCATCTAGCTTGCGAAAGGGAAAGATTAAGAGTAGAAATGGAAGAACGGGAATTGGAGGAAGCAATTCGGCAGAACAATCATGACAATCGAGAAAGAAGGCGCGAGCAAAATCGCAACAATGGAAATATCAATGAAGAATATGAAAGAATACAAAGGAGAGCTGATAGACAACCAAGAAGAGAAAATGATAGATACAATGGTGTGCGAATTCGTGAACGAGATGAAGGAGAAAGTCGCAGAGAAAGAAGAGAAGAAAATGCTGAACAAGAAAATCAAGGTAGACATGAACGCAGAAGAAGAGAGAGCGAGCTAAAAAGACCAATAAATTCGAACCCCGATGTAAATGAACAAATCTTAAGAGAGTTGGCGAGAGATGAGAGGAATGTTGAACAATAGAAGAGGAGGAGGAAGAAGACAATTGGATGAGGCCATCGAAGAAGGCTGCGAAAACCCCCTTTACACTAGAGGTGCGGTTAGGAGGAATACCCCCAAAGTGCAATTTACCCGCATTAACCAAAGCATTTTGATGGAACAACTTGTGCAATACAACACATCAAAGCGTATGTGAGATGTATGCTGCAATGGGAAAATCATGATGCCATATTATGCAAATATTTTGCATCAAGTTTAACAGGAGAAGCGCTGAAATGGTTTGAGGGTTTACCAAGAAAAACAATCACGTCATTCAATCATTTACAAGCTATATTCTTAGGGGCATATATAAGTAATAACTCCTCGTGACCAGGTATTGAAGATGTGTTCGGGCTGAAACAAAGAGTTGGCGAAAGTTTGAAACATTTAACTGTGAGATGGAAGACAATGTGCAGCGAAATGGCTGGAAGGGTGGATGAAAGATATCTCATTCTATCGTTCATAAATGCTATGTTCGCAACCAATTTGTTATATATTCAAATCTTTAGAGTCAAGAATACAATCACGATGACTGAGTTGCGAGAACTTCAAGAGGAGTATATTGCTTTAGAGGAAAGGCAAAATGAGATGGAATCATATCCAATTGCGAATACAAGTTCAAATGCTGCAAATGCAAGTTTATTACCCAAACTGATAAACACGGTAGCGAGCACTTCGCAAGGTCAACAAGAAAGGATAATAGATGATGGACAACCAAGGATAGTAGCCATGGGAAGCCGTGATCAAGAAGAATTTGAGAGAGAAAGGAACTACTATAACCGTGGCGGCAATAACAAAATTCAAAGACTTGATCATCCGCAAGAAACTTATGGAAGTCAAAGGAAGAATTATCATGGAGGGCAGCGACGTCACAGAGTAGTATGGGAAGAAATCAAAATGCCACCACTAAATACTAGTGTGGAAAAATATGGGAAGCTATACTCTTGATGGAAAACATACCCGCACCATGGAACATGGGGAATGAACCGCCACCAGGTGATAGAAGTCACGAATTCTGCTCTTACCACCGCTTTCATGGACATCTAACAAATGACTGCAGAAACATAAAAAGAATCATCCTCAGAATGATTGACCAAGTAAAGCTAAATCACTTTCTAAGAAGTGAAGAGAAAGTTCAACCGTTGCCACCACCGCCAGAGATGCACAGGACAAACTCAGCAAAGGGGAAAGAAACATTCGTAATAGAAGTTGGAGCGAAAGCTAAAAATTTGTTTTGCAACTCCATTGTACACTCATATCGCACAATTGAAGATTTTCATGATAACATACTCTGCAGGGTTTTTGCGAGGGATGCTGATGATAAACAAGTAATGAACATTGCGAAGACATCGCAGTTAAAAGAGTGGCAATTGCAGATTATTTCTTTCTCTGCAGAAGAAATACCTAAAGGCAGAGAGATACATGATAGCCCATTGGTTGTAAAATTGGAAATTAATCCAAAACCTATTGATGGCGAAGACGATGAAGCGAAAATTCTTTGGCGATCAATAGAATCTTAATTGATCTTGGGAGCTCGAGTAAACATTCTTTTTTCCCATACTTACAAGACTATGGGAGGAAAGGATGAAGATTTGATACCTTCGACATACAAAATATATGGTTTCAATGGCACAGCGAATAAGCCTAAAGGAGAAGTTCATATGAGAATACCCTTGTAAGGATTATCAAATGAAGTTTTGTTCTATGTGGTTGATGTGGAGTCCCCTTATAATGCATTGATTGGACGGCCATGGTTGCATGAAATTCTGGGTGTAGCGTCGACATATCATCAGTGTATAAAGTTTCCTCATCCTAGTGGTATTGGAATTATAAAGGGAGATTGGATGGAAGGACAAAAATGCTATGAGATTGATGTGGAGAGTTGCGAGGAAAGAGCTGCAAAAAGAAAGGGCTGGAAGCAAAATATAAAAGATGAACAAAGAAGAGAAAGGTTGATGGTGGATACCATAGATACAAGAGGTGAAGATACATCGCGAAGCAAGTGCATGAAAACAGTGGAAAATTATGATGGAAAGGAATCGTTAAAAGGTTTGAATGGTGCAGAGGCAGAGAGCAGCAGGAGCAAAAAGTGTAAGAAATGAATAATCATCAAAAAGCAATGACAAAAGCATATTAAGGGTAAGAGGAAGAAAAAATAATTGAAGAAGAAATACGCGAGAATCTCGCCATCAAGAATGTATGAAAAATTTGATTGAAGAATTGAAATGAGATTATTACAAACAAAGCAAAATTGTGCGATAGCTTCGCAAACAAAATAGCAAGAGATAATCAAAAATGAATGATTGATTGAATTAACAAAAATGAATGAGTGAGTGAATGGGACGAACCTTTATGGCGTACACCCTAGTTCGCGAATGATATTTCGCAAGAGGCAAATGTAAGACCTAAAGTGCGTCATATAAGGGGTATCTCTTGACACGGCTCAGGGGAAAGGTTATACCGCTCCTGGAACCTGAGTCATGGAAATTTGGGGCCCATGAAAGCCTATCCGGGAGAGATACCTTGGATTTCCAACTATATATATAAGGTTATACCCTGGTTGGACGCCCGAGGGTCTCTTCCAAGGAGTCAGTGTATGCTCAAGGCGCCGGGGTACACGGTTGAGCCAAGAGTGCCTGGGAATTTGAAGTGTCTCGGCCATTCTTGGCAAGTCTTGGTATATGCTGCACTCGGCCCGAAGAAAACTCCACTTAGGGTGCAGTCTCGTAACCATAAACCATATAGGTATAAGGGATAAAAGGCTGCGAAAACAACTGGTTGTTGTTAAGACCGGATGGGAGGAGCTAGTCTTGTATGACCGATGTACGCCTCCTTGAAGGGGCAACCAGGGAGAAGATAAGGGCGGCACCCTCCATTAGGGAGCTGATAAGTGTCAAAAGACGCAAATGTCATGAGGCTTTATTTTCGCAAGGAAATTTAGGCTTGTCATATTTGTGAGATGATCCTGTAGAGGAAATAATACTAACGCAAGGATAAGGCGAGATCAATGGGTTTTTGCATGAAAATGTAAAGACGTCCTGCGATTTCGTCGTGAAAACGGCAATGTCATGGGATTTTACATTCGCAAGAGTATTTAAACCTGTCATATTGTCGCAAATAAAATATCCTGCAGAGGCAAAAATACTTAAGAAATGATAAGACAAGGTCAATGGGTCATTACATGAAAATGTAAAGACGTCCTGCGATTTTGTCGCAACGAGGGGTGGCGAAATAAGACCTTTAATTAGGAAGGCAAAATAAGACCACACAAGAAATGATAAGGCAAGATCAATAGATTTCTTCATTTGTGAAGACGTCCTGCGATCTTGTCGCAATGATGAACTTCAACATAAATAAAGATATAGCCATACAAAAAATTGAGGAAGCAAATAAGCTTGCGAAAACGATTATATTTCTTCATAAAGTTACCAACAATAAGGGCAAAATTCAGAGATTTCATTACTCAGAGATAATTGATCAAATCTCTCATTTGAAAATAAATAACAGAGGCAAGTATGGGAATGAATAGGATAAAATCTTGTTATTCATTTCCACATGATAGATTTATGTATTCATAATGCTGGTCAGTTGTATTACAAAGAAGAATTGCTTGATTAATATGCGCAAGTAAAGAAAACAAAGATTGAATTCATATTTAGTAATCCAAGAAATTTACAATGAGGGGTTCTGAAATTGGAAGATTAAAAGGGTATATTTACAGATATTACAAGAAGCGAAAGAAGAAAAAGAAGTTATTTCTTTGAGGATTCTTCTTCTTTGTCAGATTCTTCAATTCCATCATTCTTTTCGCCAGATTCTTCTTCTTCGCTAGCTTCACTATCAGAGACATCCGAGAAAGGCATATCTTCAGGAATATCATCAAGAAGACAAGGATATGAACTAAGAGGAATGCGGTGATCATTGCAAACTGTTTCAATAGTTTGATTGCGAAAACGAACATCATCGTTATTAAAATTCGCTACTATAGCTTGCAGTTGTTTATTCAACTTGGAATACTTGATGTCGCGAAAAGAGAGGTCCTTTGCGAGTTGTTCTTTTTCAGATTCAATCTCTTCAATCCTTGTCTGAAATCTCTTCTCGGCTTCTGCAAACAAGTGACAATAAGTTAATAGCAATACTACAGAAAAAAGGAGTAATAAAGTAAAAAGGAATAATAAACAACCTTCTCTGTCAGATATCATATCTTTAACCAAGGCAGTATGCTCGGCATGAAGGCTAACATCAACACCTAAGTTATTCCTGGCATTATCTAGAACCTTCGCAGCCCAAGCGAATTCATCATCATTATTTATAACGAGAAGCGAACGAATTTGATCTTCTCGCTCATTAAGTATGGCATTCTGACGAAGAGATTCATCTCGTTCAATTTGTACTTCGAGAAGAGATTTTTGAAATTTTGCTAATGCCTGTGCACCTTTATTAGCAATGCGGTCTTTGTCATCTATAAGGCCACTAATTTTCTTCCTTAAAGTTTTGGTTTTCTTATGGGAATCAAGATACATTTGTTTAAATCGGTTGGCTAAACCTAAACTAGATCTATGCTCAATCTCTAAGAGACGATATTTGGCTTGAAGTTCATTTAATGGAAAGGAATCAACTTTGTTTGACGAACTACTTAAAGATTCGTTGAGATGAGTGAGAAGAACATCATTATCCGTAGGCTCGGGAAATGAATGGAGAAGAATGGCTTCTTCAGAAAGATTATATATGTCTGCGAAAATAATAAATCAGGAAAAGAAAAGCAGATGACAAAATAAAGACGACTTGAAGAGTAAAAATTTTATACCATAAAGTTGTTGATTTGCACTTTGAAGAGTAGATATTTTATCCTTCTGAGAAGTAGACTCAACTTCCAACTGTTGAATTTTTCATCTTTCTTGCGAGACGTCGCAACTTCGAGTTTCTAGTTCTTGGATCTTCTCTTTGAGTTGGAGATTTTTCTTTTCAAGGTTGTCGCGTCTTTTCTCGAGATCCGAGGCAACAACAAAGGAAGCTCTCCCCTGACTATAAAGGAAAGTAAAGAAATTGTTAAGATAAAGCTTATAATTGAAGTTCTGAGAGAAGCAAAGGAATATGAACATACCAAAGCATTGAGAGCATTTAAGAAACTGGAAGTCAATGTTCGGGAAACTCCGCGAAAAGAATCATTGTCCACTAGCAAGGGGGCATCGCAAATTTTAGCAAGAGCTTCGCAAGTAGCAGATAAATGATCATCTCCCAATCCTTGCATAGAATCGGAGAAGACACTAGACAATTGCGCCATAGCGAAGTAATCGAGTGATTCTCCTTCGCAGAGGAAGTACCAACCTCATTTTCATCCTCATCGAGCTCTCACTTTGGTTTGAGAACTAGAACGAGAAGAGGGATGGGTTTTCCGTTTTTAGAAGATGGAGCAAAGACTTATCCTTGCGAAGAGTGATTTTATTCTTGCCCTTAACCTTCGCAGCTTCGGGAATGTCTATTTCTTCAATAACCTTCGCACACGAATGAAGATAAGAAACAGAGGCAACAATATTGTTAAAAATAACAAAAGAAAATTATTTCTTACTTCATTCGTGATCGATCGGAGTATCGCCAGAGTACTCGCCTTTGGACGTCTTTCATAACTCCTTTTCAATTTGTCAATCTGAAAATTTTACAAGTCTAGTAAATATAAGAAGAAGGAAATATCATACAGCAAGCCTGAAATAGGAAATATACCTCTTTTGCCTTCTCGGGCCACTTAAATTCCCAAGGATGATAGTCTGCGAGATGCGCAGGGAGTGTATGAGAACGTGCAATATAAGGTCCACTCAAAAACGAGAGGAACAACCCACCACTTTTCATCCTTGGAGTACCGAGGAACATTATTTTTGCCCGAGTGCCCAGTCAATATCTTGCATAAGCACTTATCATTGGAAATATTATCTTTTCTCTTTAATCGAGCACCCCAAATGAGATTTATCATTTCTCATATTTATTACTTCATAATTTTCAGAAAAGTTTTTAACGGTATATTTCTCAGCGTCTATTCCTAAATCCGCGAATCTAGGATCTTTGACATCATCAAGATATAAAGATCCCTTACCAAAGACCACGGTTGGCGAATTCAAGCATTAGACGAATACAATCGCCACTTAATTGATAAATAGCTCGCGAGAATTTCTCATGAGCAAGAATTTCATAGAATAAAGGTATCTCTTGTAGAGAGGAATGGGAAGGCGGGATTGTAGAGAGAATGGGAAGGCTGAAACCCTTCTCTTGAAAATTCTTTTGAGTTTCCTCAAAAAGATTTGACCTTCTGAGCGAGACTATGATCTTGGTCAAGAATTGATGCGTGATTAATTAATACTTTACTACCTAATTAACAAGTATTACATTGATGAAAAAGCAAAAGAAAATAAACAAAACAATTAAAAGGTAAAATAACCTTTTCTTCGCAAAACAATGAATCAAAGTTATGTTCTTTTCTACTTGTTAGTATGACTCTTGATCGGAAGTTCTCGACTACTGGATTCTAATCACCAAACCACCTAGAATTAGATGAAACCCTTCTGAAATTCTTTTAGCATGAGTTTTAAGATCCTTAGTAAAAACAAAAATCATGATCACACAAAGAATAAGAAAAGAAAAGAATTGTGTGTGTAGAGATGTGTAGAGATGTCCATTTATAAGTGAATAGAATCCTTTTTCTTTTGCAATTCATTGATGATCGAAGATCGAAAAAAAAAAGTCGGACTACTATTCGGGAAGGTTTGACTTTGCAACCTCAATCGGAGGAAGAAAGTTGATGAGGGAAAATAAAAGAGAAGAAAACTATATATAGATCCTCGAGAAAACAAATGCATTTCTCCATTTGCATGCGAGATGGGACGGTTCTTGTAAAACTCCATTTCATAACCACCATTCATCATAATTCCGAATGGTCAAGATAAGATGAAACCCTTCTCTTGAAAATTCTTTTGAGTTTCCTCAAAAAGGGGTTTATATGTACGACCAAGTGAAACCATTATTAGAGTATGGGAATGAATAGAGAATTGAAGATCGAGAGAAAGAAAAAAAAAAGGGAAGGTTTACAGTAGCAGAAGCGCAAATTGCGGAGGAAGAAAGTTGTAGAGGGAAAATAAAAGAGAAAAAGAGAAGGGTAAGAAAACTATATATAGAGAGGAGAATCCTCGAGAAAACAAATGCATTTAATGCGAGATGGGACGTGAATGGTCAAATTGAATAAACGGTTGAAAGAGACGTGTCAAGAAAAGAGTGGAAGAAGAAACACCTATCGTAATAAATTCCGTGGAAGAAGAAACACACGTAATAAATTCCGTACATGAATAAAACAGATAAAAATGAACAATTGCGAGATAAAGATGAGCAATTGCGGCATTTTAAAATATTGATTCTCATGACATTTTCTCCTTCGCAGAAAAAGACATGAGAAGAGGCAAGATGTAGGATCAGACTATCGTGACATTAATAAATAACGATATCGCGAGGGAGTCACATAGAAGTAAAATAAATGACGCAATGAATGACGACAGCCAGAACATGAGAAGAATGTGAAGACTCAAATGAGATTTAGGAGTGTCGCGAGAATTGGTATATGTACACTTGCGATATTTCGCAAGACATTCCCGAAAATAAAGGACAGCTTAGCTGTCATCCACTGTATACTACCCTATATAAAGGTTGAGTCAGTCTGTTGTAGGGAGAGTTCTTTTTGAATTGTGAAGCAAGTCATTAGGAGAGAGAAAATTAAGAGTGATTGTAATTTCTTTTGTTCTGTTCTACCTTCCTCTGTAAACATTTTAAGAAAATAATCAATAAAATCTATAGTTATTCATCTTCAAATGGATTAATTGAGTAAATTCTAGTAAGGGGTGTAGTGTGGGATTTCCTGCAACTACATTAAAATAGAAAAGAGCTAAAGAAATTACAATTACTACAAACTTTCTCTCTCCTAATGACTTGCCTAACACTCGGAAAAACATCCCCCCTCAACAGTCCTGCTCGACTCCTTATATAGGGTATTACACAATGGATGACAACTAAGCTGTCACTTATTTTCGGGAATGACTTGCGAAATATCGCAATTGTACAAATATATAATCTCGCAACTATCCTAAATCTCGCTAAGTCTTCACATCTTTCTCGTGTTTTGGCTGCCGTCATTCATTGCGTCATTTATATTACTCATTTGCGACACTTTCGCAACGCTGTCGTTTATTGATCTCGCGAAGTATTGATGTCGCGATATTATGATCCTACATCTTGCCTCTTCTCATGTCTTCTCTGCGAAGGAGAGAATGTCATGAGAATTAGTATTTTTGAAATGCCTCAACGGTTCGTCTTTATCTGTTATGATCCCGTACTTTTACACAGAATTTATTACACATGTTTCTTCTTCCGCTCTTTTCTTGACACGCCTCTTTCAACTGTTTTTTCTTGACCATTCAAGTCTCTTCTCGCATTAAATGCATTTATCTTCTCGAGAAATTTTCTCTATATATAGTTTTCTCACCCTCCTCTTCTTCTTTTTTACTTTCTCTCTGCAATTTTTCTTCAATTCTCCTCCTCCGTAATTTACGTTTCTGCTACTGTAAATCTTTCTTTTCTTCTTTCTCTTGATCTTCAATTCTCTAATCATTCCCATATTCTGAGAATGGCTCCACCTGGTCGTAGATACGAAACCCTTTTGGGTGAAACTCAAAAGAATTTACAAGAGAAGGGTTTCACCTTGTCTACTATTCCCGATCAAGAATCTTCATCTATTCTTTCTGCAAAATTGTTTACTGATCATCATTGTGATGATCAGAAAATCATAATCTCGCTAGGTCAACTCCTCGCAGGTCTTCCCATTCCTCTCTACAATCCTGAACTGCCCTTGTTCTATGAAATTCTTGCTCATGAGAAATTCTCGCGAGCTATTTATCAATTAAGTGGTGATTGCATCCGTCTAATGCTTAAATTCGCCAATCGTGGCGCTGGTAAGGGATCTCTATATCCTGATAACTTCAGAGATCCTAAATTTGCAAACTTAGAGATAGTCACTGAAAAGTATTCAGTAGAAAACTTTTTTGAAAATTATGAAGTGATAAACATGAAGAACGATAAATCTCGCTGGGGTGCTCGTCTGAAAAGAAAAGAGAACGTTCCCGATGATAAGATACTCATGTTAGATATTGATTGGTACTCTAGCAAGAACAATGTTCCTCTCTACTCTAAAGATGACAAGTGGTGTGTCTTTCCGCTATTTTTGAACGGACCTTACATTTCAGGTTCCAATATACTCCCTGCGAATCTCGCAAATTATCATCCTTGGGTATTTAATTGGCCCGAGAAAGCAAAAGAGGTATACTTCCTAACTTTTACTTATTTTACAATCTTTATTTCCTCTTATATCTAAATTTGGGAATTTTTTAGATCACCAAATTGAGAAGAAGTTACTAAAGGAATCCAAAGACGAGTACTTTGGCGATACTCCGTTCGATCACGAATGAAGTAAGAAATACTTTTCTTCTTTATTTTTAACAATATTGTTGCCTCTGTTTCTTATCTTCATTCGTGTGCGAAGGTTGGCGTTGAAGAATGTGATATTTCTGAAATTGCGAAAGCTAAAATAAAGAGTAGAATTCCACTTCGCAAGAATAAATCTTCTGCTCCATCTTCTAAAAAACGGAAAATCCACTCCTCTTCTCACTCTGGTTCTCAATCCAGTGAGAACTCCGATGAAGATAATGATGATATTGGCACTTCTTTTGCGAAGGAGAATCATTCAGTTGAATCTGCAATGGCGCAACTATCTAGTGTTTTCTCTGATTCTATGCAAGGAATGGGAGATGACCATTTTTCTGCCATTGGCGAAGCTCTCGCAAATATCTGCGACGCCCCTTTGCTAGAGGATAATGATTCTTTTCGTGGAGTTTCCAGAACAATGACTCCCAGTCTCTTAAATGCACTTAGTGTCTTGGTATGTTCATATTTCTTTATTTCTGCGTGATTTCAATTATAAATCTTATCTTAACAATTTCTTTATTTTCCTTTATAGTCTGGGAGAGCTTCCTTTGTTGTTGCCTCAGATCTCGAGAAAAGGCGCAACAGTCTTGAACAGAAAAACCTTCAGCTTAAGAAGAAGAACAAAGAATTGGAGGCTGAAACCGTTTCTCTTCGCAAGAGAGATAAAGAACTTGGAAATGAAACTGCTGCTCTTCGTGAAAAAATTAAACAATTGGAAGTTGAATCTTCTTCTCAGAAGGATAAAATATCTAGCCTTCAAAATGCTAATCAACAACTTTATGGTATAAAATTCTTCTCCTTTTCTTATTCTTATTTTGTCATTTACTTTTCTTTATCTGATTTATCATTTTCGCAGACATTTATAACCTTTCTGAAGAAGCTGTTCTTCTTCACTCATTTCCCGAGCCTATGGATAACGATGCTCTTCTTGCCCATCTCAATAATTCTCTAAATAGCTTTTCAAATGACAGAATCAAACATCTTTCTTTGAACGAACTTCAATCCAGATTCCGTCTCTTAGAAGCATATCATAGATCTAGCTTAAGTTTAGCCAACCAAACGAAGCACCTTCATCTTAATTCCCAAGAGAAAATTAGTATTTTAAGGAAGAAAGTTAGCAATCTTATAGATGATAAAGATCGCATTGCTAATCAAGGCGCTCAAGCATTAGCAAAATTTCAAAAAGCTCTTCTTGAAGTTCAAATTGAGCGTGATGAATCTATTCGCTCTTCTTGAAGTTCAAATTGAGCGTGATGAATCTATTCGTCAAAATACTATTCTTAGCGAAAGAGAGAATCAAATTCGTTCTCTTCTTCTTATAAATAATGACGATGAATTCGCTTGGGCTGCGAAAGTTCTAGATAATGCCAGAAATAACTTTGGTGTTAACGTTAGCCTTCATGCTGATCAAACTGCCTTGGTTAAAGACATGATTTCTGACAGAGAAGGTTGTTAATGGTTCTTCGTTATTTTATCGCTTCTTTTTTGTGAAATTGCTATTAAGTTATTAATCCATTATCATACGTTCGCAGAAGCTGAGAAGAGGTATCAAACAAGGATTGAAGAACTTGAATCGAAAAGAACAACTTGCAAAGGACCTCTCTCTTCGCAACGACAAGTATTCCAAGTTGAAGAAGCAACTACAAACTACTCGTAGCGAATTTCAATAATGATGTCAGTCTGTTTTACGCAATCAAACTATTAAGACAGGTTTGCGATGACCACAGTATTCCTCTTTCTTCATATCCTTGTCTTCTTGATGAGGTTCCTGAAAATATACCTTCCTTAGATGTTTCTGATAGTGATGCTAGCGAAGAAGAGGAGTCTGATGAAAATGAAGAATGAACTGAGAGATAGCTCCATTTTCCTTTTTCTCTTCTTGTGATATTTGTACATTCATCTCTCTAGCCTTCCATTTTTGTAATCTCTTCATCAGAAATCTATCATATGAAAATAAATAACAAGTTTTTACTCTAATCATTCCCATACTTGCCTCTGTTATTTATTTTCACATGAGAGATTAAATCGATAATCTTTAAGTAATAATACTTCTTAGTTTCGTAACTGCTGTTGCTAATTCTTCAAATAAATTTAGAAATATAGCCATTTTCGCAAGCTTATTTGCTTACTCAATTTCTTGTGTGGTCTTATCTTCATTTATGTTGAAATTCATCATTGCGACAAGATCGCAGGACGTCTTTACATTTTCATGTAATGACCCATTAATCTTGCCTTATCATTCCTCTTGTATGGTCTTATTTTGCCTTCCTAGTTAAAGGTCTTATTTTGCCACCCCTCATTGCGACAAAATCGCAGGACGTCTTTACACTTTCATGTAACGACCCATTGATATTGTCTTATCATTTCTTTAGTATTTTTGCCTCTGCAGGATGTTTTTCTTGCGACAATATGACAGGCCTAAATATTCTTGCGAACGTAAATCCCCATGACATTACCGTCTTTGCGACGAAATTGCAGGACGTCTTTACATTTTCATGTAAAGACCCATTGATCTCGTCTTACCCTCGCGTTAGTATTATTGCCTCTCCAGGATCATCGCACAAATATGACAAGCCTAAATTTTCTTGCGAAAATAGAGACTCATGACATTTGCGTCTTAAGACACTTATCAGCTCCCTAATGGAGGGTGCCGCCCTTATCATCTCCCTGGTTGCCCCTTCAAGGAGGCGTACATCGGCCATACAAGACTAGCTCCTCCCATCCGGTCTTAACAACAACCGTTGTTTTCGCAGCCTCTTATCCCTTATACCTATAGGGCTTATGGTTACGAGACTGCACCTAAGTGGAGTTTTCTTCGGGCCGAGTGCGGATGTGCCAAGACTTGCCAAGAATGGCCGAGACACTTCAAATGCCCCAGGCACTCTTGGCTCAACCGTGTACCTCGGCGCCTTGGTCATACATCGACTCCTTGGAAGAGACCCTCGGTCGTCCAACCAGGGTATAACCTTATATAGTTGGAAATCCAAGGTATCTCTCCCCTGGATGGGCTTTATTGACCCCAAATTTTCATGACTCGGGTTCCGGGCGGTGTAACCTTTTCCCTGAGCCATGTCAAGAGATACCCCCTTATATGACGCACTTTAGGTCTTACATTTGCCTCTTACGAAATATCATTCGCGAACTAGGGTGTACGCCATAAAGGTTCGTCCCATTCGTATAAATCATTGATTTTTGATCATTTCTTTTCATTATGTTTGCGAAATTATCGCATAATCTTGCTTCATTTGCTGTGATCTCGCTGTAATTATTTAACCAAACTTTCGTCATATTCATGTATCGCGAGACTTTCGCGTACTCCTTCTTCGACCGCCCCATTTTTTTTTTTTTTACACAACTCTAAAATCAATTATTTATTTCTTACACTTCTTACTCCTGTTGCTCTCTGTTTCTTCATTCAAATTTCCTGATATTTCCTTCCCTTTTGCGAGACCATCGCAATTTCCAATTGTCTTCAAGCATTGGTTTCGCAATGTATCTTCAACTCTCACTGCTATTGCGTCCACCATCAGTCTGTCCCTTCTTTGTGCTTCTTTAATGTTCTGTTTCCAGCTCTTCTTTTGAGCAGCCCTTTCCTCGCAAGATTCCACATCAACTTCATAGCACTTTTGTCCCTCAGCCCAATCTCCTTTTATAACTCCAACACCACTGGGATGAGGAAATTTGATGCACTGGTGGTAAGTCGATGCTACACCCAAGATCTCATGTAACCATGGTCGCCCAATTAATGCATTATAAGGGGATTCCATATCGACTATACAAAACAAGATTTCGGTTGATAATCCTTTCAGTGGTATTCGCATACGAGTTTCTCTTTTAGGTTTATTGGCAGTACCATTAAAACAATAAATCTTATAGGTTGAATGTATCAAATCTTCGTCTTTCCCTCCCATAGTCTTGTAGGTGTGGTAAAAAAGGATGTTTACAGAGCTTCCAGTATCAATTAAGATTCTATTTATTGCCCACAAATTTTCTGCCCCATCATCTTCATCATCAACATGTTTTGGGTTAATCTCCAATCTTACCACTAATGGACTGTCATGCATCTCGCCACCCTCAGGTACCTCTTCTGCGGTAAAAGAAATAATCTGCGTTTGCCATTCTTTTAGTGGAGATGTCTTCGCGATGTTCATTACTTCTCTATTGTCAACATCTCTTGCGAAAACCCTACCGAGAACACTATCATGAAAATCTTCAATTGTCCTGTACGAATGTACGATAGAGTTGCAGAACAAGTTTTTGGCCTTCGCTCCAACTTCTATTACAAACGTTTCTTTCCCTTTTGTTGTATTTACTCTGTGAATTTCTGGAGGTGTTGGTAATGGTTGAGTCTTCTCTTCACATTTTAAGAAATGATTTATCTTCCCTTGGTCTATCATTCTGAGGATGATTCTTTTTATATTCCTACAATCATTCGTTAGGTGTCCATGAAAATGGTGATAGGAACAAAACTCATGACTTCTGTCACCTGGAGGCGGTTCATTCCCCATGTTCCATGGTGCAGGTATGTTTTCCATCAAGATTATAGCTTCCCATATTTTCTCTACACTAGCGTTCAGTGGGGGCATCTTGATTTCTTCCCATACTACCCTATGACCTCGCTGCCCTCTATGATAATTATGCCTCTGACCTCCATAGGTTTCTTGCGGTTGACCAAGCCTTTGAATTTTATTATTTCCGCCACGGTTGTAGAAATTTCTTTCTCTTTCAAATTCTTCCCGATCGCGACTTCCCATAGCTACCAACTTTTGCTGACCATCATCCGGTATCATCACTCCTTGTTGACATTGCGAGGTACTCGCCACAGTGTTTATCAATTTGGGTAACAAACTTGCATTCGCAGCTCCTGAACTTGTATTCGCGACAGGGTATGATTCCATTTCATTTTGCTTTTCTTCTAAAGCAATATACTCCTCCTGAAGCTCTCGCAACTCTGTCATTGTGATTGTATTTTTGACTCTAAAAATTTGAATATATAACAGATTTGTCGCGAACATAGCATTAATGAATGATAAGATGAGATATCTCTCCTCCACACGACCATCCATTTCGCTACACATTGTCTTCCATCTCACAGTTAGATGCTTCAAACTCTCACCAACCCTTTGTTTTAATCCAAATACATCTTCAATACCAGGTCGCGAGGAATTATTACTTATATATGCCCCTAAAAATATAGCCTGCAAGTGATTGAAAGATGTTATTGTATTCTTCGTTAGTCCTTCAAACCATTTCAAAGCTTCTCCTGTCAAACTTGATGCAAAATATTTGCACAATATAGCATCATGATTCTCCCATTGTAACATACATCTCATATAATCTTTGATATGATGTATCGCACAAGTTGTTCCATCGAAAATGCTGGTTAATGTAGGTAAGTTGCACTTCGGTGGTATTCCTCCTAATTGTATCTCTTGTGTGAACGGAGTTTTCGCAGCTTCTTCTATGGCTTCATCAAACTGTCTCTTTCCTCCTCCCCTTTTACTGTTCATCATTCCTCTCATTTCTGCCAATTCTCTCAAAATTTGTTCATTTACATCAGAATTTGAATCTATTGGTCTTTTTAGTTCCGCTTCTCTTCTCCTGCGTTCATGTCTACTCTGACTTTCTTATTCATCATTCTCTTCTCGTCTTTCTCTGCGATCTTCTCCTTCATTTCTTTCACGAATTCGCATACCATTATATCTATCAATTTCTCTTCTTTGCTGCCTATCAGCTCTCCTTTGTACTCTTTCATATTCTTCATTAATATTATCATTGTTGCGATTTTTTTCTCGCCTTCTTTCTCGATTATCATGATTATTTTGGCGAATTGCCTCTTCTAACTCCTGTTCCTCCATTTCTGCTCTCAATCTTTCTCTCTCGCAAGCTAGACGTGCTTGTTCAACATAATGTCTTTCAATTTCATCTTCAATCTCTTTTTGCTTCCTCCGTGCTTCTTTCCCATGCAATATTCTTCTTCCTTCTTCTCGATTTTCTTCATCAACTGGATTATTCTGCCTCTGACGCTGCCTATTTCCTTGATTTCCACCATTCTGCCCATTTTGAAGAGTCTCGGGACGTGGGATATAACGATCTTCCATCACTTCTCTTCTCTCGCAATGTTCCATGCCTGGATTTTGCGCTTCTTCTTGATTTTCTTCATCAACATTTTCTGTAGGTAAAATTCTCCTTCTTTCCTCTCTAACTAATCTTGAGCTTGACCTTGTAGTGCTTCTCGACCTTCTGTTTTGTAATCTCATGTTTTCCATCCTCAACTCATGATTTTGTCTTGTCAAATTTGCACGTTCCTCTGCCTCTAATCGTCTTTCTTCATGTATTGTTTGTCTTAACGCCTCTAATGCTGCGATCTCTTCATTTCCATGAATTATTTATCCAATCCCTTCTCGGTCTCTCTCCTCTTGTCCATTGTTTATCAATTGTTGTTCCTCTCCCCTTTCGTCCACAGAATCTGATCTCCAAGTAGGTACGCTTACTCTATCATAATCCACAGTTCTATTCGCTACTGGTTGAATTGGTGATTGAATTTGATTTTCTTCATTATTCCTTATGTTCATTCTTGAGGATTCTCCCATTTCAATTCTCCCTTCTCCAGCAAGTCTCCTACTCCTTCTAACTGTTGTTGGTTGCTCGGATGCATTTCTTCTTCTAGCCATTTCTTAATTTTGGTAAACTCAGAAAATTATATGAAATTCCTTCCCTACTACTCCAAATTCTTTCAAATCACGATGTCAATCCTTACTCTCTCCCTATTTCTAGCGCCAATATGTAGTTGCAGGAAATCCTACACTACACCCCTCACAAGAATCCACACAACTAAGCCATTGAAGATGAATAACTATGATTTTATTTGATTATTTCCTTGAATGTTTACAAGTTAAATTAGAAAAGAGCTAAAGAAATTACAATTACTACAAACTTTCTCTCTGCTAATGACTTGCCTAACACTCGAAAAAAGATCCCCCCTCAACAGTCCTGCCCGACTCCTTATATAGGGTTGTAGGAGCAGAATCTCGCAACAACTATGTGCTAGCGAAATTGTGACTAATAAGAATTCGCGAAGACTTCGCAGAGTACTTAAAGAATGACGTAGCAGATGACATCAGCATAATTCATGAGAAAAGTGTGAGTAACTTGCGAAATTATAGAGTGAACCTGCGAGAAGGTGACAAGAGCTTGCGAGAATATGAGCTGTACGTGAGCTGTCATCCACTATGTAAACACTATATAAAGAGGAGAGCAGGAGAGAGAAAGGGGGGAGAATTTTAGGATAATTTTGGTAAGAGAGAGAGAGAGATATTTTTAAAGAGAGAAAAACTTTATTTTCTTTATCATCTTCTTCCCCAAAAACAAGATCTAAAGCTCTACAAAATATCCATTAATGGAGATTCTAAATGTAATATCTATGTAATTTCAATAATCATAGTGAAGAACCATGGATGTAGATCACATTGATCGAATAATGTAAAAAATCCTTGTGTCAATTTATATTTCTAGTACTTATATTTGAAATTTAGGTGATTAATAAGATTTAGATCTAGAAATTATTATCAAGATATGATGAGGGGTGTGTTGTGGGATTTCCTGCAACTAAATTTTTGGCGCTAGAAACAGGGAGGAGTAAAGGATTTATCCTTCCTGTAATTTGTTGGTTCAAGAAGTTTCCATGAAGATTAATTATTGTTCATATTTTTCTAGATCTACAAAGTTTAAGTTAAAAAATGGAAATTTCATGGAAGAAATCACACTTTCATGGAGTAAACATCATCAACAATTCAAAGATATGAAAAGAATAAGAGAAAAAAAAAATAGTTTCTGTGGTGAAATTCACGGAAGAAAACCAAGGTTTCAATGGAAGATTTCCATGTTCAGGAGAAAAAGCAAGAGGCAAATTGCTGAAGGAAATAAAGGAAGAACGAAGATAAGGATAAGAACAAAACGCTGTGATTTCTATCACAAACAGAAATTCGCACAAATGGTTTGAGTTGGAGCGAATAAGCAAGAGGTCAAGGGTTCAAATTCGCAGAGACACATATTTTTTATTTTTCAGTGGCGAATAAGAGAATAAAGAAAAAAGTTATGAGTTAATTTCGCAGAGGAGTTCTTGAACAGTTGATCCAAAGAGCAATATATGCGTTCGTGGTCGTAAGTTCGAATTCACTTGCGAGCATAATTTTCTTCTTTTTACAGAGGGGAAAAAATGGATAATTTCGCAAGGTTGTTTCATTATTTCGCAAACAAGAGGCAGCACAGTTGGTTATTTGCGAAATTAATGAGCTCATGGTCGCGAGTTCAAATCCCAACGAACGTGTATTTTTCGCATGGATTTTTCGCAACAGTATTTCGCAAGAAGAAAGTAGGTGATTATTTCGCAGAAACACTTCGCAGAGGCAGGGCTAGCACAGTTGGTCAGGAGACATGAATGCAAGCAGCAGGTCGCGAGATCAATTCTTGCTTCTCGCACATTTATTTTTGTTATGCGAAATTTCGCACGAACTCTGATTATTTCGCAAAGAAGAAAGTTGATGATTATTTCGCAAGTTAATTTCGCAAGAAAGGGTTAGAAAAGTTGGTATGGTGCGAGAAAATCCAAGAAGCAGGTCAAGGGTTCAAATCTCATTTCTCATACTTCTTTTTGCTGCGCGAAGTTCATACATTTCAAGGCATTTATTCACTTCTTTGGCATCAACAACGAATCACATAAAAGCTAAGTACCACTTTCCTTGAACATTTTACTTTTACAGAAAATAAAAGATTTTTGATTTGATTTACAAAACGCGATACAATCGCAGAATTACAAAGATTTCAGAACTACAAAGATTTCACAATTACAATAATTCGAGAAAAATCTCGCAGATATTACAAAAGAGACCGAGAAAAATCTCGCACAGATCAATTTATATATTTCCCTTAAATACTTGCTTTGTTTCAAATGAGAATGATATCCAACATGGAGAGTAGTAGCGGGCAAACCTTTGTGGCGTACACCCTAGTTCGTGAACAATATTCGCAAGAGGCAATGTACCTAAAGTGCGTCATATAAGGGGGTACCTATTAAGATCATTTCCATGAAAGATTTTTATAGGATGAGACGAAACAAGTTATACAAAGGAAATCAAAACAAAGAAAAACGATTTGAACTTGCAATTAAATGAATATTTTTGATAAAATAAATGTTGAATACTAATCTAAATTCTTATTTGCATTACAGCATTGCATGAGGCAGAGAACGTGGAGTAATAATTTCGCAATACATCTTATTCGCAATCAAGGACGGATACTTCTTATACTTCTCAAAGGATACTTCATAATTCTAATATATTTCGAGGATTAAGTACTTCTTATACTTCTTTAAGGATGCTTCATACTTCTTATACTTCAAGGGTTGATACTTCTAATTTATTTCGCAAAGCTTCAGAACTTCGCAAAAGAATAGAGGCAAGTACGTACTTTTCAAGTCCAGTATTGTTTCGCTTGTTCCTTCATCAACAAAGATCAAAGACTACTACAACAACAGATTTTTTCTTAAAGATCGCTCTTCAAGCAATATTCAAGAAAAAAGAGGCAAAATGTAGGAGCAGAATCTCGCAACAACTATGTGCTAGCGAAATTGTGACTAATAAGAATTCGCGAAGACTTCACAGAGTACTTAAAGAATGACGTAGCAGATGACATCAGCATAATTCATGAGGAAAGTGTGAGTAACTTGCGAAATTATAGAGTGAACCTGCGAGAAGGTGACAAGAGCTTGCGAGAATATGAGCTGTATGTGAGCTGTCATCCACTATGTAAACACTATATAAAGAGGAGAGCAGGAGAGAGAAAGGGGGGAGAATTTTAGGATAATTTTGGTAAGAGAGAGAGAGAGATATTTTTAAAGAGAGAAAAACTTTATTTTCTTTATCATCTTCTTCCCCAAAAACTAGATCTAGAGCTCTACAAAATATCCATTAATGGAGATTCTAAATGTAATATCTATGTAATTTCAATAATCATAGTGAAGAACCATGGATGTAGATCACATTGATCGAACCATGTAAAAAATCCTTGTGTCAATTTATATTTCTAGTACTTATATTTGAAATTTAGGTGATTAATAAGATTTAGATCTAGAAATTATTATCAAGATATGATGAGGGGTGTGTTGTGGGATTTCCTGCAACTACATTTTTGGCGCTAGAAACAGGGAGGAGTAAAGGATTTATCCTTCCTGTAATTTGTTGGTTCATGAAGTTTCCATGAAGATTAATTATTGTTCATATTTTTCTAGATCTACAAAGTTTAAGTTAAAAAATGGAAATTTCATGGAAGAAATCACACTTTCATGGAGTAAACATCATCAACAATTCAAAGATATGAAAAGAATAAGAGAGTAAAAAATAGTTTCTGTGGTGAAATTCACGGAAGAAAACCAAGGTTTCAATGGAAGATTTCCATGTTCAGGAGAAAAAGCAAGAGGCAAATTGCTGAAGGAAATAAAGGAAGAACGAAGATAAGGATAAGAACAAAACGCTGTGATTTCTATCACAAACAGAAATTCGCACAGATGGTTTGAGTTGGAGCGAATAAGCAAGAGGTCAAGGGTTCGAATTCGCAGAGACACATATTTTTTATTTTTCAGTGGTGAATAAGAGAATAAAGAAAAAAGTTATGATTTAATTTCGCAGAGGAGTTCTTGAACAGTTGATCCAAAGAGCAATATATGCGTTCGTGGTCGCAAGTTCGAATTCACTTGCGAGCATAATTTTCTTCTTTTTACAGAGGGGAAAATGGATAATTTCGCAAGGTTGTTTCATTATTTCGCAAACAAGAGGCATCACAGTTGGTTATTTGCGAAATTAATGAGCTCATGGTCGCGAGTTCAAATCCCAACGAACGTGTATTTTTCTCATGGATTTTTCGCAACAGTATTTCACAAGAAGAAAGTAGGTGATTATTTCGCAGAAACACTTCACAGAGGCAGGGCTAGCACAGTTGGTCAGGAGACATGAATGCAAGCAGCAGGTCGCGAGATCAATTCTTGCTTCTCGCACATTTATTTTTGTTATGCGAAATTTTGCACGAACTCTGATTATTTCGCAAAGAAGAAAGTTGATGATTATTTCGCAAGTTAATTTCGCAAGAAAGGGTTAGAAAAGTTGGTATGGTGCGAGAAAATCCAAGAAGCAGGTCAAGGGTTCAAATCTCATTTCTCATACTTCTTTTTGCTGTGCGAAGTTCATACATTTCAAGGCATTTATTCACTTCTTTGGCATCAACAACGAATCACATAAAAGCTAAGTACCACTTTCCTTGAACATTTTACTTTTACAGAAAATAAAAGATTTTTGATTTGATTTACAAAACGCGATACAATCGCAGAATTACAAAGATTTCAGAACTACAAAGATTTCACAATTACAATAATTCGAGAAAAATCTCGCAGATATTACAAAAGAGACCGAGAAAAATCTCCCACAGATCAATTTATATATTTCCCTTAAATACTTGCTTTGTTTCAAATGAGAATGATATCCAACATGGAGAGTAGTAGCGGGCAAACCTTTGTGGCGTACACCCTAGTTCGCGAACAATATTCGCAAGAGGCAATGTACCTAAAGTGCGTCATATAAGGGGGTACCTATTAGGATCATTTCCATGAAAGATGTTTATCGGATGAGACGAAACAAGTTATACAAAGGAAATCAAAACAAAGAAAAACGATTTGAACTTGCAATTAAATGAATATTTTTGATAAAAGAAATGTTGAATACTAATCTAAATTCTTATTTGCATTTCAGCATTGCATGAGGCAGAGAACGTGGAGTAATAATTTCGCAATACATCTTATTCGCAATCAAGGACGGATACTTCTTATACTTCTCAAAGGATACTTCATAATTCTAATATATTTCGAGGATTAAGTACTTCTTATACTTCTTTAAGGATGCTTCATACTTCTTATACTTCAAGGGTTGATACTTCTAATTTATTTCGCAAAGCTTCGGAACTTCGCCAAAGAATAGAGGCAAGTACGTACTTTTCAAGTCCAGTATTGTTTCGCTTGTTCCTTCATCAACAAAGATCAAAGACTACTACAACAACAGATTTTTTCTTAAAGATCGCTCTTCAAGCAATATTCAAGAAAAAAGAGGCAAAATGTAGGAGCAGAATCTCGCAGCAACTATGTGCTAGCGAAATTGTGACTAATAAGAATTCACGAAGACTTCGCAGAGTACTTAAAGAATGACGTAGCAGATGAGATCAGCATAATTCATGAGGAAAGTGTGAGTAACTTGCGAAATTATAGAGTGAACCTGCGAGAAGGTGACAAGAGCTTGCGAGAATATGAGCTGTATGTGAGCTGTCATCCACTATGTAAACACTATATAAAGAGGAGAGCGGAGAGAGAGAAAGGGGGGAGAATTTTAGGATAATTTTGGTAAGAGAGAGAGAGATATTTTTAAAGAGAGAAAAACTTTATTTTCTTTATCATCTTCTTCCCCAAAAACTAGATCTAGAGCTCTACAAAATATCCATTAATGGAGTTTCTAAATGTAATATCTATGTAATTTCAACAATCATAGTGAAGAACCATGGATGTAGATCACATTGATCGAACCATGTAAAAAATCCTTGTGTCAATTTATATTTCTAGTACTTATATTTGAAATTTAGGTGATTAATAAGATTTAGATCTAGAAATTATTATCAAGATATGATGAGGGGTGTGTTGTGGGATTTCCTGCAACTACAAGGGTATTACACAATGGATGACAACTAAGCTGTCCCTTATTTTCAGGAATGACTTGCAAAATATCGCAATTGTACAAATATATAATCTCACAACTATCCTAAATCTCGCTAAGTCTTCACATCTTTCTTCAAACCAACTCCGTGTTTTGGTTCCGCAGCATATAAGGTTCGTCATTCATTGCGTCATTTATATTACTCATTTGCGACACTTTTTGGAGAATTGTATGCGTCATTAAAGAGTGTTTTAACGTGTAATACTATTTTCTGTGTAAACACTTCATGAATTCAATTATTGATCTCTCTGAAAACAGTATTGATGTCTCAAGAATTCATTGATATTCAACGATCCTGGACAGAATCGTCAAGGATGAATATGAAACGATGGAGAAGATCAACCTTCTTATTGAAACCCTAATTAAGAACCAGGAAGGGACAAACAATACACGTTGGATGGTCAAAGAAAGAAGGCGTTCAAACCAACTCCGAGTCCTAGCCAAATTATCAGAGGAGAATAATCTTGCATATGACATTGAGAGACACTACATTGGGGATGCGAGGTCGTTGTTCCGGCAATAACCATGACAAACCGCGAATTCAAGCAACGGCTACTTCCCACAAGATAGGCTACAATGATGGAGGGATTAGCACCATCGGAGAGAACACCAACCAAATGCAATTTGCCTACATTAGTCAAAGCAAGAAAACAAACGGGCGGATGAGAGGCGAAAATAAAGACCATTTGAAGGGGGAGCGACCCCCAAGTGTTTCATGGTAATCCTTCCATGCCTTGTCTTTTTTTAACTTGTTATACATCCAAATATTTAGAATCAAAATACAATCACGATTTGCGAGGAGTTACTATATTGCCTTAGAAGAAAGACATAGTCTTATCCATCTAATGCTTTGTTACCTCGGTTCATCACCCCGCAACAATGTCATGGGAAGCCATGACCAGGAGGAATTTGAACAAGAAAGGAACTACTATAACTGTAACGTACTTATGGTGGGCTAAGGCAATATAACCATGGAGGCGGAGAAGCCACAGGATAGTGTGGAACCAATTAGGATGCTCACTGAATGCTAGTGTGGAAAGATCGGAGGCTATACTTGTGATGGAAGATGTACCAGCACCTTGGAACGCGGGGATGGAACCACCACCAGGCGACAGAAGTCATGAGTTTGTTCTTACCATCGCTTCCATGGACATCAAAAACAAACGCATTAGAAATGTAAAGAGAATTATTCTCGGGATGATTGATCAAGGGGAAACTGAATCACTTTCTAAAAGGGAAGAAAAAGGCCGCATATTACCACCACCACAAATGCACACACGAACAGTCTTTGTGATAGAAGTCCAAAGCTAAAAACTTGCAACTATCCTAAATCTCGCTAAATCTTCACATCTTTCGTGTTTTGGATTTAACTTTTGAATTCTCTCGTCTTTATCCGACGTCATTCATTGCGTCATTTATATTACTCATTTGCGACACTTTCGCAACGAGGAGAAGTATTATTGCTTGCCAATCAATATCTTGCATGAGTAATTTATCTTCAGGGGACATTATCCTTTTTCTTCAGGCGAACGTTTATTGATCTCGCGAAGTATTGATGTCGCGATATTCTGATCCTACAGCCAACCTTCTTATTGAAACCCTAATTAAGAACCAGGAAGGGACCGTTGGATGGTCAAAGAAAGAAGGCGTTCAAACCAACTCCGAGTCCTAGCCAGCATATCTGGGGATGCGAGGTCGTTGTTCCGAATTCAAGCAACGGCTACTTCCCTGCTACAATGATGGAGGGATTAGCACAGAACACCAACTGCCGCAAGAAAACAAACGGGCGGATGAGCGAAAATAAAGACGAAGGACGACCCCAAGTGTTTCATGGTAATCCTTCCATGCCTTGTCTTTTCAATTCGTTCTTGTCTGTCACCATCTATTGCTTACCCCGCAACAATGTCACTGTTACGTACTAAGCAGGGGACTTAATATTGATGGTGGTTTTTAGTTCAGGGTCAAAATTGTAAAACCCTATATTTAGCGTTGTAATCCTGCAAAGGAATAAAGGTCATTTAAAAGTAATGAGTGTTCAAACCTCTTTACTTATATATGTATTAAACAACTCAGTATAAATATGAAATTCACTCAGAATGGTGCGCGTAGTAGCAATCCCAAATATTATGTGAATTCTATTTTCTGCCGGCATTATTGACTAATGCATGACCTGCCTGATATTTTCCTATGCTATGTTCCCAGCCGAACTCTCATTATTGACATGACATGACGATGAAGTGTTCACTCTCAGCAGAGTAGCATGAATCTCCCGAAGTGCCAGTATTGAGATCTGCATGAAAATTCCCACACAGGCCGCATCACTCTCTGACAAATAGAATCTCGTATCGGCGCACTTTTAAGTTAGCTCGATCACGCTTGAATTCCTTAAGGAAAATCTAGACTGCCAATATCGGTCTTAGAAACGATCACGACCACTCAATTTGGCCACATGTTTCAGCAAGCCTAGACCACTCCTGACAGAACTAGGCAATCATCATATTGACTGACGGGGGGCCCACTAATGCCCTAACCGGTGTTGATGGGTGAAAACTACTCCTGCAGAATTTGGTAATTTGGGGTGTGGATGAGGAATGAATCTAAACCTTCAACAAATGCACTGCGCGGTGAGTGCTTGTAGATTCGAGAGATCAATCTGTGCAAGTCCGGCCTAAACCAAGAAATGGCCGTTCCAGACTTGTTTCGGTCACAAAGTGAAGGAGATGGAGTTGATCTTAGGGAGGGAAGCGAAGAAGGTGTTGAGATTGTGAAGGTGTTGGCTTGCTTATGACTTGTAATGAAAGATGAGCAAGCTTACGGTTGATGCAAAGCAGGCTCGGAGTGTTTGAATACGGTTTTTGTATTAACACTTGGTTTTAAATCGTCTAAACTTGTGTTGTTCTGTGTCTTGTTTGAAATAGGGCGGAGAACCTATTTATACAAGTCATTGAGCCTCATTCACGTTTCTCGTGGGAAGTGGAGGTAGTGGAATGATGGAGTAGTGGAGTTGTGCGTTGGTGATACACGACCAGTCTTGCCCACTTCTCCAGCTTCATCTCTAACCGTCCATGACTTCCCGACACGTTCTTGTGATGGCGCGTTGCACGCCGCACGCCGTAAACCGCCAGACCAATACCCCGATATGTATCCCCCATTTGTGACATGATTGATGTCTGGAATGTGTGGATCGTGGATCCACGAAAGATAGCATGTAATGTCAATTGAATAACTGTATTATTCGAAGTCGATACTTGTGAAGTATCGTGTGTATTTTATGCAGTGCGCATTGTGGTGTGGTAAGGTGATGGGTAATGACGCCTTATCGACCAATTGACTCTGACCGTGGTTGTATAACCAAGTCGGTGAAGTTGGACGGATGAGATGAGCTTTGAGACACTCATCTGCGACCGTTAATGAATATTAGGGTTTTTGAAGAGGTGCGCAAGCATCACTCTCAGCTTGGTCAAAACCAAGCATGGGAAGGATTTTGGAGAGGACCGACCATACATGCGTGTTGACGGCATGATGGTGTAGGCGCCTGTATTCCGTTCCCTCATGAAAGCGCGATCTGGGCCACTCAATTTGACCGGCAAAGAGGAGTGGTCGAGATTGATTTTGCGATAGAAGTTTGATACCGCAAGAAGCCGCGCGCCACACTCTTTTCCTCGGTGCGTTTTCCAAGACGACCTAACTTGGTCGGTCTTGGCCTACTTGGTTTGACGTGAAGATGGTAGGCTGATGTTCACGCCTATACCTGACTATCCCATGAAAACGTGATCTAAGCCACTCAATTCGTCCGGTGAAGTTGAGCGGTCGAGATCAATTTGCAATTTGGGAAGTGTAACCACGCATGTTTGGGCGGGCGTTTTGGATTAGCCGGGCATGATATGCCTTGGCCGATTGCATGAGGGGGTAGATGGGCCCACGGTGGTCATGCTGGTATGACCGGACCTGCTCGATCTGATCTGTGACCCTCCATTCATGCCGGAGAAGATGGACGCGCGTGATGGCTTGAACCCTAATTTTGGCTTTCAAAGCCGTGCGACCATGCTCTTTTAGGCGGACGAATTTGTTGTAACCAATCGTGGTTGGTTTTGACCGATTGGCCAAGTGTGTAGGAGGTCACATGGTGATTGTGTCGACATGCTCCGGGCCCTTTGAGTCTACATCTACACCCTCCATCTATACCTGCGAAGATGGATGGTTGAGACCGTTTTTGCGGCACATGTAATATGCCGCAAACCCTAATTTAGGGTTTTCCGTCCATAATGCTTGGTATGGACGGTTTCTTGGCAAGCAAAGGCCAATGGTCGACCATGCGGGGTCGGCCGTATGTATTCCATACCGCTTGGGGGTGATGGAATTGATCCGGGTCATCCAATCATGCTTATGGAGTTGAATGACTCGCGGTCGATCATATCCGAACCGATACGGTCGGTCTTGGGATGCTCAATCGGGCTAGTATAACACACCGAGAGGGGCTCAATCGGGCTAGTATAACACACCGAGAGGGCTCGGGCTAGTATAACACACCGAGAATCGGCCCGTACGGGTATTTCGTACATGTTTCATTATAGTGCTTGGAGGTTCGTGTTACTCTGAAGAGTAACACTCGGTCGTCATGCCACACCGATAATGAGTACTGGAAATACAAGGCCGATATGAAATTCTCGGGAAGGGATTGTTGCCACATGCTCCAACCTCGGAGGAATTTCATGTATTCACGAGAATGGGATTGTTGCTACATGCTCCATTCTTGGTGAATTAAGTGAGGGAGTATCCAACACTTTATAAACGGCTTTATCTTTTACAAGATGCCAGCGCATGATTTTTTCAGGTTTTTTACAAATTTAACCTTAAACGAAAATCCACCATCAACATTAAGTCCCCTTCCTAGCACATAATGGTTACACTATTGTGTGGTAGGCATGAGATGGTGACATACATATGTGAGAAAGACATGATAAAAGGAGTTTACCCGGAAGAGTGTTGGTCGACCGCTAGTTTCCCACGCCGTCACGCTTGTATGGGATCCTTTGGTGGGGCCGGTTTCCTTCTTTGGGTATTTGAATCAAAAGAGGAAACCAAATAAGGGAGGAATCCTTCTTCTAATGGGATTCTTCTAATTTTTTGTCTATAAAAGAGACAAAACCCTTCTCCTTTTTTCTCCACGAGTTCTCTCCCCCTTTTTTTTTTTGTGAGCAGCTCCCGTCCGGTCCGTTACTGCCGCCGCCAATTGCCGCCACTTGCTGGAACTTGCTGCCGTCACCGTTGCCGGAGTTGCCGCGTCCAAGGTAAGTTTCGCACCTTTTTTTTTTTTTTTTTTTTTTCAAAGGTCAAACCCTAGTTTGTTTAGGTAAACACCTTTTGTAAGACATGTGCATGCTTAGCTTTTTCCACCATTTGGCTTGAATCCCGTAGACACGATTCCCATGAATGAAGAAAATCGTGTTATGATGCATGCGGATGAATGAATGCGGGCCCGCCGTGTATGCCGGAACGTGGGTCTTATTCACATATGCTTGGCTGAAATTTACACCGAACTTGAAACTTGTACCGGACTTGAAACCAATACCAGACTGACTTGAAAGTTATACCGGAGAACTTGAAATCAATACTGACCAATCTTGTATGATGTTTGGACCGGCCATTGTGTGAGTTGTGTCTTGCCGTGTGTGACTACACTTCTCATATGCTTTCATACAAGTTCTAACTCCTGTCTTTTATTTCATTGCGGTAGAAAAGAACTTCTGTCGATATGTCTTCTGAAGATAATGCTGGTGCCAAGTCAGGAAGTGTTGATAGCTTCAAAGATATGCCGAACATCAATGATGAGTTGTTCACCTCGCCTTTTCCAAATATTAGGAAGCATCCTTCTCATAAGATAGTCTTGCTTTCCAATTCAGAAAATATGGATGACGATCCATTTTCTTCTTCCGCACTTGTGATGAGATTTTGTCTCCAGAGAAACGAATATCCGCCTTCTCCTATTGACTTCAAGATTTGCCATGCTCCACTGGGTTCTTATGAAGGATGGATGAGACGCATGTTGAGTAATAAGGGCATTAAGGACAATTTGACCAAAGCACAAATTCTCGATGCGGTCATGGCATCTGCTACCCTCGAAATTAGGAAAGACACCGCGGGTTTGATTACCTTCATTTCTCGGTGGCGTATTTCCACTCACACAGCCATATCTAGATGGGGAGAGATGACTATTACTTTGGAGAGTGTAGCTGCATTAATGAACCTGCCTGTTGCTGGAAGTCTTTCTTACGAACTCTCTGATACGGAGAAGAGTAATTATGCCGCTATACTTCAAAAGGTGGCGGAATTCGACAGCCTGGACAAGGAGGAGAAAAAGGATGCGAGATGCTTTTACACCTGGTGGGTGTCGGAGTGGTCTCCCGTAGACCCAGAGCCGGATCAAGAGCTGGAAAATGAGCTCAGCGTGATTGCGTTCCTGTCTTTATGGTTATCCAGAGATGTATTCGATGATGGTTCCGGAAAGAAGACCATTAGAAGTGACCTTGTTAAGATTGCTATAAGGCTGGCGAAGGGTGAAGTTCTTCCTCTAGGTGCATTGTTCCTTGGATCGCTGTATTCTCATCTGGACGCTTTAGCAATGGATATGCATGTTTCCAACGGGTACAAGAAGGTGGAGTCGCACGTTCACTTCGCTTTTCTTCAGGCGCTCTTATGGGAACACTTCAGAAGTTATGCTCCTACTCCTGCACCTTCACTCGTTAACTTGTACGGCGGCTCGAGAATACTCCGATGGAATAAGAAGCGTCCTAAAGCCGGTGCGAAACTTGTGGAGGTATTTGACAACATTTCTTCCGTAGATTTTCGTCCATGGGGGCCGATTCACTCTTCCATCGTTCAGCCAAAGACCTTTGCTGACGATCCTGGCGTTGTGTTGCGTACCGATGTCAAGACCATGAGATCTGGGGAAATTATTTACCTGCGCAGCTGCATTCCAGGATATGTCCCGTCTCTATTCGACGGAGAATTTTCTGTGACTCCGTACAACATTGACAGGATGCTCGCCAAATGGGATTCGATCGGGGTGTCCCATTTATCCATCCACCAGGCTCCGAAAGAATTCCTTCCACAAATTCTTAACGCCAATGTGTTCTTAGACCGGTGAGCCTTCCTTCGGCCTATTGGGAGAAACCCGGTGGTAACCGATAAGTATAAGGAATTTTGGAGTAGACAACTCGTTGGTTTTCCGAGAAATTTTCTAAAGCGTTGACGGATTTCCGTAGCGAACCATCTTCTGACGCCTTGACGAAGCATTTCCGGTTGAAGCTATTTCCAGCCAAACGGACCAGAGCTGAGAGTTGCAATCCCCAAGTAGGAGAGAGACTCAAGAGGCAAGCATGCAGTCCGGTAATTCTCAATTCCTCCAATATGCAGGTATTTAAATTTCTTCCCGTCGGTTCTTTCATTTCTCCAGTGTAAATTCTTAAAACGATCCTTGCTTGAAATCGGGAATTTCGAAAGATAATGCCTTCACAAGGTTGGCGCGTATTCAAAACGAGAAGGTTGTCGATCTGGGTCTTCGTCTTTGAGAAGTCTGACGGTACTGATCTTCATGCTGAGAAGTCTGGCGGTACGGACCTTCATGCTAAGAAGTCTGGCGGTACGGACCTTCAGGAGCCTGGTAACACTGATCTTCATGCTGAGAAGTCTGGCGAAACCGCTCCTTTTTCCGACCATGACAGAGATGATGAAAGCTCGGTGGAACAAGGCACTTCCCTTAGTGATCTTGTTGACGGGGCTGTGATGGAAATTAGCACCCAGAGTGAGAGAGAGGCGGCACCTGCTGTAGTTGGGGCGGCTCCCCTTGAAATTCGTCCTGAACAGGCTCCGGTCAATATGGCCATTGTGGTGACTTCTTCTGAAAAGCCCCCTGCACCTGACAAGGTTCCCGCGATTGGTGAATTACCGGTGATGCAGCCTGGGGCTTTGTTCGATCCTCCTTTTTCTATCCCTCATCCAGGCCATGTGTTGGTTGGTGGATTCAATCTTAGGTTCAGTTTGAAAAGTTGTATACGACAATCTGGAAGAAACACGACCATATTGCTACCACCACGAAGCTCAAGAGTCGTCTTGCGTTGGTCAACCGCGTCCAAGAAGCTTTAGTTTCTATCCATGGGATGAGCGTCACGACCGGGTCGAACAGCTTTCGAGGAGATGATTGAAGACCCGGAGATGCCATCGGACGTGTTTGCGCAGCATGCCTTCAATGCTCCTTGGTTCTTCAAAGGGTTCTCCGAGATTCGGGAGCTCCGAAACTACATGATGAAGTCCCTTCCGCGGACCGTGTTGCTCGCCAGAAGAAGAGGTTGAGAGGTTGTCTAAAGAATCGAGTCAAGCAGGCCGTGCTTCAAAGGATGAAAGTCTCTCTTGCCAGAAGGATGAGTTGTTGCTTAAAGACTTTCCTTGAAGTATTCGTGCTATATACTGGCGTTTTCTCTTATATGCTTTTCTTTTTTGAGTGATAGTGAGGATTTTCTTTGACTTCCGGTTTTGGATTAATAGGAAATTGAATTGGCTTATTTTTGAGATAGTTTTGTGAACAACCTTTTTGAAAGAGATTATGTTAAATGAAATTTGCATCTTGGTCATGAATGATTGCACATATCGCATGAAATTGCAAATGTTATGCAAAAAGGGAGGTACGGATGGAAACAAATATGATATTTGACCACTGAGCCTCTTTCTCCACGTGCGGGATGCCAAGTCCCCAGTGAATTCTAAACTATCTTTCTTGTAAAATTGTTGAGTAAAACTTACTTGCTTTTGAAGCCTCACTTGTATTAAACCGGAGTAGTCTCTCTAAGAAAATCCTCTGCAAGCTATCTCTCTGAACCAAGCTTCTCCTGAACAGTGCGCTTCAAAGCGTTGCATTCACTGGTGGGGTGATGAAGGAACCGGTGGTAATGACAGTACCTCGGGTCCATTACTTCTTGATCAGTAGGCGGACGCCATACCGGGGTAGCTCCACCTCTCCATTTCGCACCCACGTCTCCAGCAGCTCCAGAATCTTCTTCATTGGGAAGGGGAAATGTAAGTACCTTGAGTCTAGCTTTTCCTGCGTTAGCGGGCGTTGCAATATCTCTGCGTGGCTTTGATGTGGAATAGGAGATGAAGTTGGAACATTTGCGAGTGCCATCATATCTGCGGATCGCTCGCCTAGGTAAAGGGATGTGGAAGGTGTCGTGATGTCACTGCTGAGTGATCGGATTGAACGCTCCCATCCTCTGTATTCAGGTATTTCCTGATTGATTTCTCCTTCCCCAAGCCTTCAGTCGGTTGAAAAGTCGACGCGGATTGGACAGTCTTCCGGTGCTTCAGCAAGAGTTTTGAGATATAAATCCTCTAGCAGGGCTCCATAGGCTGCAGGCTCCCTTTATTTATCTGGCAGACATTGTAGTACTCCGGACAAGTCTTTTCCCCTGTCTGGACCGTGTTGTCCATCTTTCTTGATTCGTTTTCGACTGCGTGCTCTCTTTGCTTCTCCACTTGTAAAAGTGTGACTCCTGGCTGAGGATTCAACGTTTCTTGCACTGTCTGAATTGACGTCTATCGACCCTTCTTGTAGTTGTGTTGCTATATCATTCAAAAGGCGAAACGTCTCGCTCTGCCTTCTGGTGATACCGGCTTGATTTGCCAAGACATCCTCCAACATTCCAGCTATGCTTCCCATGATATCTGAACCGCCTGTGGTCTCCGAGTGAGGATACATCGCGGGATGAAAACTGAAGGATTGAGAATTCAATTTTTTGCAACCGATAGATCAATCTCCCACTGTGGTCGCCAATTGTTGATGGGTGAAAACTACTCCTGCAGAATTTGGTAATTTGGGGTGTGGATGAGGAATGAATCTAAACCTTCAACAAATGCACTGCGCGGTGAGTGCTTGTATATTCGAGAGATCAATCTGTGCAAGTCCGGCCTAAACCAAGAAATGGCCGTTCCCAGGACTTGTTTCGGTCACAAAGTGAAGGAGATGGGGTTGATCTTAGGGAGGGAAGCGAAGAAGGTGTTGAGATTGTGAAGGTGTTGGCTTGCTTATGACTTGTAACAAAAAGATGAGCAAGCTTACGGTTGATGCAAGCAGCTGCTCGAGTGTTTGAATACGGTTTTTGTATTAACACTTGGTTTCTGTCGTCTAAACTTGTGTTGTTCTGTGTCTTGTTTGAAATAGGGCGGAGAACCTATTTATACAAGTCATTGAGCCTCATTCACGTTTCTCGTGGGAAGTGGAGGTAGTGGAATGATGGAGTAGTGGAGTTGTGCGTTGGTGATACACGACCAGTCTTGCCCACTTCTCCAGTTCATCTCTAACCGTCCATGACTTCCCGACACGTTCTTGTGATGGCGCGTTGCACGCCGCACGTAAACCGCCGACCAATACCCCAAAGTATGTATCCCCCAGTTTGTGACATGATTGATGTCTGGAATGTGTGGATCGTGGATCCACGAAAGATAGCATGTAATGCTGAATTGAATAACTGTATTATTCAGGAAGTCGATACTTGTGAAGTATCGTGTGTATTTTATGCAGGTACTGCATTGTGGTGTGGTAAGGTGATGGGTAATGACGCCTTACTGACCAATTGACTCCTGACCAGGGTTGTATAACCAAGATGGTGAAGTTGGACGGATGAGATGAGCTTTGAGACACTCATCTGCGACCGTTAATGAATATTAGGGTTTTGAAGAGGTGCGCAAGCATCACTCTCCAGCTTGGTCAAAACCAAGCATGGGAAGGATTTTGGAGAGGACCGACCATACATGCGTGTTGACGGCATGATGGTGTAGGCGCCTGTATTCCGTTCCCTCATGAAAGCGCGATCTGGGCCACTCAATTTGACCGGCAAAGAGGAGTGGTCGAGATTGATTTTGCGATAGAAGTTTGATACCGCAAGAAGCCGCGCGCCACACTCTTTTCCTATGCGTTTTCCAAGACGACCTAACTTGGCCGGTCTTGGCCGGCTGGTTTGACGTGAAGATGGTAGGCTGATGTTCACGCCTATACCTGACTATCCCATGAAAACGTGATCTAAGCCACTCAATTCGTCCGGTGAAGTTGAGCGGTCGAGATCAATTTGCAATTTGGGAAGTGTAACCACGCATGTTTGGGCGGGCGTTTTGGATTAGCCGGGCATGATATGCCTTGGCCGATTGCATGAGGGGGTAGATGGGCCCACGATGGTCATGCTTTGTATGACCGGACCTGCTCGATCTGATACGGACCCTCCATTCATGCCGGAGAAGATGGACGCGCGTGATGGCTTGAACCCTAATTTTGGCTTTCAAAGCCGTGCGACCATGCTCTTTTAGGCGGACGAATTTGTTGTAACCAATCGTGGTTGGTTTTGACCGATTGGCCAAGTGTGTAGGCGGTCACATGGTGATTGTGTCGACATGCTCCGGCCCTTTGAGTCTACATCTACACCCTCCATCTATACCTGCGAAGATGGATGGTTGAGACTGCTTTTTGCGGCACATGTAATATGCCGCAAACCCTAATTTAGGGTTTTCCGTCCATAATGCTTGGTATGGACGGTTTCTTGGCAAGCAAAGGCCAATGGTCGACCATGTGGGTCGGCCGTATGTATTCCATACCGCTTGGGGGTGATGGAATTGATCTGGGTCATCCAATCATGCTTATGGAGTTGAATGATCATGCGGTCGATCATATCCGAACCGATACGGTCGATCTTGGGATGCTCAATCGGGCTAGTATAACACACCAAGAGGGGCTCAATCGGGCTAGTATAACACACCGAGAGGGCTCGGGCTAGTATAACACACCGAGAATCAGCCTGTACGGGTATTTCGTACATGGTTTCATTATAGTGCTTGGAGGTTCGTGTTACTCTGTAAGAGTAACACTCAGTCGTCATGCCACACGATAATGATTCATTATAGTGCTTGGAGGTTCGTGTTACTCAGAAGAGTAACACTCGATCATCATGCCACACCGATAATGAGTACTGGAAATACAAAGGCGATATGAAATTCTCAGGAAGGGATTGTTGCCACATGCTCCAACATGGAGGAATTTCATGTATTCACAGAATGGGATTGTTGCTACATGCTCCATTCTTGGTGAATTAAGTGAGGGAGTATCCAACACTTTATAAACGGCTTTATCTTTTACAAGATGTCAGCGCATGATTTTTTCAGGTTTTTTACAAATTTAACCTTAAACGAAAATCCACCATCAACAACCGGTCGAACTCTGTTTAGCATACCCCGGCGCCGTCAAACGCCACACCCAAGCGTGAGTGGTCACGCTGTCAAAAGAAATCTCAAACGAGCTTGACCGTTCAAAACGGTTTCAGAAGCATCACGAACGTCCAACTTTGCCGGCCTGGTTGGACGGCTTGGATCCTCCTACGAACAGTTAAGGAAGTGCCAACATGATCGTCGGTGGGCCCATAAGTGCCCTAGTCGATCGACTTGCATGCGGAAAGCCTATAGAGTGCTCAATCGCTTACCCAAACTCGAGCAGGCACGTTGTATTCAAAACCCTAAATTTGGGTTGTGGCAGTTTACAACTGTCGCAAATCGATCGTGTTCGTCCAACTTAGCTAGCCTAATTAGACGGCTTATATCGCGTTTCAGACAGTCAAGGGAGTGCACTTGGGTCCACCACCGACCCAATTTTATCCTCACTTTATCGACTTGCTCGAGGGAAGTCAATGTCACGCCAAATCGTTTGATCGAACTATGGTGGATGTGTCTGTTTTAAAACCCTAATTGGGGTTTACGGCAACACACTTCTGTCACAAAGTGATCACAACCGTCCATCTTCGCCAGCCTAAACGAGCAGTATAGATCTAGATTCAGGAGATCTCGAAGATGTTAATGTGATCATCGTCGACCCACCTTTTCACATGACCAACCGGCCTATTCAAACTAGGGCTCAATTCCTCGAAACGCTCGCCCAAAGAGGGGTGGGTCACACGGTTTTTAAACCCTAAGTTGCATCAACAACAATATGTAACTTCCGCAATTCATCTCGTCCACCCAACTTTATCAGCCCGGTTGGACGACGTAGATTTATTTCCAGCAAGCCAACAAACTAGCATGGAAACCACCGGCCATCCCTCCTCCACAAGCAGTGATCGACCAAGTGATGGCGTGTCCCCAGAGCCACCAAACGATCACCCAAAGGTGGTCGATCATGCTACTTCCTTTAAGACGCTTATCCGCGACTTATTCAATCAAGCTCTAAAACAACGATTCTTCATACACATCGATTATTTTGAGCTGCTCAAAAGCGATGCTTCACATGCATCAAATACATACGATATTTTATGTCGGCATCATAAACAACTTAGTTGTTTAACCTAATAGCACCATATGCTATTTTTTGCGGCAAGTCCCCACGACTTGAACCACTTACTCGAGACATAAAACACGTCACAAACTGGGGGATAATTACTGGGGTATTGGTCTGGCGGTTTACAGCGTGCGGCGCGCAACGCGCCCATTACGAGAACGTGTCAGGAAAGGACGAACGGTTAAACAACGATGAGAGTAGTGGGTGAAGGTGTGACCACGTGATGATCACCACCTCTTACACAACCCCACTATTCCACTACTTAATCTTCTCCACTTCCTACGAGATCAGGGTTGCGCTCAAATGACTTGTATAAATAGGTTTTCAACCTATTTCGACAGAGAACAGAACACAAGTGTTATCAACACAAGTAGTCAGAAACCATTTTTTGATACGCAAGTCATAAACAGCCACACTTTCAACACTCTGATCTCAAACACCTTCTCTGCTTCCCTCCCTAAGATCAACCCTTCTCCTTCACCTTGTGACCGAATTGAACCTGGAACGGCCATTTCTTGATTTAGGCCATAGTCTTACAGATTGATATCTCGAACCTAAAAGCATTCTCGTGCAATGCATTTGTTTAGGGTTTGAATTCGTTTCACATCAACACACCCCAAATTACCAAAAACAGCAGAATCAGTTTTTACCCCAAAACAATATGCTAGTAGACGCCACCAGTGGACATGACATGTTCTCTTTCATGGATGGGTAAATCGGATACAATCAGATAAAGATGTATGAGCATGACGCAAGTAAGAAAGCTTTTCGAACTCCTCTCGGAAACTTTTATTATACTGTGATGCCTTTTGGTTGGAAAAATGCTGGCGCTACCTACCAACGCGCCATGACTGCAATTTTTCATAATATGATGCACAAGCAAGTTGAAGATTATGTAGACGAAAAAGTGGTCAAATCAAGAACTCGAGCAGCCCACACAGAGGTTCTGCGGCAAGTATTTGAAAGGTGTCGTGAGTACAAACTGAAAATGAACCCTTTGAAATGTACTTTTGGAGTCTCCTCGAGAAAATTTCTGGGATTCCAGGTGACTGCTGAAGGAATCAAAGTCGACCCAGCCAAGACCCAATCCATCCTCACAATGCCGCCTCCACGAACCGTAAAAGAACTTCAGAGCTTCTTGGGCAAGGTAAACTACATTCGGCGTTTTATACCTGTTTTAGCCCAGCTTATTGCTTCATTCACGCCCTTGTTGAGGAAGGGAACAAGTTTTGTCTGGCCCGTGCCACAGCAAGAAGCATTTCGGAAGATTCAACAAATATTATCATCACCATCCATCATGAAATCTCCTATACAAGGAAGACCGTTGTGCCTTTACACTGCTTCCAGCGACGCTGCTGTTGGAGCTCTCCTCGCCCAGGAAGATGAAGAAGGAATTGAACACCCTATATACTATTTCAGTCGAACCTTGAGAGACGCTGAGCTCAGATACCCTAAGGCAGAAAAAGCATGCCTACCCCTGATTCACTCTATTCAGAAATTTAGGCATTATCTGCTGTCAAACAAAGTGGTGCTAATAGCTAAAGTCGATCCTGTCAAATTCTTGCTCTCAAAACCGGCCTTGATAGGCAGGCCTCCCAAATGGCTCCTCCAAATGTTAGAGTTTGATATAATGTGCGCTTCCCCAAGAGCTATCAAAGGACAAGCAGTAGCGGATTTGCTAGCAGCCTTCCTGGGAGAAGGTACCACCGCATTGCACGAAGACCTTCCTGGGGAATTTCCAGAGATCTCTTTTGTCAAAGAAGAAGCGCGGCTACTATATTTCGACGGCTCCGCCACCCCTAGCAATAATACTGGAGGAGCGGGTGTAGTTCTGGTGTCTCCAACTGGTGAAGTCTTTTCGCATTCCTTCAAGCTGGACTTTCAGTGCATCAATAATTCAGCGGAATATGAAGCTTTTCTCATAGGGTTGTCGCTGGCCAAACAAGCAGGAGCCACGCACCTGGAAGTAAGGGGCGATTCTAAACTGCTAGTTTATCAGATGAATGGAGTACACTCATTAAAATAGGTAACACTGGCTCTGTATAGATCTGAGGCGCAAAAGTTATTAAACTATTTCGTTGATGCGACCATAACTCATGTCAGTCGCAACAACAACAACAAACACGCCGATTGCCTGTCCACATTAGCCTCGAAGATGCAATTCGAGGGTTTGGAAGAGACTTTTACAGTGAAGAGGCGGACCGTGGCATCAACATGGTTTTCACAATCCAAGGATGCTGAAGTCAATAATTGGAGAACCCCGATTATTCAAGAACTCAAAAGTTCGCTTTCCCAAGGAAAGGTTAGTCTCAAAACCCTACAGAACTTCTTCATGCTTCACGGAATGCTATACCATCGAAACCCAGATGGATCCATGTCGAGATGCCTCGAAGACGAGGAAGCACAGATACAACTCATCCATGTTCATGACGAGATTTGTGGACAAACATAAGTGGTGACTCTTTACCGTCGTCTTCAACGCCTTGTCTATTACTGGCCATACATGGAGACTCAATCTCGATCACTCCAAGGGTCTTGTTCCGACTGTCAAGCACCACCGCATCAATTGGAAGTCTTTAACATTGGCCATGTTGGGGACTGGCAAGAGCCATACATCAGTTACTTTCGTGACGGTGTGCTCCCTACCAACAAGAAAGACGCAGCCAAGATGAAGCAGAGAGCCAAAAGATTTATGTTTCACGAAGGAATCCTATACCGCAAAAGCTTCGGAGGTGATCTGTTGCGGTGCTTGGCAAAGTTTGAAATCCCAATTATGTTGAAAGAGACGCACAAAGGTGAACACCAAGGGAAGAAGAAATTATTCCTCCAGATACACGAGAAATATTACTTGCCAACTATGGAGGATGATGCAGCGGCGTTCGTTCAGAGGTGTCACGAATATCAAATTCATGTGAACCTCATTCACGTGCCTTGTACTCCCCTGCACTCAGTAAGTAGTCCGTGGCCATTTTACTGCTGGGGACTTGACATCATTGGGAAAATCAATCCGCCATTGTCAAAGCAGCATGAGTACATCATAACCGCAACGGAGTACTTCACCAAATGGGTTGAAGCAATTCCTCCGCGAGGGACTACTGGAGCAACAATTACAACATTAATTAAGGAGTACATCATTTGTCGATTCAGCGTGCCTAAGCACATCATTACTGATAACGGCACTCCCTTCGCCAACAAGCAAGTACGAGAGCTACTCGAAGAATATGGAATTAAGCAAGTCTTCTCTACTCCTTACTACCCCCAAGGGAATGGGCAAGCCGAGAGTACCAACAAGACTTTAATTCGAATTCCCAGTCGAACAGTTATGATAATCCACGGACATGGCACGAACAACTGCCTATAACACTATAGGCATATCGGGCGGCACCTAGAAGCTCTACTGGCGTCTCCCCCTATTCAATTGTCTAGGGCACAGATGCAGTTCTCTCAGCAGAGATTAAAATTCCGTCGGCTAGGATTGCAGCAGCAAGCGGAGTCCAATGGAATGAAGCCGAAGCATAAAGTGCCAGAATAGTAGAGCTAGATACTCTGGACTCCAAAAGAACTAAGGCGGAAAAACATGCTCCGGTATACAAAAATAGGGTTTCCAGAGCATATGTTTTCAAATAGGAGATCTGGTATTGAAGAATGCTAAGCAAATTCAACAAGACATGTCGGCACCGAAATTCTCTCCAAAATGGGAAGGACCTTATGTGGTCACCAAAGCATATAACAATGGGTACTACAAGATTGTCTAAGAAGATAGAGGCAAATTGGAAGCGGTCATTAATGGAAAATGGCTCAAGGAATACTACGCCTGACCATCACTCCATCTCTCGCCGTTTCATAACATGTCCAGCCAGGCATTTTTCCGTTTCCCTCATATTTGAGTTATCAAAATTTCATTTAGTCAGAACGTATTAATGAAAATTCCATTTGCCTTTTTCCAAAAACCAGTACAATTCAAAAAAACAAAAAATGTTCAGAACCCAAAAGAAAAAATCAGACGTTCTCATGGCTGCATATTCAAAATAACAACTCAGAAAAGGCCATCCAATAAGTTGTAGTTTCTTGAAAGCATCATCTTTAGCCTGTTTTGGTATCTTTCAGTCCTACTCTTCAAATCCCGGATTGCATGTTCCACCTTTTGAGATTCAGCAGTCAGAGCCTTCTCTTCTTCCAAAATGGCCTTTGTAGCAGGAACAACGTTGGCAAAGATGCCGGCTCGATCAACTTTGACGATGTCAAGACGGTGCCGCAGCCAGCTTACGTTAAACTCCAGGGATTCGCAGGTAGATACCATGTTTTCCCACTTTTCAACAGTTGATTCAGTGACGTCGCGGATGGATGTGCCTTCCATTTCGACAATCATGGGTAGAAGGCAGTTCAATGTGGTGACTAATGCAGACGAGCAATGTTGCACCACGTTCCTGGTTGCAATGTGGTCGTATCTTCTCCATATTTTCGTATACAGAGCCACGAACTCCTTCCGCACTAAGAATTTACCTACGCTTCAATAACTAGAAGATAAACACTTCATGTGGATATCGAATGGCAAACCTGCATCGGGATATTCGTAGCAGGAAATACCCAAATCAGCATTTTCCAGCTCTGCAGCAATTCGTGTACTCGAGTTTGAAGGAAGAGGTGTAAAACAAAATCTCTCTTTGTTACCTACTGATCGTGGCAAGCAAATATCTATTCGTAAGTGAAAAGCATACCGGTATGATCTTCTTGACTCGGATGATTCGGACGGGAGAGTTGTCACGAGACCCAGGAGTTTGCCCACTTATTGATGGTGGATTTTCATTTAAGGTTAAAATTGTAAAAACTGATGAGTGCCAAATAGTGCATATTTATACACCTTTTTATTGGCATTTTACTCATCTTTTGCGCTTAGAATCGATATTATCCCAGTTCTGTGTTTTCTTTGTTTTCAAGAATAAATATTTGTATTAATTAATTTTGTGTTTTTAGGTAATAAATAAAGCTCGGAGAATCTGAGGAGCCAAGAGCAGAAGAATTGGAGACGAGCATCTATGGAGCAGATAGCCAAAACCCACGCGCGAATCAGTTGCAACCCAACAAGGAAGACATGGGCTAGAGCTACCCACGACCCGGATCCGAACCCGCTCATCCCGAGCCGTTAAGATCTTCACTCGCCACATCCTACGCTCGCTCCGACTTCCTCATCATCTCTTGATGTCTCCGCTCAACACCAAAACAACTCAACTCTCCCCGAGCCGTTCGGATCTTCTCCAAACTAAATCCAACGCTCGCTACAAAGATTTCCATCATCCGTCGCTACACCTCGCTTCACAAAAAACTACCCATAACCCTATACCCTATTCGATCACTTCATTTCTCTTCTCCATCTTCTCTTTCTTCTCTCGCAAATCCCTTACCCTCACCTTCTCCTCCCTTACCCGATTCGAGACCATCATCACCACCTCCATCACCTCCCGACACTAGCCGCACCATCACTCCATCTCTCGTCACCAAGAATAAATCGCCTCTGCAGCCACCTTCACCTCCCTCTAGGTTTAGTTATCTCTCTTTAGCTTCTCCATCCCTAGAAGCTAATTTAAAGATAACTAAAGCTAGGGTTTCTCAACAACCATGCATGGAGTTGCAGAGCCCAGAATAGACAAGAGAGGAGTACGATTCAAGCAAAGTATGGGCGAGAGGGTATGACTTTAATTGTCGTTTTGAGAATTAGGGTTTGAATGTTTTCATGTATAAATAGAAGATGAAGAAGAATGTTTTAAGGTTCATGCCTGGGCTAGCCAGAGCACCACTTAGTGTTAATTTGTGTTCTATTGTATCTTAATTATGTCTTAATTTGAATTGCTAGGGTTGAGATGAAACCCATGATCTCTTACTAATTTTAGTTCATATTCTGATAATTGTTCTTATTATGTTATAATGCTTAGGATAAACATAATTTGACACTTCAGCATATTACTTTCACAGTGTCTATCAAGTATTCATTGTAGTCAGAGCACTTCTATGTTGAATGTGTAGAAATTCATACTTCATTGTTTATTATTGATCCTTAGACTAATTGTGCCCTGAGAAGACAATTAGTGCTATGGAAAAAAATACCCTAATTGCAATTAGAATATCCATTCTAGGATAGGATTAGTCATCTAAGTAATAAAGTCAATCTGTGATTAGTTGTACTATGACAAGACAACTAATACTAGGGGTTGTTTAGTTACCTTAGTTGATGAGAGACTACCCATTGAAACCCTGGATAAATGGCAGACTTGTATCTTGCCCGTTGTCCATTACAAGGGACAAGAACATTATTGAAGGTGAACTGAATTAGCTAAGATTAGGTGGTGGATTAGACATCCTAGTACCTTAGAATCTAGTTGCATCTTAGCTCATTGTCACAACAATTTCAACCTCAGTCGTTTCGACAACAAACCATAATTGTGTTACATTTCTAGAACTTCAGTCAAGTAAGCCTTGATCACATAAGCATCCCATTTCCCTGTGGATCGACCCGTACTTGCCACATCTCCGATAGACGCCGTGCACTTGCGGTTTATAACAAGTAGGAATAAATATAAACACATCTAAAGGCCTACCAAGTTTTTGGCGCCGCTGCCGGGGACTTGGCGTGTGCCCTGTGATTGCTGGCCTATCTATACTGAGTTCATTTCACCCTGTACATAATTCCTTTTTATTATTGTTTGTAACCCTGTTTTAGTGTAACTCAAAGATAAACATCTCAGAATTTAGCCGCATCTCAGTAAATTAGCCGCATTTTCATAGCCCATATTTTTGTAGCTTTAACAAGCTATAACATCTTGCATCTTAGTGTCACTAGTAACTCGTTAGTCCCAAATCGGTCCAATTAACCATGACAAATATCACTTTTCCCTGTGTCAAGTGTTAAGTGTTAATATTCTTTTTCCTTGCTTTGCCTGCACATTTATGAGGACTGAAATTCCTAATTGAGCCAGCAGGTGCATGCTACGCTACTGCAGAAGCAAGGAAAAGCGATAAGGAACATACACAGTGAGCTGTTGAGCCACCCCAAGGAAGAGAAGGAGGAGGCGCAGAACTACACAGCCATTGTGGCTAAAGCCGGTTGGTCGTTCTAAAATTTGGTTATACTCTATACCTGCATGAATCTGTCATCACAATGAGCTGTGTATTGATGAAAAATGGATGAACATCTGCATCTGTGACCTATACTTGCTTGATAACGTAGTTACCTTGCTAGGTGATCACCCCTGAGTTGCATATTGCATGATAACCTGATAGCCCAAAAATTGATTGTTGCTCTGCCTTGAATGTGCCCTTTTATGCTTCCTGAGCTTGTGCTCATTAACCATTGCGAAACCCATCAACCCTGAGCACAACTCCAGCCCCTGCAGCTGTGAGTTGAAGCTACATTTGCATAACATCTTTGGTGCATAAACCTAGTGACAGACCATGACAATTGACCCTGTCACCCACTTGAATAACCTGTGAGAACTAGAGCATCTCTGCCTGTGCACCTGTAGAGCCATCTGCACCTTTGTGTGAGCTCTTGAGCCAATTATTTGCCAAACCCCTTGGACTCTCCTGTGCTATGTACTTCTGCCCTGGTGCCTTTGCATAAAAATTCTTGCTGAGTGATGCTCATAATCTGAAAAGCATGCTTTAGTGTGTTCTGTGCATTGACAATTGGCTGAACTAGCCATCTTTTCACTGTTAAATCTGTTGTGCAAATCTGTTGACAGACCTTTGCATACCTTGCCTTGCCTTGGCTGAAGTGCACAGCCCTATTGACCCTGCCACCCTGAAGTCTGTGTGTTTGAGTGATCTTTTGCATCTGTGGTTTGTGAGTGCATTCATTGCTTTAACAGCACCAGCTCCAGCCCCTGCAGCTGTAGAGCTTGAGTGCAACCTGGTTAGCCTAGGTTAGCTGTAGCCTAAGCATAACCCTGAGCATAACCTTGCTATGCTGCATCTTTAATCTGTGCTTACATCATGCACTAGCCACCTTGCTAAGAAATCACAACGGGGATACTTTGAAGCCTGTATTTGTGCTCAACCTCAACATACCCTGTGCTCTGCTCAAACCCCTGCAGCTGTGAGACTGAGCTTATTGAGCAATCCGCCTCGAAATCCCCGTGCATACATCTCGAGAATCGAGGTCAACTAACCCGCTTGACATAACCTCGTGTTAGCATCATTGGCTATAATCTGTAGTATAATCCGGGCTAATTGACTGTCTTTGTGTCAATTCTTATGTGAGTATGTGATTGCTCGGTCTTTGTCTTGTGACCAGTCGCGTCTTGTCAATCTATCCTGTCTTTGTCTTTGTGTTTAATTTTGAGAAATTAGTTGTCTTTTCTTTTGTGAGTTGTTGCTTTCTTGTGCTGTGCACAACCTGTGCACTCAAGACTGTGCTGTGCAACCACTGCATTTGCACACAACCACTGAGCCCGTCCACCACGAGCCGTCGAGATCTCGCCTGGCTACATCCAACGGTCGCTACCTCCACGCGCATCGAAGATCGCTGCTCCCGTGCAACACCAAACCGTCCCAATTATCCCTCAGCCGTCCAGATCTCTCCAAGCCGTATCTTACGCTCGCTCAGCCCGTTCCATCAATTCTTGTTGTCCCTGCCTCACAACGAAACGACCTAACCCTATACCCTCTCGAGCCATACCCATTTCTCTTCCATCTTTCTCTTTCTTCCTCTCCCATCTCCATCACAGAGCGAGCTAGCTCGCTCTTTCCTCCTTCACCCAACCAAAGAACCTTCGCCACCAACTCCATCATCTCCCGACACCCCAACAGCCGCACCACCTTACCTAATCGCTCTCTAGTTCTTTCGTAACTTCTTTCCTAGGAGCTAAGAGAGAAATAGACAGAGTTAGGTTAGGGTTTTGATCAATCAATCAATTGAGGGAGCTCTCAGAGCCGCATGAGAAGAGGAGAGGCGTTTCAGACGGTATGGGCGTTTGGGTATGATTAAATTACAATTTTTGAATTGAATTAGGGTTTGGGGTTTGTGTATGTATAAATAGAAGAACTGTGGTTGATAGAGTGTATGCCTGGATTAGCCAGAGCACCATTGTAGATTTAATTTCTGTTATTTGTTGTTTTTAATGTTCTAAATTAGTTTGCTAGGGTTTCAGTGAAACCCTAATTCCATGTTATGATTTCAACTGAGTTTGAGTTGTCTTGAGTGCTTAATTATAAAGATAATCTCAGTTCTAGCACCCAATGTTCTTCTCTCACAATGCATGCCAAGTATACATTGTAGTTAGGCTAAAATTACATTGGCTATGCTTCAGCTCAAGCCTCAGAGTTAAAATGCTAATTCTTTTGACTAGTTGTGCTTAATTAGACAACTAGTGCTCTAGGTTAGTGCCTTAGCTGATAATTGAGTTATCATTAGGTGAAACCCCTTAGCTAAGTGATAAAATTGACACCTTATCCTTAACTGCCATAGGAACAAGAAACTCAACCTAGTTGAACACATACTAGGAATTTAGAGGTGGATTTGATAACCCTAGCACCCATTTCTTATCACTGTTTGTATTTTATTTGGCTTCATTGCTTTGACCTTCAATCAGCCGTATCGGCAACAACATATAATTGTGTTACTATTCTCTAAATTCAGTTAAGTAAGCCATAGACCACACATAGCACCACAAGTCTCTGTGGTTCGACCCGTACTTGCCGCGTCTCCGATAGACGCCATGCACTTGCGGTTATCACTGTAGGCTAAAACATAAAACACATTTCCAGGCCTACCAAGTTTTTGCTTGTCTTCGCTGAGTTTCATCTGCCCCTTGTACATATTTGTAAAAATTTTCTTTTTCTGTAATTTGTTGATAGTATAACTAAGTTTAACTCTTGTAGTCCATCTGTTAGTCTCTCTTAGTATTGCATAAGCTGCATATTAGTGTAACTTGGCTCCACTCGTATATATATCTCGCATCTCATTAGGGCTAGTGTTCTTTTGTGCTTATTTTAGCTCATCATATCTTGTTGTATCTTGTTCCTCTCTCAGTCATTGTTGTGCACATGCTGTGGCTGAGGATGAGAACCTGCAACTAACTTCTGCCTTAACATTAGTACTTTGTTGCTTTAAGTGTGAAGCACTGGGAACTAAATTCTTTGTTGAGTTGCAGGTACTTGTTGTGCTTGCTGTGCTTGCTGTGAAACTGTGCTGCTGAGCAAGACAAGGAAAAGCTCAAGTTTGAGCTTAGCCTGTGAATGAACTGTAATTGAAACTTGCATTGCCCTGTGAGTAAGGTGCTTGCGGTGAACTATACAATCCAAGAAAGACTAGCAAAGGAGCAGCAGAACTTGTGGATTAGCCTAAACTGGTGGTATTGTTCTCTAAACCCCATCTCTGCCCTGTGAGCCTTGTGAGCTATTTATGCATGCTTGACCTGGTGCTAGCCCTGTGAGTCATGTGAGCCTTGTGAGCCACCTACCACCTTGCTAGCCCCCCTGAAGCAGCAAGTGTGGAGCTACCCTGCTTTGCATGATAAGCTAGAGACCTTGCGGCATATTGCTCCACCTCTGGACTTTTTGACCATTCTATAATACTTGAGTAAATGTTGTAATTTTGAAGCATGTGGTTTAGTGTAATCTGATCTTACCCCGTGAAAACCTTGTGCATCTTGAAATCTGGCTTTGTCACAATTAAACCCTTTCATAACAATTGAGCTCCCCGCACCTTGTATGCATCTCCGCTTTGTGAATTGCGATAACAAGCCTGCGGCTCTGAACCCTTGTGCTCCATCTCGCTTGTGACCACGTGCTTGATCTTTAAACTGTGCACCCAAGACTCGAGCATAAGCCTCGTGAGCCAACCTTTTGACCCCGCAATGCATCTTGAATTTGTGAACCTCTGCAATTGTGAGTGTTCCATGATCTTTTGAATTACCTCCGCCGTCTCGCTTTGAGCCAAACTCTCCACCCCAGTGCTGGGGGTAAGCTGCAGCCCTAGGAACCAAGTGAGACAGCTCACCTTATCTGCACTATACCTTGTGTGAGCTGTTGAGCCATTCAGTTGCCAAACCCATTGCGTGCTCAGTCCCCTGTGCAAATTGGTAAGCTCATTCCCCTGTGCAGCCCCTGAAGCTGTGAACCAAGTGTCGATGACCCCCGCATGCCCCGCTGTTGATACCTTGTCTTGTAAATTGTTCAACTTTGTGCTAGACTCGGCATTGCTTTGCTTTTACTTTCTTGTGCACCAAACTATCATATGTGTGCATAAACTTCTTGAGCAATTGGGTATCAGTTCTTTTGTGAGTTGTTGTTCTTGGGATGTGCTATTTTTCTGTGAGTTGATGTGCTCATGCATAAGCTCTCACTTGCTAAATCTGTCTTTGTGAAAACCAAAGAACTACCAAAGAAGTTCTCGAATTGAGTGTCACCTTATGTGAGTTGTTCTATTCTCGTGTTGTATCATTTGCCAACCCCAGGCCGTGTTCATTGGCCAAGATTCACATAATCCCGCCAATAGGCATAACTCGCACACAACCAAAGACATAACCTCGTGATGTGTTCCCGCACACAGCCAACCTCACAGCTCATCTGTGCATCTGTGAAACTCTGCACTGAAGCCCACAACCCATTGTGCAAACCACTGAGTTTTGCATAACCTGGGCTTAAACCAAACTGAGCCCATAGTCTGCTGGGCTGTTTAAAAACCAATCTGGGCCGCTTCTGCCTAAGCTGGGCTCTGCTGCTGGGCTGCTCACAATCAACTCACTTCTGGGCTGTGCACAAAACCGAGCCCAACTCAACCTAATCTGGGCTATACATTTTCAACCTAATCTGGCCGTTAACTCGTTACCCAACCATTGGTTGTACTTCCCAACAAACCAAAAGCCCAATAAACCAATTCCCAAACAAACCAAATGAAATACCCCCAAACAAACCAAACTAAGTCCACTACAACTGGGCTTTGAGTTCAATTTGAGTTGCTAAATCATGTCAGGATTTTGGTCTGCAACTGGGGATGGCCAGAAATCAATTAGAGAGCTTGCTTACGGCACACGCTTCACAAGATGAACTCCCACGCACCATAGTGATTTTAGGGAATCTTATGAGCCTTCTCAGGGCCCCGAATTCACATACCCTAATCATTATGAGCACATGCATCATCCACCACAGGTTGAAAATGAACAACTTTCTCATACCTAGTCATCACTTTTAGATCAATTAGAATCTCGACTATCTGCTTTAGAAAGGCAATTACATGAGCAATCTGTCGAATCTAATTTCCCTAGGCAATATGAAATGTATGCTTGTACCTTATGTGGTAGCTTAGACCACCCTGCTGAGAACTGCCATATTTTGCATGATTTTAGACAGTCTAGGGAAAACCATGATAATCTAATGTACGAATTGTCTAGAAGTGACTATGCCGGCAATCATTGGGACCATAATCAACCTCCGCACACATGCATCATTCACCACAAGTGGGGAGATGAACAATTTTATACTCCCCAACTCCTAGTTTGCAATCAATAATGGAAACACTCATGGAGCAAAATGCTATGCTTGAAATGAATGCAATGCATGACCATCCATATAGCAACATGTCTGAATTTCCCTTCTCTAGTGAACCTCATGCTCAACCATACAATGAATATCCATATGAGGAATGCATACCCACTAGTGAAGACTCTCCTTCAATAGAACAACTCACTATGATTCTTCAAAGGAACCTGATTGAGTTACAAAATGATAGGATTGAAAATAGTGTTTCTAGTCTTACTCATGCAACTAACACTGAATATGAACCTAATCTAGAGGTAGATGAGTACACTAAAAATACTACAATTTTGAATGGAGAGATGAATTTTTGCTATGATGATGATGATGATGAATATGAAGAGCATGTGTATTTTGAAAATATAGTAGAATCTTTAGGTTCAGACTTCAGAGACATTAAGTGTCTCTTCTGTGAACCCTATGAATGATGCTTCTTCTAATATTCATACTTGTGCTGTTAATGAGGAACCTGTGCAATTGTCCTGTGAAATTGAGCATGCTTTACCACCTGTTTGTGACCTAGAATAGTCGAATTGTCTCATTAACACGATGATTCAATGCATGTGCCCGATTCCATGCCTAGGTTACGAGATGATATCTCTCCCGATCATGTTGTGCATGAAAGTGATTATGATTATGACATGGAGATTGATGAATTGTTTTATGCGTGTGCACATGATTTACCCTCTTCTCGACTTTAGGAAAGTGTGTGATGGTACAAATGATTTTATACATGAAAACAACTTAGATGTACCTAACCTCTCTCCTGAGTCACAAATTGAAACTCCTCCACCAAACCTAGGTGTAGTTTGTCACAAAAATCTTAAACCAACTTTTCTAAAAATGCCTAACTTAGGCCTAGAACTTTGTGCCTCCCAAGTCCTCTTGGACTATTTTGCATCAAAGTATAACACCTTTAGGGAACCACAGACTGGAATGTGTATGTCCATTGTTATTAGCAAAACTCATTTTGAGTTAGACCTTTTGCATGATGTACCTTTATAATTGCAAGATTTTGTGCTCCCAAACACACCTGTTCACAAGTTTAGGCTTGGGGAAGCTCATTCACATACACGTCTTACTTGCACTCTCATATTATATTTGTGTAAGGCTGTTGATGTTTGTACATATTATCTTTTGGGTTGATCCTCAACTCTTTAGATTGTTAGTGTATGGTAAATTTTCATTGTATATAATCCAGTAGGACTTGTTAAATTTTCTTTTCTTGAATCGGTTGAGTCTTCTTGCGCATATATTGTGCTAATCCGATATGATCTCCGCTGAGAATGTTGGATTCTAGCCTTAACGAATGAAGCTCTAACCTTGCTCTCGCCGACATCCGGTAATCTCTTCCCTTTTCTCTTTTCAGCATAGTTCTCATGGTATGTGACTGTTTAAATTTTATCATCTGTCGACACATTGAGGACAATGTTTGATTTAGGTTTGGGGGTGCATTTGCATTTAGAGTTTTTAGTCTTTTTAATCTTTTATTCTCAAAAAAAAAAAAAAAAAAAAAAAAAAATTATTAAAACTCTTTTTGTAAAAGCCTCAAACTTTTAGAGATTTTAGAGTCACTAGCATGCTTCTAGCTATATTGACATAGAGAATCTGACCGAAATATCAGAAGTTAGAAGTACCGGAGAACGCAATCGGGTTTCTTAGTTGATTAGAGCGTTAAAGTTGGATTTAACCATACCGGAGAGCGAATTAGGTGCTGTTTAGATATTCGGTAGTAGAATTGTGATCACCCATAGTGGAGACTACCCATTTTACATCAAGTGAGGCACCAACCTTCAATTTTTTGCAACTTTCTAGAAAAGTCATTAGAGTGTGTGTCACCATACGTCAATTCCGGGTAGGAATGGTGAGCTACCCAACTTCGCACCATTTTCAGCACTACTTTTGATCTCTTGAGTGCTAGTTTTTGTCAATCATGAGGGTGACGTTTAAAGAAGAAAACTCCTTCTAAATATCGATTTGCAGTTAGCATCACTCTCTCTCAATCAACAGACCCATAGAAACACATCATCGTCAAAAAACGAGCAAAGATCGTAATATTGAAAGAAAAGTTGAGATAGTCCAAGGTTTATATGCAACAAAACAAAGAAAAGAAAAGAGGATGAGAATAGATGAAGTTTGTGAAAAATTGAGTTTTATTATTTTATTGTGATACTTAAAAAAAAAAAAAAAAAAAAAAAAAATCATCAAGTTTTTGTAAAGTTGAAGTTGAAGAAGACCGAAGATTGAAGACGTTTCTATGGTTCCTATGAGAGAGTGATATTAATTACCGATCGGGTGAGAAGTGAGTGAGTACTCCCATCCTTGTTAATGGTTGATTTCCTTTCTTAGAGATCATCAGAAAAAGATTCTTTTTGTCCACACTTTTGTGGAGTCTCCAGATTTTATTTCGGAAGGTTATCCTTCTTACCTACAACGTGTGCAGATTTCTCTCTTTATTCCCGCCTCGCACACATGAGAGACTAAAAGCGATCTTTTTGAGTGCAATTATCATAAAACCCTAATAGTGAGACAGAAGTTGAGACTTATGATCACAATCGAATCCGAATTCTTTCATATGGTATGGTTACTTCTCGCTCAAAGACTTAAGGATGAGAATGCGTTCTTTGGTAGTTCTAACTTCCTGTTACTAGCATGCGAAACTCTATGTCCTCATAGCTTCTTGGAGGCTTGAGACTCTTTTACACTCTGAAGTTGGAGAAGGTTTTGTGGGTACACCTCTCGGTAAACCCTCACGAGACTACAACTCGTCCACTAGGGACACCTAGGGGTTTAAAGGCTTAGTGCATATGCTAAATGCATTCGAGAGACCTGCGACAGGGGTATAGTTAGGATTTCTTCATTTCTCGTTTCACTTGAGGACAAGTAAAATTCAGTTTGGGGGTATTTGATGAGTGCCAAATAGTGCATATTTATACACCTTTTTATTGGCATTTTACTCATCTTTGCGCTTAGAAATCGATATTATCCCAGTTCTGTGTTTTCTTTGTTTTCAAGAATAAATATTTGTATTAATTAATTTTGTGTTTTTAGGTAATAAATAAAGCTCGGAGAATCCGAGGAGCCAAGAGCGAAGAACCGGAGACGAGCATCTATGGAGCAGATAGCCAAAACCCACGCGCGAATCAGTTGCAACCCAACAAGGAAGACATGGGCTAGAGCTACCCACGACCCGGATCCGAACCCGCTCATCCCGAGCCGTTAAGATCTTCACTCGCCACATCCTACGCTCGCTCCGACTTCCTCATCATCTCTTGATGTCTCCGCTCAACACCAAAACAACTCAACTCTCCCCGAGCCGTTCGGATCTTCCAGCCTAAATCCAACGCTCGCTACAACATTTCCATCATCCGTCGCTACACCTCGCTTCACAAAGAAACTACCCATAACCCTATACCCTATTCGATCACTTCATTTCTCTTCTCCATCTTCTCTTTCTTCTCTGCAAATCCCTTACCCTCACCTTCTCCTCCCTTACCCGATTCAGAGACCATCATCACCACCTCCATCACCTCCTGACACTAGCCGCACCACCACTCCATCTCTGTCAGCCGCAACAGCCGCCTGTAGCCACCTTCACCTCCCCTCTAGGTTTAGTTATCTCTCTTTTAGCTTCTCCATCCCTAGAAGCTAATTTAAAGATAACTAAAGCTAGGGTTTCTCAACAACCATGCATGGAGTTGCAGAGCCGAATAGACAAGAGAGGAGTACGATTCAAGCAGTATGGGCGAGAGGGTATGACTTTAATTGCTGTTTTGAGAATTAGGGTTTGAATGTTTTCATGTATAAATAGAAGATGAAGAAGAATGTTTTAAGGTTCATGCCTGGTCTAGCCAGAGCACCACTTAGTGTTAATTTGTGTTCTATTGTATCTTAATTATGTCTTAATTTGAATTGCTAGGGTTGAGATGAAACCCATGATCTCTTGCTAATTTTAGTTCATATTCTGATAATTGTTCTTATTATGCTATAATGCTTAGGATAAACATAATTTGACACTTCAGCATATTACTTTCACAGTGTCTATCAAGTATTCATTGTAGTCAGAGCACTTCTATGTTGAATGTGTAGCAATTCATACTTCATTGTTTATTATTGATCCTTAGACTAATTGTGCCCTGAGAAGACAATTAGTGCTATGGAAAAATACCCTAATTGCAATTAGAATATCCATTCTAGGATAGGATTAGTCATCTAAGTAATAAAGTCAATCTGTGATTAGTTGTACTATGACAAGACAACTAATACTAGGGGTTGTTTAGTTACCTTAGTTGATGAGAGACTACCCATTGAAACCCTGGATAAATGGCAGACTTGTATCTTGCCCGTTGTCCATTACAAGGGACAAGAACATTATTAGAGGTGAACTGAATTAGCTAAGATTAGGTGGTGGATTCGACATCCTAGTACCTTACAATCTAGTTGCATCTTAGCTCATTGTCACAACAATTTCAACCTCAGTCGTTTCGACAACAAACCATAATTGTGTTACATTTCTAGAACTTCAGTCAAGTAAGCCTTGATCACATAAGCATCCCATTTCCCCGTGGATCGACCCGTACTTGCCACGTCTCCGATAGACGCCGTGCACTTGCGGTTTATAACAAGTAGGCATAAATATAAACACATCTAAAGGCCTACCAAAAACCAGAAAATAATGCGCTGACATCTTGTAAAAGATAAAGCCATTAATAAGTGTTGGATACTCCCTCATTTAATTCACCAAGAATGGAGCATGTGGCAACAATCCCATTCTATGAATACACGAAATTCATCCAGGTTGGAGCATGTAGCAACAATCCCATATACCCCTGTGAATTTCTAGCATTATTAATTAATGCGCAATCAGCCTTGTATTTCGTACTCATTATCAAGTGCGGCATGACGACTCGAGTGTTACTCTTACAAAGCAACACGAACCTCCAAGCATTATAATGAAACCATGTACGAAATACCCGTGACAGTGACTCTCGGTGTGTTATACTAGCCCGATTGAGCCCTCTCGGTGTGTTATACTAGCCCGATTGAGCATCCAGACCGACCGATCATTCCGGATATGATCGCAGTCATCCAACTCCACAAGCATGATTGGATGTCCTGCATCAATTCCATCACCCCCAAGCAGGTATGGAATACCCACCGCCGATCTCGCATGGTCGGCCATTGGCCTAGCTTGCCAAAAACGTTCATACCAAGCAAGATGGACGGAAAACCCTAAATTAGGGTTTGCGGCATATTACATGTGTCGCAAAATAGTCTCAACCATCCATCTTCGCAGGTATAGATGGAGGGTGTAGATGTAAACTCAAAGGGCCCAGAGTATGTCAACACAATCACCGAGGGCCCGCCTACACACTTGACTAACCGGTCAAGACCAACCATGCTTGGTCGTAACAAATTCGTGCGCCCAAACAAGGGGTGTCGCACGGCTTTGAAATCCAGAATTAGGGTTTTGAGCATCACGAGCGTCCATCTTCTCCGGCACGAATGGAGGGTCCAAGATTAGATTAAGCAGTCCGGGCATACCATCATGACCACCGTGGACCCATCTATTCCCTCACCCGATCGGCCAAGGCATATCATGCCCGGTTAATCCAAAACGCACGCCCAAACTAGCGTGGTCACACCTCCCAAAACCACAAACCGATCTCGACCACTCAACTTCGCCTTACGATTTGGACGGCTTAGATCAAGTTTTTATGGGATATTCGTCGTATAGGCGTAAACACTAGCCTACCAACTTCACACCAGTTAATCGGCCAAGACCGACCAAGATTGGTCGTCTTGGAACGTGTTCCCGAAGTGGGCGTGACGTGCGGCTCTTGCGGCACTCGGGTTTTAGAATAAATCGATCTCGACCACTCAACTTCACCGGATGAATTGAGTGACCCGATCATACTTTCGAGAGGTAATGGGGTATAGGCGCCTACACCATCATGCCGTCTACACGCATGTATGGTCGGCCTGGCCAAAGTTGTATCCCATGCTTGGTTTCGACCAAGTCAAGAGTGATGCCTGCGCACCTCTTCAAAACCCTAATTTCATTAACGGTCGCAGATGAGTGTCTCAAAGATCATCTCATCCGTCCAACTTCACCAGCTTGGTTATACAACCCCACAGTCAGGAGTTAGTTGGTCGGTGAGGCGTCATTACCCATAACTTTACCACACCATGATGCAAAGACTCGCATAAAATACACACGATACTTCACAAGTATCAACTTCCTGAATAACGCAGTTATTCAAATTAACATTATATGCTACCTATCGTGGATCCACGATCCACACGTTCCAGACATCAATCATGTCACAAACTGGGGGGATATATACTGGGGTATTGGTCTGGCGGTTTACAACGTACAACGTGCAACGCGCCATCACAAGAACGTGTTAGGAAGTCATGGACGGTTAGAGATGAACATGAGAAGTGGGCAAGACTGGTCGTGTGGCACCGACGCACAACTCCACTACTCCATCACTCCACTTCCTCCACTTCCCACGAGAGACGTGAATAAGGCTCAATGACTTGTATAAATAGGTTCTCCGCCCTATTTCAAAAACACAAGTCGAGACGAGACAGAAAACAATTTTAATACAAAACGTATTCCAACACCCAGAGCCTGCTTGCATCAATCGTAAGCCTGCTCATCTTTCTGTTACAAGTCATTCATAGCCAACACCTTCACAATCTCAACACCTTCTTCGCTTCCCTCCCTAAGATCAACCCCATCTCCTTCACTTTGTGACCGAAACAAGTCTGGAACGACCATTTCTTGGTTTAGGCCGGACTTGCACAGATTGACTTCCGAATTTACAAGCACTCACCATACATCCCAAATGCATTTGTTTAGGGTTTAGATTCATTCCTCATCCACACACCCCAAATTACCAAATTCAACAGGAGTAGTTTTCACCCATAAACATGTAGTAGCAGGTTTTCCCACACTACACCCCTCACTATATTTTGGTTAATTAGTTCATTGAAAGATGCATAATTGAGAATGTTTATTGATTGATTTCATGAGTTATCTACACAGGGAAAATGGAATTACACTTAGCAAGTAAAACACTCTTAAACTTTCTCTCTCCTAATGACTTGCGCAACAATTCCAAAAAGATCTCTCCTACAACAGACTCACTCGACCCTTTATATAGGGTAATACATAGTGGATGACAGCTAAGCTATCCTTTATTTTCGGGAATGTCTCGCGAAGTGTCGCCAGTGTACAACTTATTCAATCTCGCGACACTTCTTAACCCTCGCCAGTTCCATGTCTCTCGGCTTGTTTTGTGTGTCGTTTCTCATTGCGTCGTTCATTTTAGTTCCTCGCGACTCCCTCGCGGTACCGGCTGCATTTATTGATCCCGCGAGCCCTATGCATTGCGATATTATGATCCTACATCTTGCCTCTTTTTCCTTGAATATTGCTTGAAGAGCGATCTTTAAGGAAAAATCTGTTGTTGTAGTGATCTTTGGTTTTTTGTTGATGAGGGAATGAGCGGTAAGAATATTGTACTTGAAAAGTACGTACTTGCCTCTATTCTTTTGCGAAGTTCCGAAGCTCCTATATTCGAAGTGTCATTTCTTGCCTCATGTGTTACAGAGAATAATCGAGTTCGCAATCCCTTCTCGCCTATTAGGAAATATGTCAGATATTTGAATTTCAAGCTAAAGTTCTTTTCGCCAAGCTTCCTTGGATTCGTAGTGACCGCTTTACACGTGTCTATCTTTACCTCTTTTACCGGTGCATTTAATGTTATCCGGTCATAATATTTTTCTCATCTATTTATAGGAGCTCCCCTGTGAAGAATTTTTCTTTTCCTTTTCATCTTCTTCATCGTCTGCAAGTGTTTTTCTTCTTCATCACTCTGCAAGTGTTCTTCTTCTTCATCACTTTAGCTATTTTCTATCAGTTGTTATGACGTCCAGGTTTGTTAATTTTGCCATATCTGGCTGATTTTGTTGTTGATCAGATTCGAAATTAACTTTCTTTGTTGAAATCATACTGGTATGATTAACTTTGTAGTTCTTTTTCTGCCATTGTTGTTTAGCAAGAACCAACCCAGAACTAGATTTATCGTGAAGGACCCTCTTCGTTCTTTGGGCTCGCCATCGAAATCTTCCTCGCAACAAGAACCCGTCGCACAACCAAAGTCCACTTCGCGACCAAAATCTATGGCTTCAAAAAGACAGTCCGCGAGCGACAAGGTATTTAAGAAACGTTTATTTTTTATCAACAATACATTATTGCCTCTGCTTTTTATTTAATTTGTCATTCACAGGATGATAAAACTACTGGTCATGCTCCCAAAAAGCCTCGCTATTCCAAACCTATTACTCCCGACGCGTCCATTTCCTTCATTCACACCTTCATCTCCTCGCCGCGAAAACTTCGCAAGATAACTTTGTGCCCCTTCCTCTGGGTATTACTACCAATGACAATATTCCTATGCCTCAACTCCTCATAGATCAAATTCCTTATAACTGTCCTCCTACCAACGATGTTATACCACCCTCTGCTATCAATGTCCCTACTATTTCTCCAATCACTTCTCTCCCTGAAACTTCCTCTCCTCAGGAGGTTCCTTTGACAAAGGATGATTCATCTTTTTTAGTAGAGCAAATTCCTCTAACGGCGGAAAATTTGGAGGGTATAGATGTGGCCTTTAAGGTTCTTTCAGGTCTCGTGAATGATGCCAAGAGGAATTCGCCGATCCTATCAAATCCAACGTCTGCAAGATTTTAAGTAAGCACCTTGGTTCTGATAAGGTCTCGCAAGCATCTTTGGTTCAAGAAATTAGCAAGCTGAAGGATGATCTCCAGGTTATGACCGCGAAGTGCAATAGTCTCCACCTTGATCATGATAACCTTCGCAAGAAGAATGAAGAATTAAAAGGTATGCTCTCGCCGTCCCCCCATATTTTTTTTTTTTTTTTTTTTGAGAACTCAAATCCTTGCCCGTCTTCAAAGTATTAAACCGAAACGAATAATGGAGATATATCGACGGAGTCTATCATGGAAGAAGTTCGAGTTGAAAGAGATTCTTGGATGGAGCAAGATAATCTCTTAGATAATCTTCATACCTATGCAACTCGATCAAATAAATAACTTATCGAAAGAGAATTTTGATTTATCGCAAAAGCAAGACTCATTAAGTAATGACTTATCTCGCCTCTCTTATGCTTTGACTAAAACTAATTTGGAGTTGGAAACTTTATCGATGAGAATCGAACTCTTTCTCAAGAGAAACGTTCTTTGTTGAATAAGGTGGCGAGCTACTCGCAGCAGTATGATGTTTGCCAAAAATTATTTGAAGAACAAGAGCAAGCCAATCATTCTTTGAAAAACCAACTTGAAGAAATTACTGCCGATAGAGATAAACTTATTCAAGGTAGAATAACTTTGAGTGTAAAAGCGAAGCAATTCCAAGAACAATGTGTCAATTTAGAAAAATCCAACTCTACTCCGCGAACGAAAACTCCATACTTGTTTCCAATGAAAAGAATTTGCGATCTCGACTGAAAGGCTTAGTGGGAGATTCATTTGATGATGTCATGGATCGCCTGGGGAATAATTTCGCAGCATTAATTCAACATCTTTCTTCTCAAAAGGAAGGTAGTCAAATTATTTGACTATCTCAATACTTTTATTTCTCCCATGAATGCTTTATCATCCTGAGATTGCCAATAATATTCGATAAAATTTTCTTTAATTTTGTGTATCTATTACGCAGACTCTGAGAGAAAGCTTCGCTCCACTATCTCCATCCTCAAGTCTGATTATGCTAAAATTCGCAAGGAAAACGGGATACTCACCGCACATCTTGCTCGTTCTCGCGACCGTGCAGAGCGAAGGTTTGATTATATGTCTGATTGTAAGGATATAGATAGTAAAAATCGTCAAAAGGCGCCGCTTCAAATTCCATCTTAAAGCGAAGTCCTTGTGAATGATATTTTGTTGTCTAAATCTCTTAATCCTATTCATGTCAATCCTTTGGAAGTAAGTGATGATGAAGTCCCCGGTTCTCCTGATAGTGATTATGACTATGAAAGTGGCGAAGATATCGCTAATATTGAAGTTGTCAACAAAGATCTGACTGAAAAAACTGCTGATGAAAATCCATCAACAGGCGAGAATGAAGATTCTTTAAAATACTTCAATGAACATCCATTGACCGGCGAAGGTGAAGCCGAGAAAGTAATTGGTGAAGATGATAAAATTGATGTAGAGAATTAACTTGTTTGATAACTCTTGCTACAATCGTTTGTTTGTTTTGAGAGATTAAATCCCTTGTTGAATAATCCTCTTATTTTCTTCTTCTTAATTATGACTATAATCTCGCAAGCTTGTTCGCTTGCATTTTTATGAAATGATCTTTACTCAGTCATCATCTTTGTATTGTACTCTTCATTGATGTCGAATTTTGTATCATGCAAGAGGTCGCAGTATCTTCATGAGTGAAGAAACCTACTTTTCTCGCCTTATCATTTCGGTAGTCTTTATTTTATCTCTTCTTGTGGCGACAAAGTCGCAGACCGCCTTTACATTTTCATGCAATGGCTCATTGACCTTGCCTTATCAATTTTGTATGGTCTTCCGAGTTAGACCTCCCTAATTAGAGGTCCTCCCCCGCCATCTTTTATGGCGACAAAATCGCAGACGTCATTACACTTGCATGTAAAGACCCATTGATCTTGTCTTATCATTTTCCAAGTATTTTTGCCTCTCGCAGATGTTTTAGTTGCGACAATATGACAGGCCTAGATATCCTTGCGAACATAAAGTCCCATGACATTGCCGTCGTGCGACGAAATCGCAGACGTCCGTACACTTTCATGCAAAGACCCATTGATCTCGCCTTACCCTCGCGTTAGTATTATTGCCTCTCAGATCATTGCACAAATATGACAAGCCTAAGTCTCCTTGCGAAAACAAAGCCTCATGACATTTGCGTCTGTTTTGACACTCCCCTAATGGAGAGTACCGCCTTATCATCTCCCTGGTTGCCCCTTCAAGGAGGCGAAACATCGGCCATACAAGACTAGCTCCTCCCATCCTGGTCTTAACAACAACTTGTTGTTTTCGCAGCCTCTTATCCCTTATACCTATAGGGTTTATGGTTACGAGACCGCACCCTAAGTGGAGTTTTCTTCGGGCGAGTGTGCAACGCATGCCAAGACTTGCCAAGAATGGCCAGGGTAGGTTCATCCATCCCGGGCACTCGGCTCAACCGTGTACCTCGGCGCCTTGTGCATCCACTCGACTCCTAAGAAGAGACCCTCTGGTCGCCCAACCAGGGTATAACCTACATATATAGTTGGGAATCCAAGGTATCTCCTTCCGATAGGCTTTCATGGGCCCCAAATTTTCATGACTCAGGTTTCGGAGCGGTGTAACCTTCCACCCGAGCCATGTTAAGAGATACCCCTTATATGACGACTTTAGGTCTTACATTTGCCTCTTACGAAATATAATTCGCGAACTAGGGTGTACGCCATAAAGGTTCGTCCCATTCATTCATTCTTTTTATTCAATCATTCTTCATCATTTGCTATTTTGTCTCATGAGATACTCGCTAATTTCATTCATTTAATCATTCCTTATCTCTTGTTTTTTGTTAAGCCATTCATGACTTTTTTGTTATTCTTATCGCGATCTCTTCGCGGATTCTCTCTCGCATTTTATTGAATGTCGCAAATATCCGCGAAGAAGTACTTCATCTTGATTCTTTTTGTTATCCTTTCGTTATTACGGGTAATATTTCTTTAAATATAACCTATTCCATGGTCTATCCAATTTTTGTCCCACATCTCTTCCTTCGGGGTCCATCAATCTATATGCCCCTGTACCAACTACCTCTTTGATGATATAAGGTCCATCCCATTTTCTCGCCAGTTTGCCTCCGTTTTCACGTTGATATACTGGGGTTTCTCGCAACACCAAGTCGCCCGGTTGGAACTCACGTATTTTTACACGCTTGTTATATTCTCTAGCCAGTCTTCGCTGGTAATTCTCCATGTGTCGCAAGGCTTTTTCTCGTTTTTCTTCCAATTCATCCAACTTGACTAGAATATTACCTGCGCTAAGATTTTTCTCCCAGACTTCTCTTTTGGTTGTCGGAATCACGACCTCTGTTGGGAGTACTGCTTCAACTCCATAAGTTAGGCAAAAAGGGGACATTCCTGTGGCTTCTCTTCTAGTTGTATTATAGGCCCATACTGCATTGGGTACTTGTTCGCACCATCCCTTATTGTGTCCTTCCAACTTTTTCTTCAATATATCGGCAATTGTTTTGTTTGTTGCCTCCGCTTGGCCATTAGCTTGTGGATATAATGGAGTCGATTTTCCACATTTTATCTGAAATGCATTGAGCAAAGAATTCTATATTTTGCCCTTCAAATCGCTTCCCATTATCGATACCAATTGCATGGGATCCCAAATCGCATATGATATTTTCGAATATGAAAGTAAAAACATCCTTATCACGAATGTGCTTTGGACCGCTTTCACCTCTCGCCCATTTTGTGAAATAGTCCGTTGCGACAATTAAGTATCTCCTTTGTCCAGTTCCTGGTAAAAATGGTCCCACAATATCTAAACCCCATTTTCCAAAAGGCCACACACTTTTTGAAGAATTTAACTGTGCTCCCGGTGCATGTATCTTTTTCCCGTGTCTTTGACAATCTTCGCAGCTGCTCAAGCTATTGCTCTCGCATCCTCATGCATATATGGCCAATAATATCCTTGCGTCTTTGCCTTGTATGCCAAAGATCTTCCGCCGCTATGATTTCCTCGCATCCCCACTATGCAAGATCTTCAATATGGTTTCTCCTCTTTCCTTGTCGTGCATCGAAGCGAAGGTCCTTCAAAAGAACGCCGATAAAGCACGCCATCTCGCAATTCATAATTTGTTGCTCGGCTCTTTAACTTGTGTGCTTCCAATCTATTTCTTGGTATCTCGCCTTTCATTAAATACGCGTGAAGTTCTATTCTCCAATCTTCCTCGCGGCCTTGCATCTCATCTACCACCATCATTATATCTGCTTCTTGTTCCTCTTCTTTATTAATTGATGGCGCCAATAGCGTCTGTATTTTGATATTCCTCGCAGTTGGGTCTGTCATCATGCTTGATATAAAGGCAAAAGCGTCTCATGAGTCTCATTATCTCTCCTTGATATGTGCCTCCATTTTATTTTCGGTATCTGTGCTGACAACACTTCTACAAGCTTCCTGTATTTCTGTAGGGATGGATCATTTGTAGCATACTTTTCTGTTATCTGACGAATTGCCAATTGCGAGTCGCTGGTAATTCTTACACTCTCCAGTTTCATTTCTATTGCAAATCGTAAAGCATGTATTATAGCTTCATACTCCGTTTCATTATTAGTAGACTCAAATTCCAATCTAAAAGCAAAAGCTAATTTATTGCCTTCTGGTGAAATTACAACAATTCCCACTCCTTTACCTTCTCCATTTGATGATCCATCCACTAATATTTCCCACCGGTTCGGCTCAGTTAACAAATCTTTTGGGTCTCCATGTTCTTCCTCTACATCCATCATTTCATCCACTGCTTCATCTTCCTCCAAGGGAAATTCTCGCTTAAAGTCTGCGACGACTGTGACTTGGTTGAAGATAATATTTCATATTTGAGTTTGCAATGACTTATTTGAGCATTCCATCTTTCGACTCTTCCCCGATCTTTTTGAATTTTTCATTACCGACTCAATTGGTACCTTTGTTACCACCCTAACAAGATGTGCCTGAAAATATATGCGAAGTTTAAATGACGCATAGACTAACGCTAGGATTAGTTTTTCAATCTTTGAATAATTTCTTTCTGCGGCATTAAAAGTTTTACCGATATAATAGATTGGTTTTTCCACTCCGCGTCTCGTCGCAATAAAATCGCACTTAAGGCGTGCGAAGTCGTCGCGAGATATATTAATAATTCCTCCCCAGTTCTGCCTTCTGCATAATGGATATATCCATTAAATGCTCCTTAATTCCTTGTAAAGCCTTTTCACATTCGTCCGTCCATTCGAATTTCGATCCTTTTTTTAGAACATCAAAAATGTTTACATTTATCGACGACCGCGAGATGAACCTTCCTAGTGATGCTAACAATCCATTTAGTTTTGAACATCTTTTACTGTCGCCGGCGTCGGCATGTCGCGAATCGCTTTTACTTTCTCCGGTCAACGTGTATTCCTTCCTTTGATACAATGTAACCCAAGAATTTCCCCGACGCAACTCCGAAGGTACATTTTTCTCGGGTTGACTTTGATGTTGAAACGCCTCATTTGCTCAAAAATTTCTTTCAGTCTCTCGCACGTGATCTTCTCGCCTTCTTACTTTTACTAGCATATCATCTACATAGACTTCCAAGTGTTTTATGTATCCATTCTCGCGAATACCTCTTCTACCATCCTTTGATATGTCGCTCCAAAGATTTCGCAAACCGAATGGCATTTTAGTATAGCAAGATAATCCTCTTGGAGCGAAGAAAGCAAAGATGCTCTTGATCTTCTTCGCGAGTGGGATCTGGTTGTAACCTTTGTATCCATCCAGCGAGGATACCCTTTCATTCCTCGCCGCCGATTCGACCAACCGAGGGAATATCTGCAATGGAAAACTCGTCTTTTGGGCAGTGCTTTATTTAAATCAAGAAATCAATGCAAATCCTTATTCCTTTGTTCTTCTTTGGAACTATAACCATATTCGCTATCCATTCGGGATATTTTGCTTGTCTAATGATTCCCGCGTCCAACATCTTCTCGCAACTCTTCTTCTATCTCGAGGGTGATATGCTGTTGCTATCTTTCTAATTCTTTGTTTGAATGGCTTTACATTTTTATCGATTTCCAACTTGTGACAGGCTACCGATGGATCTATACCAGGCATTTCATCCATATCCCACGCGAAGATATCTTTATAATCTCGCAACAGACCGACAGTTCTCTCTTCTTCATCCGCTTCCATGTTAGTTCCAATCTTCAGCATCTTGGGTTCTTCCTTAGTTCCAATATTCACTTCTTTGGTTTGCTCTGCCGCGACGTAATCGGCCTTCGGTTCTCCCATAGGGGTTGGTCCTTTCGGTTCCTTCGCGGAATTATTTTCTTCTCCCGAGATCTCGCTGGGTATGCCTTTTCCTTCCTTCGCTTTGATCATGTAAACTTTGAACTCTTCTTCTTTCTTAGCCTCCCTCACCATCTTTTTGCGGTATTTTGATATATCCTTTCGCTTATTTATTTGTTCCTCGCAACATTTTACTTCATTTTGATAATATATTCTTCCTTTGGCGGCGTCCCCTCTGATCTCGCTGATTCCAGTTGGTGTAGGGAATTTGATACGTTGATGAAGCGTCGACGCCACAGCTTTTATTGCATGTACCCATGGTCTTCCTAGCAACATGTTATATGGTGATTCCATATCCACCACACTCAATGTCACCTTTGTTTCAATTCCTTCTAACGGAATACGTATTTTTACCTCCCCTTTAACTTTTGTTATGGATTTACCAAAACCTTGAATATTGTATGCCGCGAAATTCATATCTTCATCTTTATATCCCATCTTTTTGTAAGCGTGATAAAACATGATGTTTACCAGACTCCCTGTATCGATTAAAACTCCATTCATCACCCATGTTTCCATCGTATTCTCCGATTTCTCTCCTTCCTTATACACGTTTATTGCAATCACCAGTGGAGACATGTGATCCAAGTTTTCTTTTGATATTTCCTCCGCCGTGAATGTTATCTCTTGCTTTTCCCAATCTTTCAAAGGTGACGTTATTTCTCGATCTGTAATCTTCTTTCCTTCAAAATCTCGTTTGTGTATCCTTCCTCTGATATTCTCGTGAAATTCGTTAACCATTACTCTCATACCTGCGCTGTATGCCATATCTTTTTCTCCTGCTTCATCCGATCTAAGAGTTTCCTTTCTCATTTTCTTGATCTAAACAACTTTAATTGCGATTTTCTTTCCTAAACCCACAAGATTAGGTCCCTGTTTCTAGCGCATATGTAGTAGCAGGTTTTCCCACACTACACCCCTCACTATATTTTGGTTAATTAGTTCATTGAAAGATGCATAATTGAGAATGTTTATTGATTGATTTCATGAGTTATCTACACAGGGAAAATGGAATTACACTTAGCAAGTAAAACACTCTTAAACTTTCTCTCTCCTAATGACTTGCGCAACAATTCCAAAAAGATCTCTCCCTACAACAGACTCACTCGACCCTTTATATAGGGTAATACATAGTGGATGACAGCTAAGCTATCCTTTATTTTCGGGAATGTCTCGCGAAGTGTCGCCATGTACAACTTATTCAATCTCGCGACACTTCTTAACCCTCGCCAGTTCCATGTCTCTCGGTTGTTTTGTGTGTCGTTTCTCATTGCGTCGTTCATTTTAGTTCCCTGCGACTCCCTCGCGGTACCGTCATTTATTGATCTCGCGAGCCCTATGCATTGCGATATTATGATCCTACAAAACAATTGGCGACCACAGTGGGAGGTTGATCTCTCGGTTGCACAAAATTGAATTCTTAATTTTTCGGTTTCCATCTCGCAATGTATCCAGAAACCACAGGTGGTTCAGATATTATGGGAAGTATAGTTATAATGCTAGAGGATGTCTTGGAAAATCAAGCCGGTATCACCAGAAGGCAGAGCGAAACATTCCGCCTTTTGAATGATATAACGTCACAATTACAAGAATGGTCGGCGTGCATCTACTCAGGCAGTGCAAGAAACGCTGAATCCTTAGCCAGGAGTCACAACTTTACCAGTGGAGAGGCAAAAAGAGCGCGTAACCGCAGGAGACTCAGGAAAGATGAACAACATGGTCCAGCCAACAATGAAGAACCGAGGCAACTCCACAGAGGAAATGACTTGTACGGAGTACTACAACGCCTACCAGATAAAGAAAGGGAGCCTGCAGCCTATGGAGCCCTGTTAGAAGATTTATATCTCAAAACTCTTGTTGAAGCCAGGAAGACTGTCCAATCCGCATCGGCCTTTCATCCAAGCGAAGAAATGCTTGAGGAAGGAGAGATCGATCAGGAAATGCGTGAATACGGAGGATGGGAGCGTTCAATTCGATCACTCAGCAGTGATATTGCGACACCTTCCACATCCCTTTACCTGTGCAAGCGATCCGCGGATATGATGGCACACCCGCAAATCTTCCAACGTCATCCCGAACGTGCTCCACATCAAAGCCACGTAGAGACATCACAACGCCCACTAACGCAGGAAAAGATGGACTCGAAGTACCTACACTTTCCGTTCCCAATGAAAAAGATTTTGGAGTTGCTGGAGATATGGGTACGAAATAGAGAGGTGGAACTACCTCCTGTATGGCGTCCACCAACCGATCAAGAAATAATGGACCCGAGGTACTGTCATTTCCACCGGTTCCTTCACCACCCTAATAGTGAGTGCGACGCTTTGAAGCGCATTGTTTAGGAGAAACTTGGTTCAGAGGGATAGCTCTCATTCTCTAAAAATTAATGCGGACGACTTGCTTGGAGAGGCTACTTCGGTTTGATACAAATGAGGCTTCAAAGACAAGTAAGTCCTATTCAGCAATTTTAGAAGAAAGATAGTTTTGGAATTCACTGGGGACTTAGCATCCCCACATGGAGAAAGAGACTCAGTGATCAAACGCATGTTTGCTTCCCTTCATACCTCCCTTTTACACGACATTTGCAATTTCATATGACATGTGCAATCATTCATAACCAAGATGCAAATTCTATTTAAAATAACCTCTTTCAGGAAAGTTATTCACAAAACTATCTCGAATAAACCAATTCAATTACCTATTAATTCAAAACCGGGAGTCAAGTTATCCTCACTATCACTCAAAAAGAAAAAGAAGAGACAAGTATATGGCACGAATCCTTCAAGGAAAGTCCTTCAGCAGCAACTCGTCCTTCTGGGCAAGAGCGACTTTCATCCTTTGAAGTACAGCTTGCTTCAGCTTCAACTCCTCAGACAACTTTTCAACCTCTTCTTCCTGGCGAGTAACACATTCTGCAGAAGGGGCTTCACCTTGTAATTTCTGGAGCTCCTGAATCTCGGAGAACCTTTTGAGGAACCAAGCAGCATTGAATTCGTACTGCACAAACACATCTCGATGGCACTTCCAGTCTTCAATCATCTCCTCAGAAACTGTTCGACCAGTCGCGACGCTCATCCCATGGATAGAAAATAAAGCCTCCTGAACGCGGTTGACCAATGCAAGACGACTTTTGAGCTTCGTAGTGGTAGCAATGTGACAGTGTTTCTCCCATATTGCTGTGTACAACTCCTTGAACCGAACCGGCACACTGAATCCTCCAACCAACACATGACCTGAATAAGGAACAATGAATGGGGGATCAAACAAAGCTCCAGACTGTGCTACCAATACTTCACCAGTCACAGGAACCTTGTTAGTTATAGGAGACCTTTCAGAAGGAGTCACCACGACAGCTTTATTGGCCGAAACCTGCTCAGAACGTTCTTCAAGGGGAGCAACTTCAACTACAGCAGATGTTGCCTCTCTTATATTCCTTCCGACATCTACATCACTCTGGGTGCTAATTTCCATCACGACCCCGTCAACAAGATCACTCAGGGAGGCGACTTGTCCAACCGAGCTTGCATCATCTCTGTCATGGTCGGAAAAAGGAGCGGTTTCTCCAGACTCCTCAGCATGAATGTCAGTACCTCCAGACTTCTCAGCATGAAGATCAGTACCGCAAGACTTCTCAGCATGAAGATCGGTACCGCCAGACTTCTCAGCATGAAGGCCAACATTACCATCCTTCTCATTCTGAATGCGCGCCAACCTTGTGAAGACATTCTCTTTCGGAATCCCCTGATTTCAAGCAAGAATCACTCTTAGAAAGATTCACTCTGGAGAAATAAAGGAACCAACGGGAAGAGATTTAAATACCTGCATATTGGAGGAATTGAGGATCACCGAACCACATGCCTCGCCTTTTGGATCTCTCTCCGCTGGGGACCGCAATCCTCGGCTACGTCCGTTTGGTGAAGTGGCTTCAACCGGAAATGTTTTTTCAAAACCTCGAGAAGATGGTTCACTACGGGAACTGTCACAACACTCTCCGAGAATTCTGGAAAATCAACAGTTGCCTCCTCCAAAATTCCTTGTACTTATCGGTTACTACTGGGTTTCTCCCAATAGGCCAGAAGGGAAGGCTCACCCGTTCTAAAAACACGTCAACATTAAGAATATTTGGGAGGAATCCTTTCGGAACCCCTGGTGGACGGATAAATGGGACACCCTGATCAAACCCCATTTGACGAGCCGCCCTGTCAATATTATACGGAGTCACAGTAAATTCTTCGTTGAATAAAGACGGGACATATCCTGGGATGCAGCTGTGCAAGTAAACAATTCCCCCAAATCTCATAGTCTTAACATCGGTGCGCAACACAACATCAGGACCATCAGAAGCAGTAGCAAAAGTCTTTGGCTGAACAATGGAAGGGTGGACTGGCCCCCATGGACGGAAATCAACAGAAGACACATTGTCAAATATGTCCACGAGTTTTGCACCTGTTCTGGGACGCCTCCTATTCCAGCGGAGTATTCTCGAGCCACCATACAAGTTCTTTGAGCAAATTTGCGGGAGTAGGAGCATAGCTTTTGAAGTGTTCCCATAAGAATGCCTCGAAGAAAAGCGAAGTGAACGTGCGATTCCACCTTCTTGTACCCGTTAGAAACATGCATGTCCATCGCTAAGGCGTCCAGATGAGAGTACAAAGATCCAAGGAACAAGGCACCCAGGGGAAGCACTTTACCTTTTGCCAGCTTTATAGCGATCTTAACGAGGTCACCTCTAATGGTCTTCTTTCCAGGAACCGTCGTCGAATATATCTCTGGATAGCCATAAAGACAGAACGCAATCACGCCGAGCTCATTTTCCAAATCTTGATCCGGCTCTCGGGTGCAGGAGACCACTCCGACACCCACCAGTGTAAAAGCATCTCGTATCTTTTTCTCCTCCTTGTCCAGACCGTCGAATCCCGCCACCTTTTGAAGTATAGCATCATAGTTACGTTGCTCCGTATCGGAGAGATCGTAAGAAAGACTTCCGAAGAACATGCGGGTTCATTAATGCAGCTACACTCTCCGAGTAATAGTCATCTCTCCCCATCTAGATATGGCTGTATGAGTAGAAATGCACCACCGAGAAATGAAGGTAATCAAACCCGCAGCGTCTTTCTTAATTTCAAGAGCAGCAGATGCCATGACCGCATTGAGGATTTGCGCTTTGGTCAAATTATCTTTAATGTCCTTATTACTCAACATGCGTCTCATCCATCCTTCATAAGAACCCAGTGGAGTATGGCAAATCTTGAAGTCAATAGGGGAAGGCGGATATTCGTTTCTCCGGAGACAAAATCTCATCACAAGTGCAGAAGAAGAAAATGGATCAGCATCCATATTTTCTGAATCGGAAAGCAGGACTATCTTATGAGAATGATGTCTTCTAATGTTTGGAAAAGGCGAGGTGAACAACTCATCATCGATGTTCGGCGTATATTTGAAGCATCAACACTTCCTGGCTTGGCACCAGCATTATCTCCAGAAGACATCTCAACAAGAGTTCTTTTCTTCATTCCACAATGAAAATAGGAGTTAGAACTTGTATGAAAAACGCATGGGGCATGTAGTCACGCATGACAAGACACAACCCACGTTGAAATACACAAAAGCTGGGATTGGGTCCAAGCACCAGTATCACTTCAAGTCTGGTATTGGTTTCAAGTCTGTACAAGTTTCGATCTGTATTGGTTTCAAGTCCTAGACAAGTTTCGGTCTGTATTGGTTTCAAGTCCTAGTACAAGTTTCAAGTCCGGTATTGGTTTCAAGTCCTAGTACAAGTTTTAAGTCCCGTACAAGTTTCAAGTCTGGTATTGGTTTCAAGTCCCAGACAAGTTTCAAGTCCGGTATTGGTTTCAAATCGGTCAAGCATATGTGGGTGGGACCCACGCACAAGGTGGGACTACATTCACGGGCACGTATTACAACACGCTTTTCTCATGATCGTGGGAATTATGTTTACAAAATCCAAGCCAAAGTCTCTTCCCAAGCTACAATCTAAGAAGCTAGTTTTTGTATGCAACAATGGAAGAAGAAGCAAAAAGCGACGTATTCACGGACTTGCGGAACTAAACCATCCTATCTATAAAAAGGTTTTTACCTAAGAAATTAGGGTTTTTCCTAAAAAAAAAAAAAAAAAAAAAAAAAAAAAAAAAAACTTACCTTGGGCGGACGGACGGCGGCAAGAAATCCGGCAAAGAATTAAACAACAACGGGCGGCGAGATAGTCATCAAGCGGGAGCTGCTCAAAAAAAAAAAAAAAAAATCGTGAAGAAAAGAAAAGGGGTTGGTCTCTTTTATAGACAAAAATTAGAAGAATCCCAATGGAACAAGGATTCCTCTTTTATTTGGTTTCCTCTTTTGATTCAAATACCCTAAGGAAGGAAGCCTAGGTCCATCAAGGCTTAGGATCGTGCACGCATGGAGGATTGCCCACGGCCAGAATCCCTCCAGGTAGACTTCCTTTATCTTGTCTTCTTACGTTTGTATATGTCACCATCTCATGCCTACCCCACAATAGTGTAACCATTATGTGCTAGGCGGGGACTTAATGTTGATGGTGGATTTTCATTTAAGGTTAAAATTGTAAAAACCCGAGAAAATAATGCGCTACCGACATCTTGTAAAAGATAAAGCCATTAATAAGTGTTGGATACTCCCTCACTTAATTCACCAAGAATGGAGCATGTGGCAACAATCCCATTCTATGAATACACGAAATTCATCCAGGTTGGAGCATGTAGCAACAATCCCATATACCCCGATGAATTTCTAGCATTATTAATTAATGCGCAATCAGCCTTGTATTTCCTGTACTCATTATCAGTGCGGCATGACGACTGAGTGTTACTCTTACAGAGCAACACGAACCTCCAAGCATTATAATGAAACCATGTACGAAATACCCGTACAGGCTGACTCTCGGTGTGTTATACTAGCCCGATTGAGCCCCTCTCGGTGTGTTATACTAGCCCGATTGAGCATCCATACTGACCTTATCAGTCCGGATATGATCGCAGTCATACAACTCCACAAGCATGATTGGATGTCCCAGATAAATTCCATCACCCCCAAGCAGGTATGGAATACCCACTGCCGACCCCGCATGGTCGGCCATTGGCCTAGCTTGCCAAAAACGTTCATACCAAGCAAGTATGGACGGAAAACCCTAAATTAGGGTTTGCGGCATATTACATGTGTCGCGAAAATAGTCTCAACCATCCATCTTCGCAGGTATAGATGGAGGGTGTAGATGTAAACTCAAAGGGCCCAGAGCATGTCAACACAATCACCGAGGGACCGCCTACACACTTGACCAACCGGTCAAGACCAACCATGCTTGGTCGTAACAAATTCGTGCGCCAAACAAGGGGTGACGCACGGCTTTGAAATCCAGAATTATGGTTTTGAGCATCACGAGCGTCCATCTTCTCCGGCACGAATGGAGGGTCCAAGATTAGATTAAGCAGGTCCGGTCATACCAGCATGACCACTGTGGATCCATCTATTCCCTCACCCGATCGGCCAAGGCATATCATGCATGGTTAATCCAAAACGCACGCCCAAACTAGCGTGGTCACACCTCCCAAAACCAAAAACTGATCTCGACCGCTCAACTTCGCCGGACAATTTGGACGGCTCAGATCACGTTTTTATGGGATATTCAGGTATAGGCGTAAACACCAGCCTACCACCTTCACACCAGGCCAATCGGCCAAGACCGACCAAGATTGGTCGTCTTGGAACGTGTGCTCCTGAAGTGGGCGTGACGTGCGGCTCTTGCGGCCGGGTTTTCTGTCACAAATCGATCTCGACCACTCAACTTCACCGGATGACTTGAGTGACCCGAGATCATACTTTCGAGAGGTAATGGGGTATAGGCGCCTACACCATCATGCCATCTACACGCATGTATGGTCGGCCCGGCCAAAGTTGTATCCCATGCTTGGTTTCGACCAAGTCAAGAGTGATGCTGCGCACCTCTTCAAAACCCTAATTTCATTAACGGTCGCAGATGAGTGTCTCAAAGATCATCTCATCCGTCCAACTTCACCAGCTTGGTTATACAACCCTGGTCAGGAGTTAGTTGGTCAGTGAGGCGTCATTACCCATCACTTTACCACACCATGATGCAGTACTGCATAAAATACACACGATACTTCACAAGTATCAACTTCTGAATAACGCAGTTATTCAAATCAAGATTACATGCTACCTATCGTGGATCCACGATCCACACGTTCAGACATCAATCATGTCACAAATCGGGGATACATACCGGGGTATTGGTCTCATGGTTTACAGCGTGCAGCGTGCAACGCGCCTTCACAATAACGTGTTAGGAAGTCATGGACGGTTAGAGATGAACATGAGAAGTGGGCAAGACTGGTCGTGTGGCACCGACGCACAACTCCACTACTCCATCACTCCACTTCCTCCACTTCCCACGAGAGACGTGAATAAGACTCAATGACTTGTATAAATAGGTTCTCCGCCCTATTTCAAAAACACAAGTCGAGACGAGGCAAAAAACAAGTGTTAATACAAAACGTATTCCAACACCTAGAGCCTGCTTGCATCAATCGTAAGCCTGCTCATATTTCTGTTACAAGTCATTCATAGCCAGCACCTTCACAATCTCAACACCTTCTTTGTTTCCCTCCCTAAGATCAACCCCATCTCCTTCACTTTGTGACCGAAACAAGTCTGGAACGGCCATTTCTTGGTTTAGGCCGGACTTGCACAGATTGACTTCCGATCTACAAGCACTCACCGCGCAGTACATTTGTTTAGGGTTTAGATTCATTCCTCATCCACACACCCCAAATTACCAAATTCAACAGGAGTAGTTTTCACCCATAAACACCACTCTAAAAAAAAAACAGCAGTGTTATGAGGAAAATAAGAATTATCACTTCAATATCAGGAGGTAATTAGGGTCATACTCTGGAAGAAAGCCGCCTGCGTTTAGCTAAGGAATCTGGATGGCTCGAGGATGATTCACTTCTGTTTGACATGATGAAGAGATATGAATTCAACAAGAAGAGTCTTTATTCTAAACTGAGAGGAACAATCTAGTTTCACCTGCATATATATTGCGGAAACCCTAAGAAGAAACGGATGCTGAGCAATCGCAACGGGCTTATCCGATAGCCAAGGATTCAACTTCAACCGAGTAATGTTCCTCATCGAAACCCTAATGAAGACCGAGAGAAAACGGCCAGATAGCCAAAGGAATGATGCGTTTTCCTAGCTTGGAGCTCTGGCGTCAACACATCCTAAAGATATGATGCGGACAATTTCCTGGTAATGTTTGCTTACTCTGGATTGACCATTTCGCCTCTTGACTGTCACCATCTAATGCTTACCCCGCAATAATGCCACTGTTGCGTGCTAAGCAGGGGACTTAATGTTGATGGTGGTTTTTAGGTCAGGGATAAAATTATAAAACCTTGCATTTATTATACTGTCATTCTGCAAAGAGACAGGGCCATGTAAAAGTGATGAGTGTCCAACCTCTTCACTGGCACATTTATTGAGCAATTCGATATATTCACATGAAATTTATCCAGAATGGTGCATGTAGCAACAATCCCAGATATTTTGTAAATTTCGGCACCATGCATGTATTATCCAATTAATATAAGTTTGTTTGAATGTTTTTTGTGCTATGTTCCACGGCTGAACCCTTAACATTTGTAGTTGCAGGAAATCCTACACTACACCCCTCACAAGAATCTATACAATCAGATCATTTTAGGATGAACAATTGTAATTTTTATTGATTAAACTCTTAAAATGTTTACAAGATGAAATGGAAATCAGTTAAAGAATTACAATCACTCTAAACTTTCTCCCTCTTAATGACTTGCCCAACACTCGAAAAAAGATCTCCCTCCAATAGACCTTCTCGGCTCTTTATATAGGGTATTACATAATGGATGACAGCTAAGCTGTCCTTTATTTTCGGGAATGACTTGCAAAATATCGCAAGTGTACAAATATACAATCTCGCAACTCTCCTAAATCTCGCTAGGTCTTCATATCTTTCTCGTGTTTTGGCTGTCGTCATTCATTGCGTCATTTATATTACCCATCTGCGACACCTTCGCAATGATGTCGTTTATTGGTCTCGCAAGGTATTGATGTCGCGATATTCTGATCCTACATCTTGCCTCTTCTCATGTCTTCTCTGCGAAGAAGAGAATATCATGAGAACTAGTATTCTGAAATGCCGCAACCATTTGTTTTTCATCAATTTTTGCCGACAAGATTCCGTGAATTAGGGATGACTGCTTACACGTGTCTAAAATTTCCCCTTTTTACCGGCACATTTAATGCTATCCGGTTACCCTTTTCTTGTCTATTTAAGGAGAAGTTCCTTATGGAAGTATTTCTTTTCTTTTACTTCGTCTTCTTCATCGCCTGCAACCTTTTACTGCTGTTTTTCTTCCTGCAATTCTTCTCATCATCTTTCTGCTATTGTTCTTCTGCTACTGTTCTCACCTCTTTTCTACTACTGTTTCTATGGAGCCATCAAGGTTTGTTAATTTTGCTGAATTTGATCTTTTTGTGATTGATCTCTCCTATTGAAGTTGTTTTGTTTTGACATTGTTCTTCTTTTAATGATTCCCCTGCTGTTTTTATTTTAGCAAGAACAAATCTAACACCAAGTTCACGGTTCTGAACCCTACTGTCTCCGTGGGCTCGCCACCGAAAATCGCTGTTACTAAAAGAAAATCTGCGAATATCAAGGTATTTAAGAAACATTTACTCTTCTAATAACAATATTGTTGCCTCTGTTTCTTATTTAACTTGTAATTCGCAGGATGACAAAAATGTTGATAGATCCCCTAAGAAACCTCGCCGTTCTAAGCCTGTTGCATCTTCTATTTCCTTTCCTTCATTCAAGCTCACAACTCCTCCTGCAGTATCTTCGCAGGATAAACCATCTTCTCTTGCGATATCTTCGCAGGATAAATCAATTCCTCATTTGCAGGATAAACCATCTTCTCCTGCGATATCTTCGCAGGATAAATCAATTCCTTCTCCTATTCTCGCCATCTCTGAAAATGCCACTGTCGATATTCCTGAATTTTCCATCAATGAAGTTCCTCAAGATGAACCCCTTTCTACTTTTACCATCAATGCCTCTGTCTCACCTCCACTCATTAATCTTCATCAAATTTCTTCTTCTGGCATTTCTATGACCAAGGATGACTCAATTCTTCCTTATCCTCCCACCATTACCTCTTCATCTGGGTCTATCCCTCTTACCAAAGAAAACCTGGAGGGGATAGATGTAGCTTTCAAAGTTTTATCAGACATCATGAATGACTGTCAAGTCAAGAAGACTGTTTGTGAGTCTTTGAGTAAATATTTCTGCGCAAATGTCTTTAGAACAAAGAAGTTAGGGTATTGAAGAATAATCTTCAAAACATTTCGATGGATCGTGATAGTGATCCCAAATTGATAATCTTACCCAAGAGAATGTTCACTTAGTTCGAAGCAAGACTCATTTTGAATAATGAATTATCTCATCTCTCTATTCTTTGAGTAAATCTAATTTGGAGTTGGAAACCTTATCGATGAGAACGGAACTCTATCTCAAGAGAAGCGAGCTTTATTAAACAAGGTGGAGATTGCTTCTAACAACTTGATATCTCAGGAAAATATGTAATGAACAACAACAATCTCTCTCGTTCGTTTGCGTTTGCCAATATTCCAATTTGAAAGAATCCTACTCTTAGTTGTTAAGGAAAATAACTTGCTTGTTTCTAACGAAAAGAGTTTGCTCTCGATTAAAAGGTTTGGTTGGAGATAATTTTGACAATGCAATGGATCACTTGGAGAATAGTTGCTTGGCTTTGACCCAACATCTTATTTCGCAAAAGGAAGGTAGTCATAGAATTTGACTGCCTCATCTATTCTCCCTTTATCAAGTCTTTAAATCTGTTATCTATATAACTTCTTTTCTTCCTTGTTTTTGCAGAGTCTGAGAAAGATCTTCGCTCCTTTCTTTCTCGCAGTCTAACTATGCCAAGATTTTACTTGCTTCTACTCTTGCTAAGTCTCGAGTAAATATTTAATATATTATTGTCCAAATCTCTCGTTCTAACAAAATATCGAATAATGTAGAGAGTTAAATATCTTTTGTAATTTTGTATCCCCTAAATGTCTTCAAATGATTAGAGTTCGACTTTTTGTGTGGTCTTATTTTGCCTTTCTAAAAGGTCTTATTTTGCCACCCCTCGAAAAATCGCAGGACGTCTTTTTCATGTAAAGACCCATTGATCTTTCCTTATCGCTTTCTTAGTATTATTGCCTCTGTTAGGGAGTTTTCTTCGGCCGAGTGCGGCATGTATTGAAGAATAATCTTCAAAACATTTCGATGGATGATTTTCATGACTCGTGATAGTCATGTCAAGAGATACCCCCTTATATGACGCAAGAAGAACGAAGAATTTTTGATTATTTCTAAAAGGTATTATCTCTTTGTACTTTTGACATGTCTTTCAAAACACAAATCTAAAATCAATTATTCATTTCCTACACCTCTTATTTTTGTTACTCTACTCTCTTTTTTTTCTATTGTGTCCACCATTTTCCCTTCTTTGTTCTTCTTTGATGTTACGCTTGAAGACCTTTCCCTTTTGTTGTGTTTACTCCGTGAATTGTGATTTAGCTTCCCTTGGTCTATCATTACGAGATGATTCTTTTTATATTTCGCAATCATTCGTTAGGTGTCCATGAAAATGGTGATAGGAACAAGCTTTATTTTCTCCACACTAGCGTTCGGTGGGGGCAAACCCTCTATGATAATTATGCCTCGAAAGTTTCTTGCGTCTTTGAAAAAATGGAGATTGCATTCGCAGCTCTTGAACTTGCATTCGCGATTCCATCTCATTTTCTTTTCCTCTAGAGCAATGTATTCTTCCTTGTGATTGTATTCTTGATTCTAAAAACTGAAACATAGCATTAATGAATGATAAAATGAGATATCTCTCATCCACCACGACAAGCCATATCGCTACACATTGTCTTCCACCTCACGGTCGGATGTTTCAAACTTTCGCCAGAAACTTATGTACGCCCCAAAAAATATAGCTTGTAAATGGTTGAATGATGTAATTGTGTTTCTTGGTAAACCTACAAACCATTTCAACACTTCTCTGAAACTTGATGTTTGGATGGAACATACACCAATATAATTGCCAAGTTAGATAATCTTTGGGGGTATTCCTCCTACATACTTCTTGTGTAAATGGAGTTTCGGTTAATCAAATTGATAATCTTACCCAAGAGAATGTTCACTTCTTTTTAGTTCCGCCTCTCTTCTCCTGCGTCCATAAGCAAGACTTTGACTTTCTTGTTCAATTTCTAATTTTCCTTCATCTCTTTCACGAATTCGCTTTATCTATCATTTTCTCTTCTTTGTTCTCCTTTGTACTCTTTCATATTCTTCATTGATATTACCATTGTTGCGATTTTGTTCTCGCCTTCTTTCTCGATTATCATGATTATTCGGCGAATTGCTTCTTCCAATTCATGTTCTTCCATTTCTTTCTTAATCTTTCCCTCTCGCAGGCTAGACGTGCTTGTTCAAAGATAGTGTCTTTCAATTTCATCTTCAATCTCTTTTTGCTTCCTCTCCGTGCTTCTCTCTCATGCAATATTCTTCTTCCTTCTTCCCGATTTTCTTCATCGATGGATTATTCCGCCCGACGACGCCTATTTCCTTGATTTCCATCATTTTGCCCATTTTGAAGAGTCTCAGGATGTGGGATATAATGATCTTCCATTATTCCTCTTGATTTTCTTCATCAACATTTTCTATAGGTAAAGTTCTCCTTATTTCCTCTCTAACTGATCTTGAGCTTGACCTTGTAGTACTTCTCGACCTTTTGTTTTGTAATCTCATGTTTTCCATCCTCAACTCATGATTTTGTCTTGTCAAATTTGCACGTTCCTCTGCCTCTAATCGCCTTTCTTTATGTATTGTTTGTCTCATTGCCTCTAATGCTGCGATCTCTTCATTTCCATGAATTATTTCTCCAATCCCTTCTCGGTCTCTCTCTCCTTGTCCATTGTTTACCAATTGTTGTTCTTCTCCCCTTTCGTCCACAGAGTCTGATCTCCAAGTATGCACGCTTACTCTATCATAATCCACAGTTCTATTCGATCTTTGGTTGAATTGGTGATTGAATTTGATTTTCTTCATTATTTCTTGTGTTCATTCTTGAGGATTCCCCCATTTCATTTCTCCTTTCACCAGCAAGTCTCCTACTCCTTCTAACAGTTGTTGGTTGTTCTGACGCATATCTTCTTCTAGCCATTTATCAATTTCAGTAAGTTGTTGAAAATTATATGAAATTCCTTCCCTATTGTTTATGGGTGAAAACTATTCCTGTAGAATTTGGTAATTTGGGTGTGGATGAGGAATGAATCTAAACCTTAAACAAATGCACTGCGCGGTGAGTGCTTGTAGATTCGAGAGATCAATCTGTGTAAGTCCGGCCTAAACCAACAAATGGCCGTTCCAGACTTGTTTCGGTCACAAAGTGAAGGAGATGGGGTTGATCTTAGGGAGGGAAGCGAAGAAGGTGTTGAGATTGTGAAGGTGTTGGCTTGCTTATGACTTGTAAATAAAGGTGAGCAGGCTTGTGATTTATGCAAGCAAGCTCTCAGGTGTTGGAATAAGTTTTTTATATTAACACTTGGTTTTTTGTCTCGTCTGGACTTGTATTGTTGTTTGAAATAGGGCGGAGAACCTATTTATACAAGTCATTGAGCCTTATTCACGTCTCTCGTGGGAAGTGGAGGAAGTGGAGTGATGGAGTAGTGGAGTTGTGCGTCGGTGCCACACGACCAGTCTTGCCCACTTCTCATGTCCATCTCTAACCGTCCATGACTTCCCGACACGTTCTTGTGATGGCGCGTTGCACGCGGCACGCCGTAAACCGCCAGACCAATACCCCGGTATGTATCCCCGGTTTGTGACATGATTGATGTCTGGAATGTATGGATCGTGGATCCACGAAAGATAGCATGTAATGCTGAATTGAATAACTTGTGTTATTCGGGAAGTCGATACTTGTGAAGTATCGTGTGTATTTTATGCGAGTCTTTCGCATTATGGTGTGGTAAAGTGATGGGTAATGACGCCTCACCGACTAAATAACTCGACCGAGGTTGTATAACCAAGTCAGGTGAAGTTGGACGGATGAGATGATCTTTGAGACACTCATCTGCGACCGTTAATGAATATTAGGGTTTTTGAAGAGGTGCGCAAGCATTACTCTTCATCTTGGTCGAAACCGAGCATGGAAGGGGATTTGGAGAGGGCCGAGGCCGGGCATATGTGTAGACAAACATGCCGGTGTGCACGTCCATACCTCACTTTGTCCCATGAAGGCGCGATCTAGGCCACTCAATTTGACCGGTAAAGTTGAGTGGTTGAGATCGGTTCATGCGCATAAATCCATTGCCGCAAAGGAGTTGGAAACCGCGTGACATCCCTAGTTTGGGCACGCATTTCAAGACGACCCATCTTGGTCGGTCTTGGTCGATCATACCAGCGTGTAGGTGGTAGGCTGGTGTTCACACCTATACCTGACTATCCCATGAAAACGTGATCTAAGCCACTCAAATCATCCGGTGAAGTTGAGCGGTCGAGATCAGTTTGTGGTTTGGGAGGCGTGGCCATGCTAGTTTGGACGCACGTTTTGGATTAACTAGGCATGATATGCCTTGGCCGAACACATGAGGAGGTAGATGGGCCCACGGTGGTCATGCTGGTATGACCGGCCCTTGCTTAATCTAATCTGTGACCCTCCATACGTGCCGGAGAAGATGGACGCGCGTGATGGCTTGAAACCCTAATTTTGGCTTTCAAAGCCGTGCGCCATCTCTTGTTTGGGTGACAATTTTGTCACGACCAACCATGGTTGGTTTTGACCGATTGGTCAAGTGTGTAGGCGGGCCCACGGTGATCGTGTTGACATGATCTGCGCCCTTTGAGTCTACATCTACACCCTCCATCTATACATGCGAAGATGGATGGTTGAAACTGTTTTGCGACACATGTAATATGCCGCAAACCCTAATTTAGGGTTTTCCGTCCATAATGCTTGGTATGAACGGTTTCTTGGCAAGCTAGGCCAATGACCGACCATGCGGGGTCGGCCGTGGGTATTCCATACCGCTTGGGGGTGATGGAATTGATGCGGGGTCATCCAATCATGCTTATGGAGTTGGATGACTGCGATCGAGATCATATCCGTGATCGATATGGTCGGTCACCGATGCTCAATCGGGCTAGTATAACACACCGAGAGGGGCTCAATCGGGCTAGTATAACACACCGAGTATTTGCGGGTATTTCGTACATGGTTTCATTATAGTGCTTGGAGGTTCGTGTTACTCGTAAGAGTAACACTCGGTCGTCATGCCACACCGATAATGAGTACTTGGAAATACAAGGCCGATATGAAATTCACGGAAGGGATTGTTGCCACATGCTCCAACCTCGAGGAATTTCATGTATTCACGAGAATGGGATTGTTGCTACATGCTCCATTCTTGGTGAATTAAGTGAGGGAGTATCCAACACTTATAAATGGCTTTATCTTTTACAAGATGTCGGCGCATGATTTTTTCTGGTTTTTACAAATTTAACCTTAAAAGAAAATCCACCATCAACATTAAGTCCCCTGCCTAGCACACAATGGTTACACTATTGTGTGGTAGGCATAAGATGGTGACAATTAAAGATAAAACTTATGAGACAAAGTTAGATGTTACCAGGAGAGACGGGTCATCCTGTCCTCGGAGCATGCGAGCGTTCAAGAGGCGTCCAGGAGAGTATTCCCCTAGCATGATATCGGTCTTGCCTGCTTCGATCGACCTTGTTATGCCTGCTTCAGTCGAGGGCCCGCTCCGTGCTTGCTCCGTTTGAATGTCGGTCTTGTTAGATCGACCTTGCTATGCCCCGATTAGGTCGAGGGTTATTGCGCCCGCTTCGTTCGATCGTGGGATTGTGCCTAATCGACCGACCGCTTGCGCTGCTTCATTCATGGGGCTCTTTGCGCTGCTTGATCGAACGTGGGCTTGTTGTGTCTCGCTTCGGTTGAACGTGGGTCCACTATGTACATGTTTCAAACGTCGGCCTTGTGCTTCGACCGAAATCGGCCTGCGTGTGTGCGCCTATTATACCGGCCTTATGTCCTGATTAACACCAGCCTTTGCGACTTGAGCAATACCAGCCTTGTGACTTGAGCAATACCAGCCTTGTGACTTGAGCAATACCAGACTTTAAACTTGAGCAATACCGGACTTGAAACTTGTACCGGGCTTGAAATCAATACCAGACTGAAACTTGTACCGGACTTGAAATCAATACCAGACTGCAACTTGTACCGGACTTGAAACCAATACCAAACTTGAAACTTGTACCAGACTTGAAACTTGAGTGATACTTGGTGTTTGGACCCAATCCCGACTTTGTGTATTTCAACGTGGGTTGTATCTTGTCATGTGTGACTACATGCCTCATGTGTTTTTCATACAAGTTCTAACTCTTATTTTCATTGTGGAATGAAGAAAAGAACTCCTATTGAGATGTCTTCTAGGGATAATGCTGGTTCCAAGTCGGGAGGTGTTGAAATCTTCAAAGATATGCCGAACATTGATGATGAGTTATTCACCGTGCCCTTCCAACTATATGAAAATATCTGTTCCACAGGATAACCCTCCTCCTATCGACTTCAGGGTTTTTCATGCTCCGCTGGGTCCTCATGAAGGATGGATGAGACGTATGTTGAATAATAAGGATGTTAAAGTGGTTTCTGGTGGAGGTGGATCTTGGAGAGAGTGTTGAACAAGGATTCTTAAGAGAACGTGGTCCCGGAGAGAGCGTTGAGGCACTCTTGAATAGACCATTGAAGCAGCTTCTGCTAGAGGGAGTGTTGAAGTGTTTCCCTCTTCAGTTCGATTTACCCTTGCGAATTCCATGCTTCTTGCCCGACCACATCTCTCATGTTGAAGGATTCCTTGACCGACGGTGAAGGAACTTCATGCTGAGCCTCGTCCCCAAGTGTGGTTTATATGGTTTGTTCGTAGTGGTTCTTTGTCGAGCCGGTATGGAATATCTTGGACGTTGTTTCATCATTGTGGGATTCGTGCATGTGGTACTGGAGTTGGAGTTGATGGACACGCAGGATGTTGTATCTTGGTGGTTTTCCTCTTGCTGCTTCAAGGAACCTACAGAAGGTTGAATGTTGTATCACCTGTTGGTGAGATATATGCCCCTACAAACATTATGAGGCTCTTCATTACTGGCAGGCCTGGTTCTTTCTATCAGGGTATATGTTGTTGTAGATGAGCGTTCAACAGCTCCAGAGGATGACCAAAAGCGCGGATTCTCCAACATAGCATGATAGACATGTACCGTTGTCTGATAAAGTGACTCACCCGGATCTTGTTCGACCACTGTCTGATAGAGTAACTCGCCCGGATCTTGCTCGATATGATGGTTGGACATCGTTATCTTTTTGAGGCTGCTCCCTTGAGGTATCGGCTCCAGTGGAAGATTACCGTCATAGAGCGTTGATACGTTGCACCGGCACTCTTTAAACCAAATGGTAGTATGGTATAATAAAAATTTCCGAGAGGAGTTCGAAAAGCAATCTTACTTGCATCATGCTCGTACATCCTTATCTGGTTGTAGCCGCTTCATCCATCCATGGCGGAGAACATGCCGTGTCCTCCGGTTGCATCTACTAACATGTCGATGTTAGGTAGAGGATGATCGTTTTTGGAGCAGCACCTGTTCAAGTCTCCGAAGTCTATGCAGCACCTGATTTATCCATTTTCCTCGTGTCTGAACTACAACTGTTTAACCGACTTGGGTCCAGGTATGACATGTAGATGATGGGTGACCAATTTTCATCTAAATCCGGCATTTCTTCATATCTCCAAGCGAATACGTCCTGGTACTCTTTGAGAAGTTCCACGAGCTTTGTGCATTTATCCGTACACAAGGTTGAGCTGATGGAGATAGGCCTAGGGGATTCCTCAACGATTTTAATCTCATCAGTTGTGGAGTTGGTGCCATCTTGCACCCTGTTGTGGAGCATCTAACACTTGTTCTTGTGGTTCGTTGCTGTTGTAGTATTCCATTGGGTGGAGAGACTGGGTAACAGTCTCCCCTGCTAATTGATAATGACAGTGTCGGTATACCGTTTTCCCATTCTGGTCATGACTCGCCACAAAGTTCGTTCCTCTTCGTGTGAACGTTGGTCGTGGCTTCACAGGATGGAGAAGAATACTTCGTCAGCAAAGATGCATCGTGGGTTTTAGCCCTCAATGATGCAAGCCGGTCTTCTTCATGAATTTACGCCCATGTGGGGAGTGGGACGCAATGAACTTGTATGATTCTTTCCGCGGAGCTTCTCCTGTATGTGCTGGTTTGGTTTCCCTCGAAGTCCGTCATCGTGGTAGGATTCCGTACGACCTTGCCTGGGAGAACCTTGGATGCCCTGAGAATCTTGAGAGTAATCACATTCGAAGACGCTCCTGTGAACTTCCTCTGGTTGATTGCAGCAAAATGTCTCTGTGCGATGATTCTTCGAGAGGTGTGAAAGCTTGCATAAACTTTCCACTAGAGAAAACGCTTCCCGATCCACCGGCCTCTGGTTCATAGTGAAACTATTGACTTGACTTGAGGAGGATCATTGTGAGGATCAGTCCCCAGTGTAGGAGTCTCCATGACAGGACCGCTCATATCTGATGTCGCTTCTTTGATCAGGTCCATGAAGGTCCGCGCCGCTGAAGTACCTTCTCCGGTGCGTTGAATGCGTTCCCTTTTTGCTCCACGGGCTGTCACGGCTCTTGTGGAAATCAATCAGTTAATGTCTTAAGAAAAGTGAGTACCTCTTTCTGAGTTGCGGCCATATCCGTTTGAGTCTTAGCAAGAACTTCCTGCTTCTCCATCAAGTCTGCAATGGTAATGGGGGATGGTCCTCCTCTCGTCCCTCCGGCTCCTCATCCCGATGAAGGAGTGGAAGTTGTTGCTCGGTGACTACCGGAGGTGTTACACTTGATGAGATGCCGGGATTTGCGGGCTGCTCTCGGCTATGGTGATGGGAGGTGTTGTAATATCACTGCTGAGTGATCGAATTGAACGTTCCCATCCTCTGTACTCACATGCCCCTTGATTTATCTCTCCTTCCTCAAGCATTTCTTCACTTAGTTGAAAGGTCGATGCGGATTGAACAGTCTTCCGGGCTTCGACAAGGGTCTTGAGATATAAATCTTCCAAATGAGGATCCGTAAGTCTGCAGTGCTCCATTTCTTTATCCTAGGTAGACGTTGTGGTACCCCTGACAAGTCTTTTCCTCTCGTGGAGTTGCCTCGAGTCTTCGTCGGCTGGACCATGTTGTTTGTCTTTCCCCGAGTCTCCTGCGGTTGCGCGCTCTTTTGCCTCTCCACCGGTAAATGTGTGACTCCTGACTAAGGATTCAGCATTTCTTGCACTGCTTGAGTAGATGCATGCTGACCCTTCTTGTAATTGTGCTGATATATCATTCAAAAGGCGGAATGTTTCGCTCTGTCTTCTAGTGATACCAGCTTGATTTGCCAAGACATCCTCCAGCATTCTAGCTACACTTCCCATGATATCTGAACCACCTGTGGTCTCCTGGTGAGGATACATCGCGAGATGAAAACCGAAAAATTGAGGATTCAATTTTTTGCAACCGATAGATCAACCTCCCACTGTGGTCGCCAATTATTTATGGGTGAAAACTATTCCTGCAGAATTTGGTAATTTGGGTGTGGATGAGGAATGAATCTAAACCTTAAACAAATGCACTGCGCGGTGAGTGCTTATAGATTCGAGAGATCAATCTATGCAAGTCCGGCCTAAACCAAGAAATGGCCATTCCAGACTTGTTTCGGTCACAAAGTGAAGGAGATGGGGTTGATCTTAGGGAGGGAAGCGAAGAAGGTGTTGAGATTGTGAAGGTGTTGGCTTGCTTATGACTTATAACGAGAAGGTGAGCAGGCTTGTGATTGATGCAAGCAAGCTCGGGTGTTGGAATACGTTTTTTGTATTAACACTTGGTTTTACTCGTCTCGTCTGGACTTGTATTGTTGTTTGAAATAGGGCGGAGAACCTATTTATACAAGTCATTGAGCCTTATTCACGTATCTCGTGGGAAGTGGAGGAAGTGGAGTGATGGAGTAGTGGAGTTGTGCGTCGGTGCCACACGACCAGTCTTGCCCACTTCTCCTGTCCATCTCTAACCGTCTTTGACTTCCTAACACGTTCTTGTGATGGCGCGTTGCACGCTGCATGCTGTAAACCGCCAGACCAACAAATTCGAAGAACTCTGTGTCAACAAACAGAGTTCAATCAATTTTTGTGATAACTCACGAAAATCAAATCTCAACCTAATTAATTTTAGGGTTTTGTGACCCTGCGCAGTATATCAGACCCTGTTGGTCGAAACTAAACCTAGGCAAACTAGGCAATTGATCCGCCATGGATTAGTAGGTGCAAAGTCATACCCAAAATCAGAAAACAAGGAACAAAAGAGGAGCCATGGGAAATAGGAGCAGCAACAAGGGAAGTGTGGACGTGCCATAGGCCAGCCGGCGCCACTTGCATGTGGCCACGCTCCCATGCTGCCTGACCGGCCCCCTCTTCCCTGCCGGCCAATTAGGTCACTTTAAAATGCGTCACGAGCACTAGAGGTGTGGCCGCGCCCTATGTTTGGTCGACCCCTTTTCTCGACCAATCAGGTCGCTTTAAACTCACCACTTGCATTAAAGGCCAAACACACCTTGCCACACCTCCATATTAATTGGTACGCCAAACGCGCCATGCCACGCCACCATGTTGATTGGCACGCCAAACACGCCCTGCCACGCCACCAAACTAACTGGCGTGCCAAACGTGCCATGCCGCACCCCATTTTAATCGGCATGCCAACATGCCACTCCGCCGCAGTAACATGCCAATGTGCCACAAATGGCACAACTACGTGCTAACCCATTTTATGTTCATGGCCAACGCCACAATGGACTCCAATTAGGGTTTTATGATCGAAACACGACTTTTGCTTCAGTAGCATTAGCCGAAACCCTAATTTTGGTCATAGCCCAGAACTACGCCACTTTAGCCTTGGCCATGCCGCCAAGAACTAGCTTTGGCCACGGCCCCAAACCCTAACTTTGGCCACGACGCCAAATCCTAGCCTTGGCCATGCCGCCAAGCCCTAGCTTTGGCCACGGCGCAAAACCCTATCTTGGGCCACAACGCCAAACCCTAACCTTGGCCACGACACCAAACCCTAGCCTTGGCCATGCCGCCAAGCCCTAACTTTGGCAACGGCGCCAAATCCTAGCTTTGGTCATGCTACAATGCCACAGGCGCGGCTATGCCACCATGCCATAGGCGCGGCCATGTCATTACGCCGCAGCTATGCCATTATACCATTAACAGGTGCCAACGGAATGTGGCCATAATCAATGGTCATACTCTCTCCTGAATTACAATCTCAGCCGTCCAAATCCTCCACAGGATTGATCGACCTGTGGTAAGTCTTAGGCGACCAACCAAGACTAACCTAATAGCATCACACTCTATTCTCATGCGGCAAGTCTCCTAACTTTGACTTGCCATACATGGCTACCTGCTAGCATACAATTAATCAGAATAGCCAGGTCTCGCATACGAGACCCACTCGGCAATATGCTTCAAATTTTCCACGAAAATACTCGAGACATCAAACATGTCACAAACTGGGGGATGCTCATCAAGGTATTGGTCTGGCGGTTTACAGCGTGCAGCGTGCAACACGCCCATTATAAGAAAGTGTCAGAAAAGCGGGCAGTTAGTGACGGCAAGAGGTAGTGGGTGTAAACTTGAAAAAGCGGGGGTACAACAACCACACCCAATATTTCGATTAGCAATCTGTATGGACTAACTCCAATATACTATTAAGAGAATCAACTAGACTCAATCTTAATAACAGTATATCAAAGAGTTATAATATCTCGATCCCTCGATGTAATTCTTACTCAAGCAAATAGAAATATGCGAGTCTAATTAAATACAAGAGAGATAACTTGGATGGTACCAAAGACCAATATCCAAGTGTCAATCAATGTAAATCAACAACCAAAGGTTGGATATTCTAATTGATTGATTTGACGCACAACTTGTGATATTTCAATTATATAACAATAATATAATGCGGAATAGAAATAACCCAGACACCAGAAGTTTTGTTAACGAGGAAACCGCAAATGCAGAAAAACCCCGGACCCTAGTCTAGATTGAACACACATTGTATTAAGCCGCTACAGACACTAGCCTACTACAAACTAACTTCGGTCTAGACTGTAGTTGAACCCCAATCAATCTCACACTGATCCAAGGTACAGTTGCGCTCCTTACGTCTCTGATCCCAGCAGGATACTACGCACTTGATTCCCTTAGCTGATCTCACCCACAACTAAGAGTTGCTACGACCCAAAGTCGAAGACTTTAATAAACAAATCTGTATCACACAAAAAAATCTACGGTAATAGATAAATCTGTCTCCCAAAGAAATACCTACGAGTTTTGTTCCGTCTTTTGATAAATCAAGGTGAACAAGAACCAATTGATAACCCGGATTTATATTCCCGAAGAACAGCCTAGTACTATCAATCAACTCACAATAATCTTAATCGACGCGGCGAAAGAAGATATTGTGGAATCACAAATGATGAGACGAAGGTGTTTGTGATTACTTTTATATCTTGCCTATCGGAGATATTAATCTCAAGCCAATCATTATGATTGTACTCAATACGATAGAAACAGCAAGATCAGATCACACAACTACAAGAAAGTATTATCGGTCTGGCTTCACAATCCCAATGAAGTCTTCAAGTCGTTAACCTACATGGTCTCGGTAAAACCTAAGGTTAAAGGAGAATCGACTCTAGCTTATACAACTAGTATCACACAGGAGGTGTGGGGATTAGGTTTCCCAGTTGCTAGAGTTCTCCTTTATATAGTCTTTCAAATCAGGGTTTGCAATCAATGTTAGCTTAGTAACAAAGCATTCAATATTCACCGTTAGATGAAAACTTGATTAGATTCAAGCTAATATCTTTCAACCGTTAGATTGAAAACTTAGCTTGTTACACACAAATGAAATGCACGTTTTAGGTTTGTGTAACCATACCCAAACATGTACATTCGTTGGTTCAACAATAGTTAACCAAATGGTTAGCCATATGAGCACTTTCATATTAACCATATTCTTCTTTACCATAACTAGTTCAAATGACTCAAATGAACTAGTTAGAGAGTTGTTCAATTGCTTAGATCTTATAGAAGTATACAAGACACAATCGAAGCAAAAACGATTTGATTCACTCGAATCGATTCATGAACTTTATAGCTACGGTTTGCAAACTTGCATTCCTTAGTTAATATAAGTATAAGTTCAGAATAATCGTTTTTAGAATATAACCAACCTAAGTACGCGGACTAGGTACGCGAACTTAAGTACCCGGAATAAGTTTGTAAATGATTCACAAACTCCATCAGATTTTCTCGGGAAGAGAACCTCCGACAGTATGCAGACTGGGTTCGCGGACTCTGTTCCGGTTTCCTGAGTAGCAAAGTACACATACTTTGGTTCAAGGAATAAGGACTTATACATGTATGTGTTTCCACACAATGATTATATCCAACAATGGTTATATAATCTAAACTCTCATTTCAATCATTGAAACATTCTTAGAGGACGTTGTAGTTGCAGGAAATCCTACACTACACCCCTCACAAGAATCTATACAATCAGATCATTTTAGGATGAACAATTGTAATTTTTATTGATTAAACTCTTAAAATGTTTACAAGATGAAATGGAAATCAGTTAAAGAATTACAATCACTCTAAACTTTCTCTCTCTTAATGACTTTCCCAACACTCGAAAAAAGATCTCTCTTCCAATAGGCCTGCTCGGCTCTTTATATAGGCTATTACATAATGGATGACAGCTAAGTTGTCCTTTATTTTCGGGAACAACTTGCGAAATGTCGCAAGTGTACAAATATATAATCTCGCAACTTTCCTAGATCTCGCTAGGTCTTCATATCTTTCTCGTGTTTTGGCTGTCGTCATTCATTGCGTCATTTATATCACTCATCTGCGACACCTTCGCAATGCTGTCGTTTATTGATCTCGCAAGGTATTGATGTCGCGATATTCTGATCCTACATCTTGCCTCTTCTCATGTCTTCTCTGCGAAGAAGAGAATGTCATGAGAACCAGTATTCTGAAATGCCGCAATCATTTGTTTTTCATCAATTTTTGCCGACAAGATTCCGTGAATTAGGGATGACTGCTTACACGTGTCTAAAATTTCCCCTCTTTACCGGCACATTTAATGCTATCTGGTTACCCTTTTCTTGTCTATTTAAGGAGGAGTTCCTTATGAAAGTGTTTCTTTTCTTTTACTTCGTCTTCTTCATCGTCTGCAACTTTTTATTGCTGTTTTTCTTTCTTCTGCTACTGTTCTCATCTCTTTTCTGCTACTGTTTCTAAGGAGCCATCAAGGTTTGTTAGTTTTGTTGAATTTGATCTTTTTGTGATTGATCTCTCCTATTAAAGTTGTTTTGTTTTGACATTGTTCTTCTCTTAATGATTCCTATGCTGTTTTTGTTTCAGTAAGAACAAATCTAACACCAAGTTCACCGTCCTGAACCCTGCTATTCCCCCGGCTTCACAATCGAAAGTTACCGTTACTAAAAGAAAGCATGCGAATGACAAGGTATTTAAGAAACATCTACTCTTCTAATAACAATATTGTTGCCTCTATTTCTTATTTAACTTGTGATTTCGCAGGATGACAAAAATGCTGATCTGCTCCCCAAGAAACCTCGTCGTTCCAGAAATGTTGAGTCTTCTATTTCCTTTCCTGGATTCAAGCTTACAACTCCTCCTGCAGTATCTTCGCAGGATAAATCATCTTCTCTTGCGATATCTTCGCAGGATAAATCAATTCCTCCTCCTATTCTCGCCATCTCTGAAAATGCCACTGTCGATATTCCTGAATTTTCCGTCAATGAAGTTCCTCAGGATGAATCCCTTTCTACTTTTACCATCAATGCCTCTGTCTCGCCCCACTCATTAATCAAATTTCTTCTCCTGGCATTTCTATGACCAAGGATGATTCAATTCTTCCTTCTCCTTCCATCATTACCTCTTCATCTGGGTCTATCCCTCTTACCAAAGAAAATCTGGAGGGAATAGATGTAGCCTTCAAAGTTTTATCAGACATCATGAATGATGTCAAGAAGACCTCCATTGATCCCATCAGGTCTAGCATTTGCGAGTCTTTGAGTAAATATTTCGGTTCTGACAAAATGTCGCAAATGTCTTTAGAACAAGAAGTTAGGATATTGAAGAATAATCTTCAAAACATTTCGCTGGATCGTGATAGTCTTCGCAAGAAGAACGAAGAATTAAAAGGTATTATCTCCCTCACCTTTTTTTTTTTTTTTTTTTTTTGAAGACCTTGTTCGCCTTTCAAGCTTTAAACCAGAAACGAAAAATGGAGATATATCAGTTGGAATCTGTCATTGAAGAAACTCGAATGGATAGAGATGTTTGGATGGAGCAATATAACCAGTTAGATAATCTTCATACATACTCTGTTGATCAAATAGATAATCTTACCGTAGAGAATGTTCACTTAGTTCAGAAGCAAGATTCGCTGAATAATGAATTATCTCATCTCTCTTATTATTTGAGTAAATCTAATTTGGAGTTGGAAACCTTATCAGATGATAATGGAACTCTATCTCAAGAGAAGCGAGCTTTATTAAACAAGGTTTCGATTGCTTCACAACAGCTTGATATCTGTCAGAAAATATGTAATGAACAGGAACAATCTCTCTGTTCGCTGAAAAGTAAGCTTCAAGAAGTCACTGTTGAGAGGGATAAACTTATTCAGGATAGAATAACTTTAAGTGTGAAAACCAGCCAACTGAAAGACCAATATTCCAAGTTGAAAGAATCCTACTCTTCCCTTGTTAAGGAAAATAACTTGCTTGTTTCTAACGAAAAGAGTTTGCACTCTCGATTAAAAGGTTTGGTTGGAGATAATTTTGACAATGCCATGGATCACTTGGAGAATAGTTGCTTGGCTTTGACCCAACATCTTATTTCGCAAAAGGAAGGTAGTCATAGAATTTGACTGCCTCATCTATTCTCCCTTTATCAAGTCTTCAAATCTGTTATCTATATAACTCCTTTTGTTCCTTGTTTTTCAGAGTCTGAGAAAGATCTTCGCTCCTCCCTTTCTATTCTAGAGTCTAATTATGCCAAGATTCACAAGGAGAAAACATTACTTGCTTCTACTCTTGCTAAGTCTCGCGATCGGGCCGAAAGAAGATTGGATTATCTTGCTCATTCCAAAGACATCCAGAGTAGAAATCATCAGAGGGCACTCCTTCGCCAATTTCACCTCAAAGCAGAAGTTATCGTGAATAATATATTATTGTCCAAATCTCTCGACCCTGTATCTATCGAACCTCTGGAAGTTGAGGAGGATGAAATTCCTAATTTTTCTGAGAGTGACTATGAGTATGAAAGTGGCGAGGATGTCGCAAATGAAAAGGCGATTCCTTCTAATAATGAAGCTGTCAATAATGAACCAAGTGAAGGGGGTTCTGGCGAGAATCAACCAACTAACGAAAATATGGAGGTTGTTGAAGCTGATAAAAATGTTTAAGAGTGTTTAACATCTCCTGCTGGCGAAAAGAATAATGTAGAGAGTTAAATTTCTTTTGTAATTTTGTATCCCCTAACCTCTTTATCTGCATAACTTCTTGCATAAGACGCTTTGTAATTCCTTCTGAGGTGCACTTTTTGATAAGAAAAATTGAGTCTACTGTTGATCAATTCTCATATTTCTTCTTACTATCTCATGAATGACTTTTTCTTGTGTGGTTTTGTTTGTATTCATATGAAGGATTAAACAAGTCATTCTTAAAGTGATAGCCTGCTTCATTGTTGTGACTACTGCTGCTGAATTAATATTTGCAAGTTCATTCTCGCAAGCTAGTTCGCTTACTCTTTTTGTGTGGTCTTATTTTGCCTTCCTAGTTAAAGGTCTTATTGCGCCACCCCTCGTCATTGCGACAAAATCGCAGGACGTCTGTACATTTTCATGTAAAGACCCATTGATCTTGACTTATCGTTTTTTTAGTATTATTGCCTCTGCAGGATGTTTTCGTTGCGACAATATGACAGGCCTAGGAGTTCTTGCGAATTTAAAGCCCCATGATATTGTCGTCTTGCGACGAAATCGCAGGACGTCTTTACATTTTCATGTAAAGACCCATTTATCTCGTCTTATCCTCGCGTTAGTATTATTGCCTCTTCAGGATCATCGCACAAATATGACAAGCCTAAATTTTCTTGCGAAAATAGAGCCCCATGACATTTGCGTCTAAAGACACTTATCAGCGCCCTAATGGAGGGTGCCGCCCTTATCATCTCCCTGGTTGCCCCTTCAAGGAGGCGTACATCGGCCATACAAGACTAGCTCCTCCCATCCGGTCTTAACAACAACCAGTTGTTTTCGCATCCTCTTATCCCTTATACCTATAGGTCTTATGGTTACGAGACTGCACCCTAAGTGGAGTTTTCTTTGGGCCGAGTGCAGCATGTGCCAAGACTTGCCAAGAATGGCCGAGACACTTCAAATGCCCCAGGCACTCTTGGCTCAACCGTGTACCTCGGCGCCTTGGTCATACACTGACTCCTTGGAAGAGACCCTCGGTCGTCCAACCAGGGTATAACCTTATATATATAGTTGGAAATCCAAGGTATCTCTCCCGGATGGGCTTTATTGACCCCAAATTTCCATGACTCGGGTTCCAGGGGCGGTGTAACCTTTTCCCTAAGTCATGTCAAGAGATACCCCCTTATATGACGCACTTTAGGTCTTACATTTGCCTCTTGCGAAATATAATTCGCGAACTAGGGTGTACGCCATAAAGGTTCGTCCCGTTTGTATAAATCATTCATTTTTTATTATCTCTTGTTATTTTGTTTGCGAGATATTCGCACATTCCTTTTTTATTTTATGCAATTTCGGAATCATTCTTTTGCAAAAAACTTTTATATGAATTCATTTCACTTTATCCATTCAGTACTTCTCAGTCTAATCTTTTCCCACAATCTTTTATGGGTAATATCTCTTCAGATATAATCTATTCCATGGTCTATCCAATCTGTGGCCCACATATTTGCCCTCGGGATCCATCAATCTATATGCCCCTGTTCCAACTATCTCCTTAATGATATAAGGTCCATCCCATTTTTTCGCTAGCTTGCCACCACTTTCTCGCTGATATCTTTGGCGTTTCTCTCAATACTAGATCGCTTGGTTGAAATTCTCGTGTCTTGACACGTTTGTTATATTCTCTGGCTAATCTTCGCTGATAATTCTCCATATGTTGTAGTGCTCTTTCTCTTTTCTCTTCTAATTCATCTAGCTTGATTAAAATGTTACCCGCACTAAGATTTTTCTCCCAAGCTTCTTTCTTTGTGGTTGGAATCATAACTTCTGTTGGAAGTACAGCTTCAACTCCATATGTTAAACAAAAATGTGACATTCCCGTAGCTTCTCGCATGGTTGTATTGTAAGCCCATACTGCATTATGCACTTGTTTACACCATGCTCTATTATGTCCTTATAACTTCTTCTTCAATATGTCTGCGATTGTTTTGTTTGTTGCTTCTTTGTCCATTAGCTCAACGGGTATAAAGGAGTTGATTTCCCACATTTTATCTGAAATGCATTAAGCAACAGTTCTATATTTTGTCCTTCAAACTGTTTCCCATTGTCAGATACCAACTGTGCGGGGATTCCAAATCTGCATATAATATTCTCGAATATGAAGGTAAATATATCTTTATCGCGAATGTGTTGTACCGCTTTTACTTCTTCCCATTTTGTGAAATAATCTATAGCGACAATTAGATATCTTCTCTGCCCTGTTCCTGGTAAAAATGTCCCACAATGTCTAAACCCCACTTTCCAAAAGGCCATACACTTGTTGAAGAATTTAATGGTGCCCCTGGTGCATGTATTTTCTTTCCGTGCCTTTGGCAATCTTCGCAACGCCTTGATATTTGTTTCGCATCCTCATGCATATACGACCAATAATAGCCTTGCATTTTTGCCTTATGTGCTAAAGATCTTCCGCCACTGTGATTGACAACATCCCCACTTTGCAACATCTTTAATATTGTTTATCCTTCTCTTCGTGTTAAGCATCTAAGCGAGGGTCCATTAAAGGATCTTCGATACAATACCCCATCTCTTAGTTCATAATTTGTTGCACGGCTTTTTAATTTGTGTGTCTCTAATATGTTTCTTGGTGTTTCCTCTTTCATCAGATATGCATGAAGTTCTGCTCTCCAATCTTCATCGCAGAGCATTTGTGTTCCATCTTCTATTAGCATCACATCTGTCTCTTGCTCTTCCTCTTTATTGATTGATGGTGATAGAAGTGTCTGTATTTTTATGCATCTCGCAGCTGGATCCGTCATCATACTCGATATAAAGGCAAAAGCATCTGCGAGTCTATTATCTCTCCTTGATATATGTCTCCATTTTATTTTTGGTATCTGTATTGACAACTCTTCAACAAGTTTCTTATACTTTTTCAAAGATGGTTCATTTGTAGTATATTCTTCTTTTATTTGGCGAATAGCTAATTGTGAATCACTGGTGATTCTCACATTTTCCAACTTTATTTCTATTGAGCATCGCAGAGCATGTATTATAGCTTCATATTCTGTTTCATTGTTGGTAGATGCAAACTCCAATCTGAAAGGAAAAGCTATTTTATTGCCTTCTGGCGAAATCAAAATGATCCCAACTCCGTTGCCTTCCCCATTTGACGATCCATCTACCAATATTTCCCATCTGTTTGGCTCAGTTAATAAATCTGTTGGATCTCCATGGTCTTCTTCTATATCCATCATTTCTTCCACCGCTTCATCCTCTTCCAAAGGAAACTCGCTAAAAAGTCTGCAACAACTTGTGATTTTGGTGAAGATAGTATTTCATATTTGAGTTTGCAATGACTTACTTGAGCATTCCATCTCTCAACCCTTCCTGACCTTTTTGAATTTTTCATTACCGACTCAATCGGTACTTTTGTCATTACCTTAACTGTGTGTGCTTGGATGTATATGCGAAGTTTAAATGTTGCATAAACTAATGCCAAAATTAGTTTTTCAATTTTTGAATAATTCCTCTCCGCGGCATTGAATGTTTTGCTGATGTAATAGATTGGCTTTTCCACTCCTGCTGTAGTTGCAGGAAATCCCACAACACACCCCTTGTGATATTATGATAATATTTTCTAGATCTAAACTTATTTTATAATCAAAATAAAGATAAAAGTGCTAAAATTATAAATGGAGACACAAGATTTTTTACATGGTTCGATCAATGTGATCTACATCCATGGTTCTTCACTAGTGGTTTTTATAATTACATGAGTTTACATTTAGAATCTCCATTAATGAGTATTTGGATCTTTCTAGATCTAGTTTTGAGGAAGAAGATGATAAAGAAAATAAACTCTCTCTCTCTACAAAATGTGTCCTCTCCAAAAAATGTGTATCCCCCCTTGTCTCTCCTGCCTTTCTCTTTATATAGGATATTACATAGTGGATGAAAGCTCATGTACAACTAATATTTCCCTTAATTTCGGATTTACCTTGAGATATTTCGCAGGTCTACAAACGTTAGTCTTCGCAAATCTTCTTGACTCTTCGCAGAATCGTCACACCTTTCTCATATTTAAGCTAATGTCATTTGTTGCGTCGTTTCTAATATTTCTTCTGCGACATTATTATGTTGCGTTGTTAATAATTCGCAAGTGAAGGTTGCTGCGATATTCTGCTCCTACATCTTGCCTCTTTTTCCTTGAATATTGCTTGAAGAGCGATCTTTAAGGAAAAATCCGTTGTTTTAATAGTCTTTGATCTTTGTTGATGAAGGAACTACGCGAAAGAATACTTTTCTTGAAAAGTACGTACTTGCCTCTATTCTTTTGCGGAGTTCCGAAGCTTTGCGAAATAAATAAGAAGTATCAACCCTTGAAGTATAAGAAGTATGAAGTATCCTTGAAGAAGTATATAAAGTATGAAGTATCCTTGAAGAAGTATAAGAAGTATCCTTCCTTGATTATGAATAAGAAGTATTGCCTCTGTTCATGCGAATTTATTATTCCATTTTTGGTGAGGATTCTTGCTATTCACTAGTAAACATCCACTTTGGAAATGATTCTTGCCGAGAAGATGAAGAACATAAAATGTTTTCTTAGTTATCCATAGTTGCCTCTGTTCTTTATCTATGAGGGTAGAATCTTTGAGAAAGTGTTGATTGAGCGAATTGTTTTTGTATTCTTATTTTGCCTCTATCTCATGTTTTGTGCTCATGCGATAGTATAATCTCTTCAAGCTGCTTATAATTGTGTGAAATAATTGAGCGAAATAATCACATCATGTGAAATAATCACATCCTGCGAAATTATGAATAATCCTGCGAAATTCTGAAGAATTCTACGAAATTCTGAAGAATTCTGCGAAATTCTGAATAATTTTGCGATATTATTCTGTAAAATTTTATAAAATACTTGTGCGAATCTAATGCTTATGTAATGATTATGTTATGAAATGTATATGCGATGTTTATGCCATGAAATGCGTATGCGATGCTTTCATGATGCAAATGTGATGCTTATATGATTAGAATGCTTATCTATTGCAATGTATAGCTAATGTTTGTGTTACTTAGCTCATTTTTCCGCTTTAAAATTGATGTAGCTTTAAATCGCTTCCATTCTTCATTTCTCTGATTTTGTCTCTAGTATATGCATTACTCTTTGCGTATTTATTGTTCCTCCCATGTTCTTTTGCTTGTGCTTTATTTCTCTTGCTTTTTTGTCTCCACTGTTTATTCCTCTGTTATTTGTATTCAAATGGAAGATTAAGCATAATCTCGCAGATGTTTCTGCTGAATTTGTCATTTCGACAAGATCGCAGGACGTCTTTACATTTTCATGTAATGACCCATTGACCTTGCCTTATCATTTCTCTTGTGTGGTCTTATTTTGCCTTCCTAGTTAAAGGTCTTATTTTGCCACCTCTCATTATTGCGACAATATGACAGGCCTAAATATTCTTGCGAACATAAAGTCCCATGACATTGCCGTCTTGCGACAAAATCGCAGGGCGTCTTTACACTTTCATGTAATGACCCATTGATCTTGTCTTATCATTTCTTTAGTATTATTGCCTCTGCAGGATATTTTTCTTGCGACAATATGACAGGCCTAAATATTCTTGCGAACATAAAGTCCTATGACATTGCCGTCTTGCGACGAAATCGCAGGACGTCTTTACACTTTCATGTAAAGACCCATTGATCTCGTCTTATCCTCGCGTTTAGTATTATTGCCTCTTCAGGATCATTGCACAAATATGACAAGCCTAAATTTTCTTGCGAAAATAAAGCCTCATGACATTTGCGTCTTAAGACACTTATCAGCTCCCTAATGGAGGGTGCCGCCCTTATCATCTCCCTGGTTGACCCTTCAAGGAGGCGTACATCGGCCATACAAGACTAGCTCCTCCGATCCGGTCTTAACAACAACCAGTTGTTTTCGCAGCCTCTTATCCCTTATACCTATAGGGCTTATGGTTACGAGACTGCACCCTAAGTGGAGTTTTCTTCGGGCCGAGTGCAGCATGTGCCAAGACTTGCCAAGAATGGCCGAGACACTTCAAATGCCCCAGGCACTCTTGTCTCAACCGTGTACCTCGGTGCCTTGGTCATACACTGACTCCTTGAAAGAGACCCTCGGTCGTCCAACCAGGGTATAACCTTATATAGTTGGAAATCCAAGGTATCTCTCCCGGATGGGCTTTATTGACCCCAAATCTCCATGACTCAGGTTCCAGGGGCGGTGTAACCTTTTCCCTGAGCCATGTCAAGAGATACCCCCCTTATATGACGCACTTTAGGTCTTACATTTGCCTCTTGCGAAATATCATTCGCGAACTAGGGTGTACGCCATAAAGGTTCGTCCCATTCTTATTATTTTGTTAATTCTTCTTCATGTGTAATAGGTACCCCTTACTATGACGCACTTTAGGTACATTTTCCTCTTACGAAATTTTGATTTCGCCATAGTAGGTTCACCTCTATCTGGTTATTTTGTTGATTCTTTTGCATATAAGCACTTTTGTAATTTCGCTGATCTTTGATAATCTCTTGTCATTTTCTATGCGAAATTTTCGCATGTCTTCATTCTTTCATCATTTCATTCATTCCTTCATTTTTGTCACTTCTTTCACTCATTCTTTCATTTCTGTCATTTCTTTCATTCATTCTCATAATATCATATCATTTGAAGCAAAGTAAATATTCAAGATAAATTCTAATACATTATAATTCTGAAATCTTTGTAGTTGTGAAATCTTTATAATTCTGCGATCGTATCGCGTTTTGTGATTCAAATCAAAAATCTTTTATTTTCTATAACATAAATATTCTAGATAAATATATAAATTGGATTTTTTTTTTTTTTTTTTTTTTTTGAAATCTAGAAATCTTCGTAATTTTGAAGTCTTTATAATCTTGAAATCTTAGTAATATTTGTAATCTTGCGATTGAATCGCTTTTTTTTTTTTTTTTTTTTTTGTAAATCAAATCAAAAATCTTTTATTTTCTGTAGAAGTAAAATGTTCAAGGAAAGTGGTACTTAGCTTTTGTGGTTTACTGTTGTTGTTGTCTCTTGCGAAGTATATGATTTGCTTGCGAAGCTAGCATCCTTGAAATGTATAAACGTCGCACAAAATATAATTATCTCGCAGCAAAAAAAAAAGTGTGAGAAATGACATTTGAACCCTTGACCTGCCTCTTGCATATTTTCGCACCATACCAACTGTTCTAACCCTCTCTTGCAAAATTAATTTGCGAGATAGTCATCAACTTTCTTCTTTGCGAAATAGGAAAAGTCTGTGCGAAATTTCGCATAACAAAAATAAATGTGCGAGAAGCAAGAATTGATCCTGCGACCTTCTTCTTGCATTCATGCCTCCTGACCAACTGTGCTAGCCCTGCCTCTGCGAAGTGTTTCTGCGAAATAATCACCTACTTTCTTCTTGCGAAATACTCTTGCGAAAAATCCATGCGAAAAATAGACGTTCGTTGGGATTTGAACTCGCGACCATGAACTCATTAACTTCGCAGATAACCAACTGTGCTGCCTCTTGTTTGCGAAATAATGAAATAACCTTGCGAAATTATCCATTTTTTCCCCTCTGTAAAAAAGAAGAAAATTATGCTCGCAAGTGAATTCGAACTTGCGACCACGAACGCACACATTGCTCTCTAGACCAACTGTTCAAGAACTTCTCTGCGAAATTAACTCATAAATTTTTTATTTATTCTCTTATTCGCCACTGAAAAATAAAAAATATGTGTCTCTGCGAATTCGAACCCGTGACCTCTTGCTTATTCGCTCCAACTCAAACCATCTGTGCGAATTTCTGTTTGTGATAAAAATCACAGCGTCTGCCTCTTATCTTCTCTTCGCCTTCCTTTATTTCCTTCAACAATTTTTCTCTTCTTTTTCTCATGAACATGGAAATCTTCCATTGAAACCTTGATTTTCTTCCGTGAATTTCACCACAGAAACTAATTTTTCCTCTTCTTCTTTTCATGTCTTTAAATTGTTGATGATATTTACTCCCTGAAAGTGTAACTTCTTCCATAAAATTTCCGTTTTTTCTCCTGAAACTTTAAGATCTAAAAATAAATATGAACAGTAGCTAATCTTCATGGAAATTTCTTAAACCAACAAATTAAAGGAAGGACAAAATCCATTACTCTCTCCCTGTTTCTAGCGCCAAATGTAGTTGCAGGAAATCCCACAACACACCCCTTGTGATATTATGACAATATTTTCTAGATCTAAACTTATTTGATAATCAAAATAAAGATAAAAGTGCTAAAATTATAAATGGAGACACAAGATTTTTTACATGGTTCGATCAATGTGATCTACATCCATGGTTCTTCACTAGTGGTTTTTGTAATTACATGAGTTTACATTTAGAATCTCCATTAATGAGTATTTTGAGCTTTCTAGATCTAGTTTTGAGGAAGAAGATGATAAAGAAAATAAACTCTCTCTCTCTACAAAATGTGTCCTCTCCAAAAAAATATGTATCCCCCCCTTCTCTTTCCTGCCTTTCTCTTTATATAGGATATTACATAGTGGATGACAGCTCATGTACAACTAATATTTCCCTTAATTTCGGATTTACCTTGCGACATTTCGCAGGTCTACAAACGTTAGTCTTCACAAGTCTTCTTGACTCTTCGCGCAATCGTCACACCTTTCTCATATTTAAGCTAATGTCATTTGTTGCGTCGTTTTCATCGGTCCATCTAAATTTCGCTCCCTTTTTGAGTATGTTGAAAAAATGCTTACATTTGTCGGATGATCGCGAGATGAATCTTCCTGTCCCTGGCGAAGCTAATAGTCTAATATTTCTTCTGCGACATTATTATGTTGCGTCGTTAATAATTCGCAAGTGAAGGTTGCTGCGATATTCTGCTCCTACACCTGCGTCTATTCGTAATAATACTACACTTAGTGCATGCGAGATTGTCGCAAGGTAGATTAATAATTCCTCCCCTGGTTCTGCTTTTTGTAAAATTGATATATCCATTAGATGTTCTTTTATTCCTTGTAAAGCTTTCTCACATTCATCGGTCCATCTAAATTTCGCTCCCTTTTTGAGTATGTTGAAAAAATGCTTACATTTGTCGGATGATCGCGAGATGAATCTTCCTAGCGAAGCTAATAGTCCATTTAACTTCTGCACATCTTTTACCGTCGCTGGTGTTGGCATATCGCGAATTTCTTGTACTTTCTCTGGGTCAACTTGTATTCCTTCTTTTGATACAATGTAACCTAAAAAATTTCCTGATGCAACTCCAAAGGTACACTTTTCTGGATTTACTTTGATGTTAAAATGCCTCATTTGTTCAAAAATTTCCTTCAAATCCTGTACATGATCTTTTGCTTCTTTACTTTTTATTAACATGTCATCCACATATACCTCTAGTGTTTTGTGTATCCATTTCGCGAAGACTTTTTCTACCATCCTTTGGTATGTTGCTCCAGCATTTCGCAGACCAAATGGCATTTTTGTATAATGATCGGTTGTCAGCCGACACAAATATAAATTACACTTTCTTACTACTCAAAATATATAATGAAGCAAGGGCAAGAAAGGATCGTTCCCACAGAGAGGTCTTGGTTGTCAATATGTTTCGGTTTCCTAAAAATAACACCGGGGGTTTTCTGATTTTTATATTCTAAAATAAAATAAAAGCAAACAATAAAGGTAAACAAATCAAATCAAGGATGAGAAAGTATTGGTTATGGATTTCGTCTTCAATCACAAACATGTTTTCAACACAATAACTAGAATTGATATTTTAATCTCAACTTTTATCAAAGGCCCTAGAATACCTTGATCGCAAGAATATCCCGCTAATCTACTTTTGTCATCAACAAACACATTAAAAGATGTGAATATTAATTCTATCTAAAAGAACAACCTAACGTGTAAAAGCACTAATCAAGTTTAATTCCCTAGATGCATTAGGTTCTATGAAATCAGGCCAATCAAAGCAATCGAACGTGTAAAAGCACTAATCCGATTTAACAAAGGTTATGGTTCACATATGATCATAAGAATATATCACTACAAACTATAATCTTATTTATGCTACTTGCAATCAGGAATTAACAACTATTTCGTATTGAAAACCCTAATCTAGTAATAAATATGAAAGCAAACTCAATCGATTCGCGACTCGACTAAACAAGCATTCAAATCATGTAACAATATTAATGGTGAATCATAAACGATAATATGAGAGAAAACTAATTTATTGAACAAAAACTCATGTTTGGAAATCCAATTAATCCATAACCAAAAGAAAACTCTAGCTCATATTCATGGAGTTCATAACAAGAAGAAAGAGAAAAGACTTCATGGTTCTAAACCCTAGAAAACAAAGTAGAGGCAAAAGATAAGATAAAAGATATAAGATAATCCTCTATAAGATAATAGTCTTTCCTTTAAATAGCTCTCTTGTTTCCAAAATTAGGTCTAATCTTCAAAAGTCCACTAGATAGAAGTCCTCCAAGCCCATGTGTGAGAAAACCCATGTAGAAAATTATGTCCAAAAAACGTCGCCGGAAAACTGGGATTATGGCCGGAAATTGGCCGGAAAAGTCGCCGACAAACATCTCAGGTGACCGGCAAAGTCTGCCCGGTCACCGGTCAACGGGTCAAATCGGCCAGGTCAACTCAGTCAGTGAGTCAACTCGGCCAGGCACCGAGTCAAACTCTAACTCAGCTGAGTCAGGTTGTGAGTCAGTCACTGCCTTGGTTGAGTGAGCTGACTAGTCTTGGCTCAGGCCATTGCACAGGCCTACAATGTGCTGCACAATCATTGTGCATCACCAATTTCTATCCATCCATGATGGCTGCTCAGCTCAGCCACCAAATCCATGTATACAACTCAAACAGACCTTCTCCATTTCAATCACTGCCATCAGACCATCTCCTGCAGCTCACAACTTCCTGCGACATCTCAAGCCTAACTCCAGCTCACTTGAACATTGCAATTCATCCCATTCACCTTTTGCCTCGAGCCATGACCATCGAGCAGCAACACCAATTTACTCGCAGCTCATTCACCTGCTATCATTTCTAGTCCCACCACCAGATTCCATCTCAATCCTGTAGTTTCAAACTCCAGTCACAGCCACAACATCACTGCATTCCTGCAAATTCAGCTGCAATTACAGCACTCAGCTTTGTCTCATTCAATCTCAGTTGCTTTACTTATCACAACCTGCAATGCCCTGCTTCACAGCTTCATCACTGCAGCACCAGCCATTCCACTCTTCCTTGCCAACCTCAATTCCATCTCTATCTTCTTACCAATACCCATTGCAGGCAACAACACCAACTCACATCTATAAGCATCCATTTCATGCACCTGCAGGTCAAAATCACTCTTCCCTGCCATTGGCAACACATAATTCCATTCAGGTACAGCCATCCATAGCATCTCTTCCCATTGCAGCTGCAATCACCACCAACTTCTCAGTTCTAGTCTAGCTCCACCTCCTGAGTTCAACTTCCAGTCACCAATAGCAAACCCACCAACACCAGCTGCTGATCCCATCTCTGCTCCATTTGCTATCCCAGCTACAACATCTCATTCTCAATGCCACCAACAAACTCCAAGAGCATCTGCAGCTGCAACACAATATCTTATATGCACCAGCACCAGCACCAACTTTCCTTAATTATAGCAGCACAACTGTTCCAGCAGCTTCCAACACAATGACATCTTAACCTGCACCAGCAAGCATTATTTCGCAGCGTCAATACCAGCCCAGAAACTCACCCTGCATTTGTAATCAGAACCCATTTCTCCACAGCATCACCTGCATCATACACATCTCAGGTCACCAACACCATTATTTCACCTGCTTTTTAACTCCATCTTGATTTACTCCACCGGTTTTATCTCCATCTCCTCAAGCGAGTCTCCATCATCTCGGTCACAACCAACACCATTGTTTCACCCATCTTCGATTCCATCTCGAGAAATGGCAACCCATGGAACCCGTACTCCATTTTAACTCCATCTTGCTTCCAACATTTACTCCACCGAGAACCTTTTGAGAATTGTTAGGCAAGTCATTAGGAGCATGCCATTTCTTTATTATATCTTCTAATGGATTAATTAGGCAAAATCGAGTAAGGGGTGTAGTGTGGAAAACTACAAATCGCTAGAAACAGAGATCATTTGAAAAAGGAGAGAAGATTTGGAAAAAAATCCTCAACTGAGTCTCCATCATCTCAGATCTACCATCTTCTTTATCTTCATCAGCCAAAAACCCACATTCGATTGAGTTTCACCCATCTTCGATTCCATCTCAGATTCAACCAGTTCCTTCCTTAAATCCCTAGATTCAAACTAATTCATTCTCAATCTGGTCTCAATAAAACCCATGGAACTGTCCTCTCGGTTGCGAGATTATAAAGACATCTTCGCATGGGATATGGATGAAATGCCTGGTATAGATCCGTCGATCACTTGTCACAAGTTAGAAATTGATAAAAATGTGAAGCCATTTAAACAAAGAATTAGAAAGATAGCAAAGATATCACTCTCGGATAGAAGAAGAACTCTCGCGGGAATTATTAGACAAGCAAAATACCCTGAGTGGATAGCGAATATGGTTATAGTTCCAAAGAAGAACAAGGGAATAAGGATTTGCATTGATTTCCATCTAAATAAAGCTTGCCCTAAAGACTTTTCCATTACGTTAATCTCATCGGGATGGATACAAATGTTACAATCAAATTCCTCTCAGGAAGACCAAGAACACACTCTTTCTTCGCTCCAAGAGGTTTATCTTGTTAAACTAAAATGCCGTTTGGTTTGCGAAATCTTTGAGCAACGTATCAAAGGATGGTAGAAAATGTATTCGGCAGAATGGATACACAAAACACTAGAGGTATACGTAGATGACATGCTAGTGAAAAGTAAAAAGTCACGTGCAAGACTTGAGAGAAATTTGAACAAATGAGGCGCTTCAACATCAAAGTCAATCGAGGAAAAATGTACCTCGAGTTGCGTCGGGAAGTTCTTGGGTTATATTATATCAAAAGAAGGAATACATGTTGACCCGGAGAAAGTAAAAGCAATTTATCCGACACTCTAAACACTTTTTCGGTATTATCGAAATTTAAATGGACGGATGAATGTGAAAAGGCTTTACAAGGGATCAAAGAACATTTAATGGATATATCCATTATGCAGAAGGCAGAACCAGAAGAGGAATTATTAATATATCTCGCGACAACATCGCATGCCTTAAGCGCAGTTTTACTGCGAATGGACGCGTGAGGTAGAAAAACCTTCTATTATATCGGCAAAACTTTTAATGCTTTGCAGAAAGAAATTATTCGAAGATTGAAAAATTAATCCTGGCGTTGAGTCTATGCGTCGTTTAAACTTCGCATATATTTTCGTGCACATACTATTAAAGTGGTGACAAAGGTACCAATTGAGTCGTAATGAAAAATTCAAAAGATCGGGAAGAGTCGAAAGGTGGAATGCTCAAATAAGCCATTACAAACTGAAATATGAAATATTATCTTCAACAAAGTCACGTCGGTGGGAAATATTAGTGGATGGATCATCCAATGGAGAAGGTAAAGGAGTGGGAATTGTTGTGATTTCGCCAGAAGGCAATAAGTTAGCTTTCGCCTTTAGATTGGAATTTGAGTCTACCAATAATGAAACGGAGTATGAAGCTATAATACATGCTCTACAATTCGCAATAGAAATGAAACTGGAGAATGTAAGGATCACCAGTGACTCGCAATTAGCAATTTGTCAAATAACGGAGAAGTATGCTACAAATGATCCATCTCTACAGAAATATAGGAAGCTTGTAGAAGTGTTGACGGCACAGATACCAAAAATAAAATGGAGGCACATATCAAGGAGAGATAATAGACTCGCAGACGCTTTTGCCTTTATATCAAGTATGATGACAGACCCAACTGCGAGGAACATCAAAATACGGTGGCTATCTCAATTAATAAAGAGGAAGGACAAGAAGCAGATATAATGATGGTGGTAGATGAAATGCAAGGTCGCGAGGAAGATTGGAGAGTGGAACTTCACGCGTACTTAATGAAAGGCGAGGTACCAAGAAATAGGTTGGAAGCACACAAGTTAAAAAGCCGGGCAACAAATTATGAATTACGAGATGGCGTGCTTTATCGACGTTCTTTTGAGGGACCCTCACTTCGTTGTCTATCAAGGAAAGAAGGAGAAACCATATTGAAGATGCTGCATAGTGGGGATGCCGGAAATCACAGCGGCGGGAGATCTTTGGCATACAAGGCAAAGACGCAAGGATATTATTGGCCATATATGCATGAAGACGCGAGAGCAATATCCAGGCGCTGCGAAGACTGTCAAAGACATGGGAAGAAGATACATGCACCGGGAGCACAGTTAAATTCTTCAAGAAGTGTGTGGCCTTTTGGAAAATGGGGTTTAGACATTGTGGGACCATTCTTACCGGGAACAGGACAGAGAAGATACTTAATCGTCGCAACAGATTACTTCACAAAATGGTCGAGGTGAAAGCGGTCCAAACACATTCGCGATAAGGATATTTTTACTTTCATATTTGAAAATATTATATGTAGATTTGGGATTCCTGCACAATTGGTGTCTGATAACGGGAAACAGTTTGAAGGGCAAAATATAGAGTTGCTACTTAATGCATTTCAGATAAGATGTGGAAAATCAACTCCATTATATCCACAGGCTAATGGTCAAGCGGAGGCAACAAACAAAACAATTGCCGATATATTGAAGAAAAAGTTGGAAGGACACAACAAGGGATGGTGCGAACAAGTACCCAATGCAGTATGGGCCTATAATACAACTAGAAGAGAAGCCCACGGGGAATGTCCCCTTTTGCCTAACTTATGGAGTTGAAGCATACTCCCAACGTTCCGACAACCAAAAAAGAGTGCTTCTTAGCGCAGGCAATATTCTAATCAAGTTGGATGAATTGGAAGAAAAACGAGAAAAAGCCTTGCGACACATGGAGAATTATCAGCGAAGACTGGCTAGAGAATATAACAAGCGTGTAAAAATACGTGAGTTCCAACCAGGAGACTTGGTGTTGCGAGAAACCCCAATATATCAACGTGAAAACGGAGGCAAGCTGGCGAGAAATGGGATGGACCTTATATCATCAAAGAGGTAGTTGGTATAGGGGCATATAGATTGATGGACCCCGAAGGAAGAGATGTGGGACAAAAATTGGATAGACCATGGAATAGGTTATATCTAAAGAAATATTACCCGTAATAATGGGAGAGGAGAAAGGAATCAAGATGAAGCAATTCTTCACCGAGATATTTGCGACATTCAAAAAATGCGGAGAGAGAATCCATGAAGATCTCGCGACAAGAATAACAAAAAGTCATGCATGGCTTAACAAAACAACAAGAGATAAGGAATGATTAAATGAATAAATTGGCGAGTATCTCGCAGACAAAATAGCAAATGATGAAGAATGATTAAAAGAATGAATGAATGGGACGAACCTTTATGGCGTACACCCTAGTTCGCGAATAACATTTCGTAAGAGGCAAATGTAAGACCTAAAGTGCGTCATATAAGGGGGTATCTCTCGACATGGCTCGGGGAAGGTTACACCGCTCCCGAAGCCCGAGTCATGGAAATTTGGGGCCCATGAAAGCCTATCCTAAGAGGTACCTTGGATTCCCAACTATATATGTAGGTTATACCACTGGTTGGGCGACCGAGGGTCTCTTCTTAGGAGTCGAGTGTATGCTCAAGGCGCCGAGGTACACGGTTGAGCCAGAGTGCCCGGGATGGATGAACCTACCCGGCCATTCTTGGCAAGTCTTGGCATATGTTGCACTCGCCGAAGAAAACTCCACTTAGGTGCAGTCTCGTAACCATAAACCATATAGGTATAAGGGATAAGAGGCTGCGAAAACAACTGGTTGTTGTTAAGGCAGGATGGGAGGAGCTAGTCTTGTATGGCCGATGTTTCGCCTCCTTGAAGGGGCAACCGGGAGATGATAAGGGCGACCATTAGGGGGTGTCAAAACAGACGCAAATGTCATGAGGCTCTGTTCTCGCAAGAGAATTTAGGCTCGTCATATTTGTGCAATGATCCTGCAGAGGCAATAATACTAACGCGAGGGTAAGGCGAGATCAATGGGTCTTTACATGAAAGTGTCTTTCCTGCGATTTCGTCGCACGGCCGTGAATGTCATGGAGCTTTGTTTTCGCAAGAAGACTTAGGTCTGTCATATTGTCGCAAATAAAACATCTAAGGCAAAAATACTTGGAAAATGATAAGGCAAGATCAATGGGTCATTACATGCGAGTGTAAAGACGTCCTGCGATTTTGTCGCAATGAAAGGTGGCGAGGGGAGGACCTCTAATTAGGGAGGTCTAACTCGGAAGACCACGCAAAAATGATAAAGAAGCGGGGTCAATGGGCCTCTCGCATTAAAATGTAAAGGCGGCTGCGACTGCATCGAAAAGAAAAATTAAAATCAAATCCCAAATTGGGATAGATTTACTTAATAAAATATTCACTGAGCAACTACACTCACACAGGTATTAACTAAGAAAGGAAAGAAAGAAATATGGGAATTACTCCATCAAAGAGTTAAATCGTTCACACAAAAGAAATTCGGCAAATTACAAAGAGCATTTAACTCTCCACATCAACATTATCAACTACGAGAGGATGGTTGAGACTTTTACTGCGCCTTTATCGGCTTCGCCTCCTCCAATTGGTTGATTTTCATCGAAATGTTTTCATTACCTTCATTCTCGCCGATACTTGGATTTTCATTAGAGTCTTTTTACTTGGATCTTCATCGACGACTTCCTTATCGTGGAGATCTTCGCGCTTTCATATTCATAATCACTATCCTGGAGCATCGGGAACTTCATCATCACTTACTTCCAAAGGAGCGACGTGAATAGGATCAAGAGACTTCGACAGCAAAATGTTATTCACAAGAACTTCCGCCTTTAGAGGGAACTGGCGAAGTAATGCCTTTTGACGATTCTTACTATCAATGTCCTTACAATAAGACATATAATCAAATCTTCGCTCTGCACGGTCGCGAGAACGAGCAAGATGCGAGGAGAGTAGTCCATTTTCCTTGCGAATTTTAGAGTAATCAGACCTGAGGGTGGAAATAGTGGAGCGAAGCTTTCTCTCAGAGTCTGCATAACAAATACACAAGATCAGAGAAAATTCTTATCAAACATTATTGGCATTTTCAGGGTAGTAAAGCATTCATGGAATAAACACATAAATTAAGATAGTCAAATAATTTGACTACCTTCCTTTTGAGAAGAAAGATGTTGAATTAAAGCTGCGAAATTATTCCCCAAGCGGTCCATGACATCATCAAATGAATCTCCCACTAAGCCTTTCAGTCGAGATCGCAAATTCTTTTCATTGGAAACAAGTATGGAGTTTTCGTTCGCCAGAGTAGAGTTGGATTTTTCTAAATTGACACATTGTTCTTGGAATTGCTTCGCTTTTACACTCAACGTTATTCTACCTCGAATAAGTTTATCTCTCTCGACTTCAAGTTGGTTTTTCAAAGTATGTTTAACTTGTTCGTGTTCTTCACATAACTTTTGACAAGCATCATATTGCTGCGAATAGTTCGCCACCTTATTCAACAAAGAACGTTTCTCTTGCGAGAGAGTTCGATTCTCATCTGATAAAGTTTGCAACTCCAAATCAGATTTAGTCAAAGCATAAGAGAGGCGAGATAAATCATTACTTAACAAGTCTTGCTTTTGCGATAAATTAAGATTCTCTTTCGACAAATTATTTATTTGATCAGCTGCATAAGTATGAAGATTATCTAAGAGATTATATTGCTCCATCCAACCATCTCTCTCAACTCGAACTTCTTCAACAATGGACTCCATCTGATATATCTCCATTATTCGTTTCTGGTTTAATGCTTGGAGGGCGAACAAGAATTTGAGTTGTAAAAAAAAAAAAAAAAAAAAAAAAAAAAAAAAAAAGATTGTACCTTTTAACTCTTCATTTTTTGAAAAGATTGTCACGATCAAAACTCGATTATTCTCTGAAACACATGAGGCCCCCATTTCTCGGACCACCAATTGCCCTCTCTGTCGCGAGATTGAATCTCGACACTTCGCAGACATTCCCGAAAATAACTCCATCTTCTAAATCAGGCAAGTCATTAGAATTCTATTTTCCCGTGTAAACATCTCCTTCTAATGGATTAATTAGGCAAAATCGTTCTTCCCATTTCTCAGACCACCAATTTCCCTCTCTGCTTAATCTCAGTTCAAACTCCATCTTCTAAATCAACAGCAGCAGCATCTCCTTGTTCTTCTCGACATCAGAAAACTCCAATTTCTTCAGGTTCTTCATAACTTCCACCAGAGAATCAAATCCATCTCGAATTTCAACTCAATTACCACCATATCTTCTCTGTGACTTCGATTTCACCAAACCCTACTCTGAGAACCCAGAACATCACAAATTTATCTCCATCAATCTCGAGTTCATCCATGAATCTGCCAAACACTGATTCCTCTCTTGTGTGGTTCATATCCTGAAGATTTGACGAATAACTTCGGTGAAGACCCACCAGAACCCATGGCACCGGCGTGGTTCAGCTAGGGCAGTGAAGAAGAAAGATGAAAGGAAATGAGACCAGATTTCTTCATTTCGACCCAAGTAATGAGATAAGGTTGTTATTGACGCCCAGTATTACGATAAGGGCCACCTGAAATCATTTGTCTTGTCAGTTTCAGATAACTGACAACCTATTCGCTTTCTTGTTCAACTGCTAGTTGCGGGAAACTGACAGTTCACTCTTCACTCCTTATGCAACATTAGTCGGCTCCAAATGTAACTCGCATGTGAATTGATCTTTTTGTCCTTTTTTTGTGTTAAATGAGCGATTTCTCCTCCTTTCGCTCCAAATGACTCCAAAGTACCTAAATAACTCAAAAGCAAACATAAGATACATAATTTACAAGAAAACTTGCAAAGAAAGCATAAACAATAGATAGATATTACGGTGTTTTACAACACCTATCATATAACAGTATAATCCTCTTGGAGCGAAGAAAGAAGTATGTTCTTGGTCTTCTTCTGCAAGTGGAATTTGATTGTAACCTTTGTATCCATCAAGAGATGATATCCTTTCATTTCCTGCCGCTGATTCAACCATTTGCGGAATATCTGGCAAAGGAAAGCTATCTTTTGGACAAGCTTTATTTAGATCAGTAAAATCTATGCAAATTCTTATCCCTTTTTTCTTCTTTGGGACTACGACCATATTTGCTATCCATTCGGGATATTTTGCTTGTCTAATGATTCCTGCGTCTAGCATCTTCTGCAATTCTTCTTCTATTTGAGGATGATATGCTGTTGCGATTTTTCTAATTCTTTGTTTGAATGGTCTTGCATTTTTGTCAATCTCCAATTTATGGCACGCCACAGATGGATCTATACCAGGCATTTCATCCATGTCCCATGAGAAAATGTCTTTGTAATCTCGCAACAAATCAACAGTTCTTCTTTCTTCATCTGCATCCATCTTAGTCCCAATTTTTAACATCTTGGGTTCTTCTTCAGTTCCGACGTTCACTTCCTTTGTCGGCTCTGTCGCGGTGTAGCTAGCCTTCGGTTCTCCCATAGGCGTTGGTCCTTTTATTTCATTTGCAAGCTCATTCTCTTCTTCCGAGATTTCGCCAGGTATTCCTTTTCCTTCTTCTGCTCTTATCATGTAAGTTCTAAATTCTTCTTCCTTTTTCACTGCTCTTGCCATCTTTTTGCGATCTTTTCGCCTCTTCACCTATTCTTCATAATGTTTTACCTCAATTTGATGATATATCTTTCCTTTATCGGTATCTCCTCTGATTTCGCCAATCCCACTCGGCATAGGAAATTTGACACATTGATGAAATGTCGAGGCTACAGCTTTTATTGCATGTACCCATGGTCTTCCTAACAACATGTTGTATGGCGATTCCATATCCACTACACATAACGTCACTTGTGTTTCAAATTCTCCCAACAGAATTCGCATTTTTATTTCCCCTTTAGGTTTTGTTATAGATTTGCCGAAACCATGGATATGATATGTTGAGGAAGTCATTTCTTCATTTTTGTACCCCGATTCTTTATAAGCATGATAAAACATTATATTAACTAAACTCCTTGTGTCCACCAAAGTCCTATTTATTGCCCATTCTTCCACTGTTTTTGTTAGTTCTCCTTCTTCCTTGCTTGCGCTTATCGTAATTACTAGTGGAGATATGTGATTTAAATTCTCTCTTGATATCTCCGTTGCTGTGAACATAATCTTCTGTTTTTCCCATTCTTTCAAGGGTGACGCTTTCTCTGTTGTTATAATTTTCTTTCCTTCAAAATCTCGTTTGTATATTCTCCCTCTGATACTTTCATGAAATTTATTAACCATCGTCTTTGTAATCATACTACATTCCAATTCTCCATTACTCTCCTTGATTCTGGCTTTCTCCATTTTAACCAATTTATCCATTATACTCTTGATTTGAACAATTTTAATGACAATATCCAATCTCTAATCTTCAATGCTCCCTGTTTCTAGCGCCAATATGTAGTTGCAGGAAATCCTACACTACACCCCTCACAAGAATCTATACAATCAGATCATTTTAGGATGAAAATTTGTAATTTTTATTGATTAAACTCTTAAAATGTTTACAAGATGAAATGGAAATCAGTTAAAGAATTACAATCACTCTAAACTTTCTCTCTCTTAATGACTTGCCCAACACTCGAAAAAGATCTCTCTTCCAATAGGCCTGCTCGGCTCTTTATATAGGGTATTACATAATGGATGACAGCTAAGTTGTCCTTTATTTTCGGGAACAACTTGCGAAATGTCGCAAGTGTACAAATATATAATCTCGCAACTTTCCTAGATCTCGCTAGGTCTTCATATCTTTCTCGTGTTTTGGATGTCATCATTCATTGCGTCATTTATATCACTCATCTGCGACACCTTCGCAATGCTGTCGTTTATTGATCTCGCAAGGTATTGATGTCGCGATATTCTGATCCTACAGACGTTATATAGTTGTTATTCACAAACTATTTTTCGTCAAATCCATTTTCAAGTAATTGAAACATAACATGACTTTCGTCACTAGGTAAAGATGAACTTGGCCAAAGCGAAAGCTTACCAACACATATTTCGAGAAATAGATAAGCGAGATAGAGTATATATACTTTTGAGTGATAGATAAGTTCAAGTCTCCACATACCTTTTAGTCGATGAAGTTCCACCAGTTCCTTGAGTAGTTCTTCGTCTTGTATGCTTATCGCCATGGAGTTCTTGAGCTCAACTACACTTTCTATCCTAGTCCTAGACTTAGTTATAGTAGACTAGAAATATAGACTTATAGTTTTGATCACTAACATTGACAAACATGCTTGAGATAGCAACGCATGCGAGTTCGACCGAGCAGTGCTCTAACAATCCCCCCCTTTGTCAATTTTAGTGACAAAACTATCAATACATATGGAATACAAAACTAGATAAATAAACTTTTGTAGCTCTTCTTCCACATGCCTAATCCTCAACATTACTCGAAATCTTCGTCACTTCCAAGTACTCCAATGATTCCAAAGGTTGTAAGTTAAGCATCATCGTTGTTGAAAATCCGTAGATATAACAATGAGAAAACAAGAATTCTTAATCATTGTTATACAGTGTCATAGTATTATTACACAACATCAAAGTTCAATTGTATCACAACTTCGACAACAATACTATGGTGATATGTATCCCTCCCCCTTAGTCAATACTCCATTTCACATGGAAACCACTCCCCCTTACATAATGATCTGAAAACCATATGGATTTGTAGTGTGAACTACACATTAATTCTCCCCCTTTTTGTCAATAAAATTGGCAAAGGTACGAAAAACGGGATCCTAATGAAATTTCCAAGGAGACATTTCATGACCAAAAGTAAGCACATATCAACTTATTTAGATGCAATCATATAGCCGAAGCTAAATGCTTTCATCAAGGAGTTTATAAAGATACAAGATAACCCCTATAATATTACACAGCCGCACACCCCACAAAGATTTGGCAATTAAAGCACAAGTTCAATTAAGAACTCCCCCCCCCATAAAATGTCATTCCCGAAAGAACAACAAGAGCGACCTTAATTTCATAAGAAAAGAAGGATTTCTTTGGACATAACAAATCACATACGAATATGAATTCGAATCCAAAATTAATCAATTAGATTAACCACAAGAAAACCCATGATTAATCTAATCGTAAATGCTCAACATAAGAGAACTTACGGAGCCTCACAGTATGTACATAAAATATAGTTCAAGGAAGATCAATACTGTGGAATAGACAAGGATTCATTCTATTTTCCATCACTATTTGCACAATGACATACAATAGACATAATCCTCGTAAACAAAAGTTCACCCTATCTTCCATCAATATTTGCATAATTACATAATAGGTTTCAAACTTTTGTGATGTCAAAAGTTCATTCATTCTTTTATCAATACATGCATATCGACATACGAAAGACTTAACTTTTGACAAGGTATGGGACAATCATAGTTCACGGACACAAACACACATATCCCATAACAAATTGCAATATATAAAACCATAAAGATTAATACTGCAAAAATCATCTTCCAAACAATTTTTTAGAATTTAAACAAATAAACCTAAAAAAATGAAGATGACAACGTTGGACATAGCTATGTGTAATCACAATAATGGCTATTCCAAACTCTAGTTATTCTTCTAAACAAAACAAGATACTTAGCATGCAACGTTGGAATGTTGCGGGTGCATTACACAACCCAAAAGGCATACGCCTGTAAGCAAAAGTACCAAATGGACATGTGAAGGTTGTTTTCTCCTGGTCCTCCGGTGCTATAGGGATTTGGTTATAACCAGAGTATCCATCTGGGAAACAATAATGGTTGTGGCCAGCTAATCTTTCTAACATCTGGTCGATGAATGGTAGAGGAAAGTGTTATTTCCTAGTTGCTGAGTTCAGCTTAAGGTAGTCTATACAAACTCTCCACCCGGTAGTGACACGGGTAGGTATCATTTCATTATTCTCATTCGCAACTACAGTAATCCCAGACTTCTTTAGGACAACCTGGACAGGACTGACCCATTTATTATCAGATATGGGGTAGATGATACCCGCATCTAATAACTTAAGCACCTCAGTACGGACAACTTCCTTCATATTAGGATTCAAACGTCTTTGTATTTCTCTAGAGGTTTTGGCACCTTCTTCTAGGTATATGTGGTGCATACAATCAGCAGGACTAATTCCTTTCAAATTTGCTATAATCCACCCTATTGCAGTCTTGTGCTTACGAAGAACACTAACTAGTCTACTTTCCTGATCGGGCTCTAAGTCAGAGGCAATTATGGCAGGAAGAGTATTCTCATTACCTAGAAATACATATTTCAGTGTATCTGGTAGCGGCTTTAATTCAAGGGTGGGGGCCTTAACTGATGATGGGAGGGGTTTATCTATGGTTGGCGGAAGAGGTTCTGGTTTACGCTGCCATTTCCATAATTCATTACTGGCGCAGAGTCTAACAACGCATTAACTTCTTCAAAATGACTATCCTCATCATAGTAGGCTCCAAAGTGGGCCAAGCATGCCTCTAAAGGATCACTAACACTATTTGTGGTAAAATTATTCTCAACTAGAGAATCAATCATGCATATAGACTCATAGTGTTCAGGGTCCGGTGGGGCTTGTAATGCCTTAAAAACGTTCACAGAGACTTTCTGATTCCCAAAGGAAAATTCTACTAGGCCAGTTTGACAATGTATGACTGCATTTACAGTGGCTAGGAACGGACGACCTAGGATGATTGGGATATTGATATCTTGACTAGAGACAGGTTGAGTGTCTAAAATCACAAGGTCAACTGGATAGATAAAGTTTTCTACCTGAACCAAAACGTCCTCAATAATTCCACGTGGGATTTTGACTGACCTATCGGCTAACTGTAGTGTTATCCTAGTTGGTTTCATCTCACCTAGCCCAACTTGTTCATATACCGAGAACGGTAAAAGATTCACACTAGCCCCAAGATCTAATAGAGCATTGTTTATCGTTTGGGTACCTATGACACATGTGACAGTAGGACAACCAGGATCTTTAAATTTAACCGGGTACTTTTGTGAGATTATGGAACGAACTTGTTGGGTTAAAAATGCCTTTTTATGGACACTCGCGTCTCTCTTGACAGTGCACATTTCTTTTAGGAACTTGGCCATAGCCGGTACATGTTTTATTGCATCTAATAAGGGCAGGTTGACCTTAACTTGCTTAAAGATGTCTAGGATTTCAGCATATGTACTAGGCTTTTTCTTAGCGAGTCTTTGAGAAAATGGTGCGGGTGGTATATAAACTCTCTCAGGGATAGCTTCCTCACTTGGACTCTTAGTATTCTCATGCCAATTAGGGTCTTTAGACGAAGTTTGGTCAACCTCAGTCTCTTTTTCAGCTGGACTACTATCCTTAGGTGGTTCTACCGAGTTCTCTAGAGTTTTACCACTCCTAAGGGTGATAACTGCTTTGACATGTTCATTGTGGTTAGAACTACCTGAGCCATTCACTTGGTGAACTCCTTTTGGATTCGGAGTCGGTTGGCTAGGAAATCTCCCATTCTCCCTATCATTTAACCGGTTCGAAAGTTGACTTATTTGAGTCTCTAAGTTGGCAATAGCTCGGTCACTGTTTTGTTGGTTACGCTGACTCAACAAGATAAATTCATCGAATTTTCGGTTACTCTGGACAACACTTTGGGATAAGAGTTTCATAGATTCCTCTAAAGACATCATCTTAGGATCAACTGTACTTTGTTCTTGAGGTTGATTCCTAGGAAAACCTGGTGGTGTATTGCTAGATGGGCCACCCTGATGGGCACCTCTAGACCACAAAAAATTAGGATTATGTCTCCAACCAGGGTTATAGTTATTAGAGTATGGATCAAACTTGGGTCGACCCTCATATCTAGTGTTCATACGTCCATGTAGGACACTAACCTGGTCACGGGTAGTTTCAGTTGGGTAAAACAAGGGGCACTGAGGTCCAGTATGACTTTGGTCACCACAAATGGTACATGGATAAGTTCTGGGCTCACTGTGTTACAACTCATAGTCTGGTTGGACCCTTGGTTCATCTCTAAGGCCTCTAGACGCCTAAGGATATCAGACCCATTTTCAACTCTATTGACCCTATGGATAGGGTTCCTAGTTATTTCGGGCTCCCTCATTGAAGCCCATTGACGAGTCTTTTCAGCTAACTCGATAAATTCGTCAAAACATTCATCTGGGTCTTGGTGGGTAAATTCTCCACCACTCATTGTTTCTACCTGCATTCGGGTTTCACTATCAAGGCCCTCATATAATATTTGGGCTATGTGGGATTTATCAAAGCCGTGATGTGGGCATTGGTATAACAATTCATTAAACCTTTCTACATAATCGTGTAGGTATTCACCTAATTTCTTCTTAAAGGTTTGGATAGACTGTCGAACAGCAACAGTCTTATGGTGTGGGTAGAATTTCTTAACGAAAACCTCTACAAGTCCATCCCAGGTAGTGATTGTTTTGGAAGGGATGATATGATGCCACTCACCGGATCTCTCCTCTAGGGAAAAGGGAAACAAACGCAACCTAACATCGTCTTTGGTGACATTCGGATAACTCATGGTGTCACAAATCATCTCAAAGTCACGGATATGGGTATATGGGTTTTCATTCTCTATCCCCCTAAACTTACGCAAAGATGCCAAATGTCCCAGGTTTAATATCAAACTTAACGGTAGTGGACGGTAAAACAACCCCAGGTTCACGTATCACTCTAGATGGGTTCAAACGGTCCCTAAGGGTCTTGGTTGGCGGGACTTCACCCTCATCATTTTCATTAACCATTTTGGCAAAAATCGAAGTATCACCTATATCTGTGTAGCGGGTTGGTGTCAAATAAAAAAGGTCGTTCTCCTCAAGTCTATCTCCTATCCGTTTCCAACGTCGCATACACAAGCAAGAATACTAGTGAAGCAAGAAAATCGTGCACATGCAGAATAAAGAGCAACAATCAATACTTCATACAAATGTGTTCAGTCAAGGAAAAGGGAACAAAGAGCAACAGTTCCATCTCTGGTTCGACCCAACTGCCGACTTCCACAAATACTCCATTCTTTGGAATCCCCAACGCATTGTGTAAGTGCAAAACCCATAACAAGCACTGCTCAAGTGCAAACCGCTAGTTCAGCTAGTATCATTTTTTGCTAATTAATATTTTTGCTTTGTTTCAGCTTCTCAGTGGATGATACTCCAATTAGAGAATTCAAAAACTCTGAATCCATCGGTGTTCCTTTCCCGAAGAACCAACCGATGAGAATCTATTCTAGTCTATGGAATGCTGACGATTGGGCCACAAGAGGTGGTCTGGTCAAGACTGACTGGGCTAATGCACCTTTCACCGCCTCGTATCAGAACTTCAACGCTGAAGCATGTGTTCCATCTTCAGGTGATTCTTCTTGTACTAGTGGTAGTCCTTCATCCAACAAGAACGCGTGGCTTACTCAAGAATTGGATTCAACAAACCAAGGGAAAATGAAATGGGTTCAGAAGAATTATATGATCTATGACTACTGTAAGGACACGAAAAGATTCCCGGAAGGCATGCCTGTAGAATGTGCCACCAGCAATCTTTCCTAGAGAAAGAGATGAGAAATAATGACTAAAATGAAGATCACCCATGGTCCAAGTTATAGTTCATGTATGCTCTTTTTGTTTCCAAATTAGGTAAGCTTGGGTTACCTCAGCAAAATATAGCTAAAGGTACAAGGCTGAGGCTTGTGGAATTTCGGCTGGTAACTCCCAAATGGCCCAAGGCACGGGTTCAGCGTACTTTTCCACAGGTTTCCTAAATTCGGTAATCTGACGATGCAATTGGTGTGTGCAACGTGTATTTTTTTGAATTTTCTTTTTAAGATTAATGAAAAAAGAAATAAATATACACAAAAAGGAAATAAAACCTAAAAAAAATAATAAAATTTTGGGTTTTGTTACTTACCTCTTTTGGTAGGCAATTCCACAATAAATATAGAATATTACCTGCACAATAAAAACAAGAAAAATACCCAAGTAAAATCAAAGAAAGAAAAATTAAATTAAATTAAATTAAACAAAAACTAAACTATAAAAAAAAAAAAAAAAAAAAAATCTAAAACCTAACCTAAAGGCAAGTCCGCGTCGGCGGCGCCAAAAACTGATGTAGTTTTTACAAGTGGTAAGAAAGATTCGTTGCTCGGACTCTTTTTAAAGATTTGGTTTTTGATTATTAAAAAAATATACTAAGACAAACTAATTAAAATTGATTTTTGTTACCAAGGAGAGATGAGTCTAGGGTTTTGGATTCCATTACTTCTAATTTTTGTAAACTCAATAACAATTTCTTTGACAATTACTCCTATTTTACTCAAAACAGTTTCGAACCCAATCTCATGCTTTGGAAAATATAACGTTACAAGCTCTTTTTTATGACTCTCGTCACTATTTTAAGGCCTAATCCTCCTTCGCTTATAAAAGAACGGTAGAAACTACCCAAAACAATTATTACAAAGCATGTAAAGAAGAGAGAATTTTTAGACAAATTAAAAACACAAATATGGAGTAAATATGCCAAAGAAATTAATTACTAAATATTACCCATCAAAAATAGTTTCCTCCAAAACCCTAGAGAATAGATTTAGCTACTCATTGATCGAAAATTGGAGAAAATTTCATTAATCATTGTATTAAAAATAATAATAAAAATGCTTACAATGATTTCCGACGCTAAAGGAGTTTAACACTGAATTGAGCACCTTAGTGAATAAACGACCGTTTCTGAGGGTCCTTTGTTTTTCCACTGTTTGAAGAACGATAGAGGATTCTCTGTCGTTGTATCTAAGACTGCTTCTGAGACAGTTCCTGGCAGTTCAATGTTCTTGGTGTTCTTAAATTTTGCAGCAGCAGGTGAACTTTATGAGAATTCTTATTTTATGATTCTAAGCCTCTACTTTCTTCCCCAAAGTCTCCGTCCCCTTTCTCTGCTTCCCTACGACCCTTTTTATACCCAACGGGTTGAAAATATGTCAAGAAAATCTTCTTTTCTTTCACCCAAAGTCTCAGACTTTATTTCTTCTTTTTGTTCTACCTGTACGTGTCGGGGTTGTTTTATTCCTTCTTAAACTCTCTTCATGACATAATAAAGCAGATATCTTCCTTTTAGTCGCACTTACTTTCCGTACAGAGATGAGATTCTTACTTTGTTACCGTTGATACACTTTTCTTCCCTATTTAAGAAAATTACCAAACAAACGAAGATTTCATTCCTTCCTTTTAGTCCCAAAACATGTCATTACTCCTGTTTGATTAGGTAACATGGTAACTAGACCATAGAACCCTTGAAATTCTCCCAAACTTTCTAAACTCACCAACAGAGAGCCGTGTATATTTCTTCCCCTGTTTACTCCAATCCGACGTTGTGGCTCAATTCAATCGATTCCAACACACGAACCACCCCTGTTAAGTCGTAACAGGATAACTGTAATCCATTTGACCGGTTCAATCTCAGTGCAAAGGTCCAAATCTTCTCAACAGAAACCCCAAGTGTATTACCAACTCTGTTTTATCACCGGTGATTATCCAGCCCAGCTGGATTGAATAAATCACCCATATCCTCCCTGTTTAGCCTTAACAGGCCCAATGAAACTAAACCCAGCGATTGAATCTCATTAAATCTCGGCCAAAATTCGAACCTTAAATCTGTTTCATGAAGAATAATTTTCCCGCCAATTTCTGTAATCTCTGATTAAGATTTTCCCGTTAATATAGCCAATTCTGGTAGAAACGAAAACCATTACCAGCTCTGTTAAGTCGATTTGGACAAACCAATTTTATTTCAGCACTTTAGTCTCACCACAACTTGCCTAAAACACAAACCCTAATCTGCTGCCATTAGAACCTGATTTCCCGCCAAATTTTGAAATTCAAATGGAGAAGATGACTTTCCCCTTATCCAACAGCGGTGTCCTTTGAGCAATTTGGGCTACGTTTAGCAATTTTCGGGGGTGCGAATAGCAATTTATGGGGTACAAAGATGACTTATGGGATGCATATAGTGAAAAACTACTGGGTTACTTTATCAACTCCTCCGGGACATTTCTGGGGATGCCTTTAACACTTTTCTGGGTGCTTTTAGTAGTTTCTCGAGCAACCATCTCTTACCTCTCATATTCACTTCTTTTCTTCAATTTTTATACATCACTAAGGCTGTAACATGCTTTTCAAACATAATCGCATCACTAAAGCCGACATGCCTTTCAAATAGAAAAAAAAGTAAATAATGAGAAATAAGTCGCCTCCAACAGTAGTTGCACATGAAATGACATTTTAACCCCTTTTAAGCGACGTTTCCTCTTCTTTTGCTCCAAAGTACCTAAAACTCAAAATCAAATAAAAGATACATAATTTACAAGAAAACATAACAAAGAAAGCATAAACAATAGATAAATATCAAGGTGTTTTAGACACCTATCAACAGGCCATTACTAATCCAACTGCCTAGAAAAGAATAACAACTCTAAGTATAGTGGTAGTGGGTCTAAGGATATTGTTTGTGTTGTCTCAGAATCTCTTTTAGCTGATTGTGATACAAATGCATGGTGGATCGATTCAGCTTCATCAAGACATGTGACAAAATCTAGGGACTATTTTGTTAACATTAAGGAGATCAAAACCGGCGAACACAGAGTTTATATGGGTAATAATACTTATTGTGATGTCTTAGGGATCGGAACTATGAGATTGTTTTTGCCTGGTCAAAATAACTTAGTCCTTACTGATGTATTGTTCGCTCCTAATATGAGGCGAAACTTGGTGTCTATACCATGTCTTGATGATAAGGGTTATGAGGTTAGAATTCGATCAGGAAAAGTGTCTGTAGGTGAGCATGGTATAATTTTATTTTGGGGAACTAAAGTCGATGGTCTGTATCGCTTGAACCAAAAATCTTCTGATTTTAATAAAGTTGTTAATTCTTGTGCTTATTCCTATGAGTGTTCTAATTCTCTTGATTTTTCTGATTCTCTTATGTGGCATATGAGATTGGGTCATGTCAATAAAGATAAATTATCTCGCATGTCTAGTAGTGGTTTAATTCCTAGAATTAAAATTGATTTTAACATATGCTAACCATGTATGATGGGTAAAATGTCTAGGAAACCTTTTGGTAAAGCTATTCGATCGAATGATTTGTTAGATATCATTCACAGTGATATATGTGGTCCTTTGAATGTTAAAACTCATAGAGGTATGACATATTTTATTACATTTACCGATGACTATTCTCGTTTTGGTTATGTTTATTTGATGTCTAAGAAATCTGATGCTTTAAATATTTTTATCACATATAAAAATGAAGTAGAAAATCAGATAGGCAGAAAAATTAAAGTTCTTCGCAGTGATAGAGGTGGTGAATATAATTTTGAAATTTTTGGTGATTTTTGTAAGAACAATGGTATTATTCATCAATTTACTATGCCTGATATGCCACAACAAAATGGTGTGGCTGAACGTAGAAATCGAACTCTTCTTGATATGACTAGGAGCATGCTTAGTCACTCAAAATTAGGTACTCATTTTTGGGGTGAAGCTTTATCTACTACTGTTTATATTTTGAATAGATTGCCATCTAAATCTGTATCTAGCACACCTTATGAATTGTGGAGTGGTAGAAAACTAGACTTAAGTCACTTTAGAATTTGGGGAGCAAATGCACATGTTAGGGTGTTAGATAAAAATATATCTAAATTAGACCCTAAGACTGTTAAGTGCATTTTTATTGGTTATGCTGATCATTCTAAAGGTTATAGATTTGTTGTTCACCATGTTGATGGATCTATAGGTGTAATTGAAAGTAGAGATGCATATTTCATTGAAGAAAACTTGGAACCAATGTCTAATAATTGTATGGTTGATTTGTTTGAAATTCCTAAAGATAAGACACCTTCTTTAGATAATGAAAATTTGATTCAGTCTCCTCCGGTGCATGATACAATTGCTAAGATTGTTAGAAGTAGGAATCCACCTTCTTATTTGAAAGTTTATGCAGTTGTTTTGGATGAGAATAAATTTTCTGATGATGAACTTTTTTCTTGTGATGAGAACATATCTGATGTTGACCCTTTAAACTTTAAACAAGCTATGAAATTGCATGATGCTTATAAATGAAAATATGCTACAGATGAAGAAATAAAATCAATTAATGAAAATGATGTATGGCAGTTTGTTGATTTACCTGAAAACAAGAATGTTATAGGTTGTAAATGGATTTTGAAAAAGGAGTTTAAGGCTGATGGGTCACTAGACAAATATAAGGCTAGACTAGTAGCTAAAGGTTTCACACAAGAAAAGGATATAGATTATTCAGAGACATATTCCCCTGTAGCTAAATTTACATCCATAAGAATCTTGTTAGCTATTGCTGCTCACTTAGATTTAGAAATACACCAAATGGATGTTAAGACAACATTCCTAAATGGAGACTTAGAGGAAGACATATACATGGAGAAACCTGAAGGTTAAATTGATGAAAATAATAGAGATAAAGTTTATAAATTAAACAAATCTCTTTATGGGCTGAAACAGTCATCTCGTCAGTGGTATTTAACTTTTCATGATGCTGTCACTAATTATGGTTTTGTAGCTAATGCTTATGATCCTTGTATATATGTTTTGAACAGTGGGAGTACTTTTGTTATGCTATCTCTTTATGTTGATGATATATTACTGTTAGGTAATGATTTGAATTTGATTTAAAGATTAAAACTTGGTTTAAATCTCGTTTCGAGATGAAAGATATGGGTGAAGCGAGTTTTATATTAGGCATCAAGATAACTAGGGATAGATTGCATAAGACAATTCAGTTGTCTCAAGAAGCATACTTAGATAGCGTTCTAAAGAAATATAAAATGGAACATTGTGGTCTTGTTGATACACCCATCTGTAGAGGGACCAAATTATCTAAGAAAATGGCTCCTGCAAATGAAAAAGAACGAATTCAAATGAATTCAAAACCATATGCACATGTAGTTGGGAGTTTAATGTATGCCATGTTGTGTACCCGTCCTGATTTGAGTTTTGTTATTGGATTGGTAAGTAGATTTCAGAGTAATCCTGGTATTGCTCACTGGATAGAAGTAAAGCGCATAATGCGGTATATCCAAAAGACAAAGGGATACAAATTGACTTACCGTACTGACTCTTTACTTGTTCAAGGGTATTGTGATGCAGATTTTTCAGGAGACGTAGATGGATTAAATTCTACCAGTGGGTACGTATTTACCCTAGGTGGTGCTCCAATATCATGGTCCAGCAAGAAACAATCATGTGTAGCGAAGTCTACAATGAAAGATGAGTATATTGCTTGTAACCATGCAGCCAGCGAAGCTGTATGGATCAAAGGTTTCTTGCTTAATTTGAAATTAATTCCTGATAAATCAATTAACATTTTTTGTGATAATCAACCAGCCTTATGCACCATTGCCAATGGTGAGCTCAGTGGTGATCCGGTAAAGAAGCATATTGAGAGAAAATATTTCTATGTGCTTGATATTGTGAAGAAGAAGAAAATAACAATGAGTTATTTGAGAACAGAGGATATGATTGTTGATCCTTTGACAAAAGCTATAGCTGCTGAAGATTTCAAAAGACATGTTATCTCCATGGGTCTCATTGAAGACTAGCCGAATGGCCAAGTAGGAGATGTTGGACCGAATGGCCAATCGGCCTAACGGTAGATAACCATGGTGTTGATGGACAAAGCCGGCTATTAATGTCAAGCCTCACACCATCGGGTAAAGTACCACAATTAATTGTCGACACTTCTCTGCACACACCACTTGCATTATTCTTACTACTATATAATATATAAAAATAATACTTGCATTGCTTTCTTATTAAAATCATTTGGCATGTGCAATTAGTGGTACAATATGTATATGATTTCAATGGTCATTATTTGATCATAGGATGCTGCCAAGTTAGTTTACATGGGACTTAGCTTGGGTGCATCGAGTGAATGAGGGAAAGACGTGGTATTAGTTTTCCAACGGGCAAAAAACCCATTCACTATAACGTTGCTACTTTATTGGTGGATTGGTTTGGAAGTGCTCCACTACCATCGGAAGTGGGAGAAAGAATAGGTTGAGAGAATGCGTGGGTTCTCTTGAAATTTAGACTATAAATATAGTTGTTCCTATTCTCATTAACCATGCCTTGTAAAAGATCCGATCAATCCACTCAATAATAAAATCTCCATATTTTCTCTTTTCTTAATATCTGTTTTGTTATTATCTTCCTGATTAGAAAAGATCTCTGTGCCTACATTGGCTCATCTTCACTTCAAGGTATTGATTTAAGTATTAAATCTAAATACTAGCTTTTATCTTTCTTCCAAGGCTAGAAATTCAATCTATAGGTTTTTTCCTTCCTATTTTAAATCTTAATCTTCTTTTTCTGCTTTGTTTTCTGATGATTGGTGAAGAAGATGTAAGAGATGGGTGTTGTGGTTGATAGATCATGATTGTAAGGACCCTCAAGCTCGTCAACGCTGTTAGACCGGTCAAGTGACGTTTTAGCCGATAATAACTCGATTAGTGTAACACGAACTTTAATTATTAGAAATTAATCTAACAACGATTTAGATACGAAATTAGTACCGTTGAATTGATATCGAAAAGTTACGCAGAATGGACTACTCGAACGTATCAAACGGATATCAGATGAAGAAGATATTATCAGTTTTAAATGAAGGGAAAATTAGTCATTCTGTTTTAATTCGTCGGGCTGCCCTTATCATTTGGTTGACTGCCTTTAACATTTTGGTTGGTCTTATCTTCACCAAACCAAGAAGATAAACGCGTATTCTTCTTTCTTCTTCTTCATTCTTATTTCTCTTTCTTCTTCTCTTGTTTCTTCTTCTTCTCCTTCTGTTCATCTTTTTCTGGCGATTCTGAGAGATTTGGGTGATGAAATTAAGTGATGAGATTAGGTTATGAGATCATAGAGTGGTTGTTGGTGATGGTTCGGTTATCATTAGTTGATTCAGACTCAAGAAAAGAGATGAATTAGAGAAAGAAAGGAACTAGGGTTCTGAGGAATGAGTTTCAGTTGAGGCTTAGATTGTTTCGAGGATGAAATGAAGTAATTAGTGATGGGTATCGTGAGTTAAGAACAAGAAAGAAGATTAATAATTGATTTTCAGTTCTCGGTGAAGAATCAAGGAGTTAGGGTTTGTAAGAAGAACTTAGAGATTAACTAGAATATGGAATTGATGTTCCTAGAGGATGATTAGACTTGGGTATTTGGCGGTTATGTGGATTAAAGTGGAGATACAGGTGGAATTGAGTTTCAATTGATGAAATTGGTGATGGTGATGAACTTCAGGTCTAGAACGTTAATTCTAGGGTTCCAATTGAAGTTAGTGGTGAAGTATTAATCAGAGATGCTGGTGTTTTGGGTAAGCCTATAAATTATCTGAATTTTAGTATTTTGGATTTGAACTATTTTAGTTATTGAATTGTTTGAATTGAACTGATGGTGTTGGTAGGGAGTTGCAGGGGAACTGTGTTTAGATATTTTTATATGTGTTTGGATGCTGGTGTTAGTTGTAATTCTAGTGGAGCTATAGATTCATCTGTGCTGGAATGGAGGTCTGGTGGTGTATCTGAATGGTTGTGTGTGTGTTAGAAGTGGAGATACTATATCTTTATCAATACAAGGAGTTGGAGATAAAGATGTTGATTATGCAGAATGTATGGTTATGTTATTATGGTAATAGTTTAGTGACAAGATTGGTGTTGTTGTGGAGGTGATGTTGCTACTGTGGTGTTATGGAGTGCAGAGAAGGAGATTGTGGTCTGTTGTTAAACTGGTGATGCTTATGAAGCTCGGAATTTAGTGGATATGGAATGGAGCTGTGTTGGTTGTAGTGAGAGCAAGGAAATGGTGTTGGTGGCATTGTTTGTGTAATGGGTTGGTTGTGGATGAACAAGATGAATGGATTAAGGATGTATGAACTGGACAAGGGAATTGGAGTTAGTAATGGAACTGAGATTGAGAAGATGGATTGGTTGAATCTAAAGGGAATTGAATGTGCAGATGAAGAGTGTGGCAGAGATGTATGAAGTGTAATTGGAACTGAAGTGGTAATGTATGGCTGAGAGAATAGTGCCAATGGGATAGTGAATGAAGTTGTGGTTGTAAAGTCAGGTTTGTGGTTATATTACAAGGAATGGGTTCGGATTGAGGTGATGTGGTGGATGTTTGTGAAGTTGAGGATGAACTGGGTTTGTTTAAGGTTTCGGTTTTGTAGCCGTATGTTGCTTATTACACAGAATGTCTTTATTTGGTTTCGTTTCAGATTTGAATTGAAGAATCAAAAAGTTGTAAATATAAGTGTAGTAGCAGGTTTTCCCACACTATGTTTTGCCTAATTAATCCATTAGTGGAACATTGAAGTGGAAAATTATTACACTTAGTTAAAACACTCCTAACTTTTCTCTCTCCTAATGACTTGCCTCACCATTCTAAAAAGATCTGAGGATGAATTTTTGTGGAGTTCCTCGCCCGGAGTCTTTTAGCTTTATTTCCCAGTGGCTGGCGATTAATCTCGCGAACCTTATATGCTTCGATATTATGATCCTTTAATATTGTTGAGCGATCTTTAAGTGATTTTTGTTGATGAAGGAACTTAAGTCGACTTTTGCGAAGTCGAGATATTTTCTTGCCTCTTAAAGCTTAGGAAATATGCCTTAATTGCAAAGTTCTTTTCATCGGGTAGACATAGTCTTTATTTGTAAATCCCCCGTGAAGAATTTGAAGTTCGCTATCCTCTACCAGTTGTTATTCTCATGACGCCCGTATTTGAATTGATTTTGTTGTTGATCATATTTGAGATTAACTTTCTTTATTGAAATCACACTTGCTTTTTGTTAATCAAAAAGTTGTAAATATAAGAATTCCTTCAGAAAATCTACGTTTAAAAAGACAACTGAACAAGGTGGTTGTTGCCTCTTTTCTTATTTAGTTTGTCGTTCGCGGGATGATAAAACCACCGAATTCTCCCAAAAAGGCCAACCCAAGCCTACTACTCCCGACGTTCCCTTTCCTTCTTTCAAACCTTCTTCTCCGTTGCGAAGTCTTCGTAGTATTCCTCCTTCCCGTGGTAATATTACCCGTATTCCCATCCTCAGACCAAGTTCCTCATAATAACCCTACTACAAACAATCCTACTCCTCCTCCTATTATCAATGCCTCTTTCATTTCTCCAATCACTTCTCTTCCGAAACCTGACTTCATCTTCTTTGATTGATCAAATTCCTTTAACGGCGAGAAATTTAGAGGGGATAGATGTGGCCTTTAGACTATTAGATCTCGTGAATGATGCCAAAAAGACTTATCCCTGTCAAATCCAACGTCTGAGATTTTAAGCAAGCACCTTGACTCGATAAGTCTGCATCTTTGATTCAAGAGATTAATAAGTTGAGGGATGATCTCCATTATGACCACGAAGTGTAATAGTCTCCACCTTGAAAATCAAAATTTTCACAATATCTCGCTAGATCGTGATAATCTTCGAATGAAGAATTAAAAGGTATGCTCTCATCATCCCCCCCCATTTTTTTTTTTTTTTTTTTTTTTTTTTTTTTTTTAAGATCAACTCAAATTCTTGTTCGCCCTCCAAGTATTAAACCGAAACGAATAATGGAGATATATCAGAGTCCATTGTTGAAGAAGTTCGAGTTGAGAGAGATGCTTGGATGGAGCGGTAATGTCTTAATAATCTTCATACTTATGCTCAAATAAATAACTTGTCGAAAGAGAATTTTGATTTATCGCAAAAGCAAGATTTGTTAAGTAAAGATTTATATCGCCTCTCTTATGCTTTGACTAAATCTGAGTTGCAAACTTTATCGACCTCTTTCGCAAGAGAAACGTGATAAATAAGGTGGCGAACCGAGTGATGCTTGTCAAAAATTATGTGAAGAACAAGAACAAGCTATGCATACTTTGAAAGACCAACTTGAAGAAATTACCAGAGAGATAAACTTATTCAAGGTAGAATAACTTTGAGTGTAAAAGCGAAGCAATTCCAAGAACGATGTGTCAACTTAGAAAAATCCAACTCTACTCGACAATGAAAAGAACTTGCGATCACGATTGAAAGGCTTAGTCTGAGATTCATTTGATGATGCTATGGACTGTTTGGGGAATAACTTCACGGCTTTAATTCAAAGATCTTACTTCTCAAAAGGAAGGTAGTCAAATTATTTGACTACCTTAATTCTTTTATTTATTCCATGAGTGCTTGATTATTCGAGAGTGCTTGATAAAAATTTTCTTGAATGTTATGTATTTGTTACGTTGATTTCGAAAAAGCTTCGGCTCACTATCTCCACCCCCGAAGTCTCGATTATTCGAAGATTCGCAAGGAAAACGGGCTGCTCGCGCGTCTCTTGCTCGTTCTCGTGATCGTGCGGAGCGAAGTGGTTGTAAAGCTGGGTTTGTGGTTATATTACAAGGAATGGGTTCAGATTGAGTTTTGTGATATAATAGACTGGTGATGTGGTGGATTTTTCACATTCGTCTCATCCACTTAAATGGATTTGTGAAGTTGAGGATTCAAAAATTTCTTTCAAGAACTGATACGTGGAGTTCAGGTTTAAGTGGTGGCGATTTCCAATCTTTAGTATCTTGGGATTTTCCTTAGTTCCAATATTCACTTCTTTGTTTAGTAGCTGTGTTGCTTAAGTCGACTTAGATATTGATAGTATGTTTTTCCTTTAGCGGCATCTTAAAGCTGCAATTGCAGGTAGACATAGTCTTTATTTGTAAATAAATTTGAAGTTCTCCCCTTTAACTTTTGTTAGTTTACTGTATTTGAATTGAAGTTAGCATTTGTTAATCAAAATGTTGTAAATATAATTGCAATTAGAGTTGAACATGGTCTGCAAAAGATAGAAGTATGCATGAAATTCGTTAACCATTACTCTCATACCGTATGTCATCCCAGTCAGATCTCCTGTTTAGCGCAAGCCTGACTTTTTGCCTAATTAATCCATTAGAAGACATAAGATCTCAAGTTAAAAATAGTATTACACTTAGAAGTTAAAACACTCCTAACTTTTCTCTCTCCTAATGACTTGCCTCACCATTCTAAAAGAGTCTCCCCCCCCTTTTTACGAGACTCACTCGACCCTTTATATAGGGTAACACATAGTTAGCCATATTAATCTGAGTTGAATCGTTTGACTCTCCCTGCGACTCCCTCGCGGTGCCGTCGTTTATTAATCTCGAGTGATCCTACAATAAGAATTAGAGTTGAACATGGTCTCAATAGAAGTATGCCCAGTTAGTCATCCCGGTCGATGTACCTTGACTTAGTTGTTGACCTGAGTTGACCTTGACCGAGTTGGACTTGGACCAGTTGACCAGACCTTTCACTTTAGACTTGGACTTTGACTTAACCATAGACGTTGACCGTTAGTTGACTACCGCTGACCAGACGTTGACTGTTAGTTGACTCATGTGAAAATGGACCTTAGTTTATTGGGCTAGTTTAGTGGACTTGGGCTTAGGACTAGTTTTCCTATAATTGATGAATTGGACCTTTGTGGTCTGAATTAGCTTTTGACTTCTTCTACAAAGTTGTAGATGTTCGTAAGACTTAGCTAATAGACTATAGAACCAAACCAATTAAATTAGTAAACCTTAGCTATGCTAAAGATAGATAAATAAAAGATGTAGAACCATAAATGGGCTTAGAACCATTAGATAAATTTGTATGATTCTTGTATGAGCCATTTTGGCTAGTTTCTTAGAGTGCTTGTATGATTAACAGTTAGATATTAACAACGATCGATTCAAAGGATGAACCAGTGGATCGTGGATCTCGAGGTAGGCGTGGCTTGTCATCAAAAGAGGTGGGAATGCATTTGACTCTTTTGTAATCATTATTATTGTTTTTATAAAAGTTTATGCTTAATAAACTCATGCATTGTCTGTTCGTGCATTTCATGCTTTGTTTAAATTGCATTACGATAATTCTGTTGATTCTGCAAATATTTCCATAATTTGGAAAGTACTTGTACTGTTTGCTTGAATTTTTATGGAAAATAAGGATTTCCACTTGTGGTGTATAGGATATGCTCCTTCGCATTTATATCTAGTGCTTTTATAAGTAATCGGAGTGGAAGTGGGCTTCAATATTAGTAATCGGAGTGGAAGTGGGCTTCAATATTATACATTGTTTGAAGAGGGAGTTTGTCCATATACTTGTTTGTTTATTTCAGTGACTTGGTCACTGTTTAATGCTTCGGAAACGTGTAACGTTTTCCAAATCTTGCATATGATTACTTAGAAGTTTAATGTTAATTATTCCCACTTTCAGTTTCAGAGACAGATCAGAGTTGCGCAGCGGAAGCTTTGTGGCGTTGAGTCTTCTGTTATGTTTATTAAGTTTTATATTGTATTCGCAAACCAAATGACTATTGTATATGTATCGTTTGAGAGGAATCCTTGTATATATATATTTCTGAGCGAGGCTAGTTTTTGGGTTAAAATTTTGTAGCAGATTTTTTAATTGAATGCTTAAGTATATGATTTAGAATCTTAGTGCCTCTCTATTTAGTTAATCTCTTGGATTAGTCAGCTGCTAGCTTAGGGGGCGCTACAATGATGCTGCGAAGAACATAGGATTAGCATTCATATTTCTGGTGCTGATTCATGGCGAGAAAGAAATGAAGAACTGGAGATTAAATATTGATTTCTACTGGTGATTGAGTTACAGAGATGGGTTCATTTAATTTTAGGGGTTTGAACTGAATTGAGTAATTGATGATGATTTAGGGTTTGTAGAAGACAGATTTGTCGACTTATGAGAAGAAGAATTGGTAGTTTATGTAACAACTCACTCCGTCATTTGACTATTACTAGTCAAAATCCTAATTTTTATGGGCTTAGCCATGTTGTGTTTAGCTAATCTATGTGAGCTGTTGCAGTTAGGATTTGTTAGGTGTGTGGGTATTAAAAAAATAGATTAATCAAAAAATATTCAACTTTAACTTAGAGGATTTGGTCAAAGGGAAATACCTTAATTTTCATTCCTCTCCTTGTTTACCCATCGACAACTCCATCTATGACGAGAGACAGTAGGTTGTTCTCTTGTTAACATCTGTAGGTTGTTTTTGGAGGAGAGAAGATAAGTAGAAAAAAAATAGGAAAGAAAAAAAAGAGATTGGATTTTAGAATTTCGGGAGAGTAATACCAGAGAAGAGAAAAAGTGGGGGATTGTTTGATTTGAGAACGGGATAATAGGAAGAGTTAAACTGAATCCCAATAATCATCAAGGTAAGAACTAAAACCCCTTTCAATTGTTTCAAGATTTCGGGTAAGTAAGTCTGGGAACAATAAGTCTTGGTCTCTATACCAAAGGGGTGACACCCAATGTTCGATGAAATGTTTAAAAGAAGGGGATGCCGGGTAGACCCATTGGCAGTAGTTTTAATCCATGAGAATACTGAAATAGCTAGCTTAAGGTCACATCTTATTAACTTAAACCTCTGAGTGGTGATTCTGATTTGAAATTTTTGTGTACCAATCCTGTATGTAGTTTACTTATGAATGTTCTTGGAAGAGCTGTTTAGGTATAGTTCTCATCTTTATTTTTCAATAGTATTGCTCTCTTCATGTTTTGAATTAGATATTTAAATAGATTTTTTTGTGACTGGTAGATGATTAAGGTGGCTTATGGGTCAGTAAATATAGGAAGCCAGGTAAGGTTAAGCGGTCTTTTGAGTTATAATATACTTGACAGGGTTGCTAGTAACCAATAAATGTTTCACTTGCTTACAGTATGTACTTTGAATTTTCTTTTGAACTGGGAACTGAATTTGTGAAGGTATGTGCATTAAATTGTGTGGTCACTTGTTAAGATGTATGTGCTATGGGTATGTTGTGGTGGATGTATTTTGTTTTCCTCACAATAATTGTCTGTTTATCTCCACATATTATTGCTAAGTTGAGTAGTGCGAGATGTGCGATAGTATTAGTAGCGCGAGATGTGCAGAATTACGTACCTATATTATATTGTCTTTAGTAGCACGAGATGTGCCGTAGTATATATACACTATTTTACCTGGGGAAAACAATTGTATGTACATCACACTTGATTGTTTCGTGCCATGGGTTTTATAAGTATGTTGTATGTATAATTCTTGTGTAAGTAGTGTTAATTTTAAAATTATCTCTGCTAACCGTATTTTACTTGCTTGAGAAATGGGTACTCTCACTGTGGCTTTACCTTTATGGAACATTTGTTTTGTTCTTCTTCCAAGTTGTTTTGGGATGTGCTTAATATAGTCTGTTTCTTAGTTCCAGTTGAAAACACTGCGGCTGAAGAAGAGGCGGGGAAAGGCGAGTATTACATATGGCTTGAGTGAGTGTTCCAGGTTGGGGCACTGGAAGAGTAGAATCTGTCACCTCATTTTGGTTTTTCTTGTGTACAAATTCTGAGGTGATGTCTTTTCAGATGCTGTGTATATAGATGCATTTTGGGTTGTATATTTGTTTTTGGTAACAACCTTTATATATGAAGCATGTTTATAGAAATGTAATTACTGTGTTAAATCAATCAGAAGTATTCCAGTAAGTTCTGTTTGTTATGATGATTCCTTTCAATTATACATTTCTGGTGACCATAGATATATACTCAGGGAATTGTCAGAACTGATTTAGTTCTGTTTATTTTTTGGTAAGTGCTCCAAGTGTTGGAAAGGTTTCCATGAGACTACGCCTAAATAGATAACAAATTTAAGATGACATAAGTTTGCACTAGAAATGTGTTTTCCTTGCCTGTGTTATTGTACCAAATGAAAATGGGGTGTGACAGTTTATGTTTGCGATTTTGTCATTCTCAGATTCAGGATGGAAAAGATTAATGAAGTCATGGGTTAAGTTGATTTTCAGGTGAACTTGTGGGCTAGTTTGGTGTTGGTTATACATAGATGTAGTATGTTGTTCATCTAGACAATGTTCTGTTTAAATTGTATGCTAATGTTTTTCTCTGTTCGATCAACAGGTTCCAATTGGAGGAAACTACAGGCTTATTGATGTCCCAACAATTGCGTTAACAGCGGTATAAACAAGATTTTTGTCTTTACTCAGTTAATTCTGCTTCCCTCGAACGTCACCTCGCTCGCACATACAATTTAGGGAATGGTGTGAATTTTGGAGACGGATTTGTGGAGGTTCGATTAAATAGAACTAGTTCAATTTTCTGCATACCTATCTTATCTGTTATCATAAGTTTAGATTCATTTGAATACTTAAGTTGCCTACAGCTATTAATTGCTAAGACGGTCCTTGCTTTCTCGAATTGTTTGCATACAGGATGCGAAGAACAAAAACGTCGAGCATGTAGTAATCTTGGTGATTTGATGTTTTTGGTTTTGATTTTATAGATGTGAAGAAGAAGTGGGAGAGTAGTTTATGGGTAGGAAGATGCTTGAGCAGTAACATCTATATGATAAGATGCTTGAATTTATAAGATGTCCCTGGTTTTGTTTGTGTGTTTGAGTTTATATAAGTTGCTCTGTATGACCAAGATCAAAGTTGAACTGAAGTGCAAGGGAAGTATGGAATTTTGGAGTTGCTGCTGTGAGATGGATGGAGGATATATGAAGGATAAGGAAATGGTCGTTCTGCTGAGAAAGGTCTAGAAGCAGGCATTGCCTCGCCTACAGGTTGCTTTCTAAATTGGTACAGCCTTTTGCTTACCACTTTTTGTTTGAAGCTGCAACCATTAAATGCATGTTTCTTGTTTTAAGCTGCATCCATGGAATTACAGGGTTACAGCTCATTGGACACCGAACACTGGTATGCAGTTATGAGAGAATGAACTCCCCTGAAAGGTATGCAGCTAACACTTGTTTGTTTGGAGAAAATAGTCTTCGGTAATATTAGTTCTGAATTTTATGTCCAAAATTTCCTTGTGACTGAGCTGGTGGATTCTTTTTGTATCCGGGGCCTGCCACCTTGCAAAGAGTGCTTTTAAAGAAGCTATAACAAAGCTGGATACTTGAGTGGAGAATCTTATAAATACAGTACTTTGATTATACAACTATTGAGGGATAACCCTACCTTGTGTCACTGGTCCAGTTCCTAGTAAGCACTAAATCAACCTTAATACTGTAGGTTGTTCTTTAGTTTACAACCACAACCCATCTCCCTCCCCCGTCGTTATGTAAAGGCTTATCTCTTTGATATCCGTTTCATCTTGTCCTTGTATTCTCAATTGGATTAGTTATGGTTTATGGGAGTCATTTTTGCCTCTTTGTTTTATGCTTCACTAGTTAATTCTGCATCATTATATGCTTCTGCAGATGAAGCTCAGAGAATGGAAACCGCTGCTAAGACAGTAAATATTTACTACTGATTGTTCCAATTCATTTCCTTGCAGATCGGACAATGATGGTTGCTTGCCTTACAGAAGGTGCTCACAACTAGGACCTTGTTCAGGTGCATAACTCATAAGTGTTGCAGATTTGAAAGATAATCGGCACGCAAGACAAGGCAAAGACTGTTATGTGAGTTCTGTCTGTTAGGTTACTTATATGCTATCTATTTAAGTTTCTAAACATATATTATATATCCTCAAACTTAGGAATATGAATTCTCTCCAAGTATCAAACTGCTTGAATGAATGTAAAAGAGTGTTTAGAAATTCTCATAAGTTCTAAGTCAATGATCTTGTTTAAATGTGTCATAGAATTTGGTGGGTTGAATGAAAGAATAGAACAAGTTTTATTGATGTTGAATGTATCATAGAATGTGGTTAGATTGAATGAAAGATTTATACATGTATTTTTGTTTGAATTCCGGTGTATCTTCCGGCTGAAAATGGACTGCCGGTCAACATTGACCTGGTCAAAATTGGTCAATATTGACCAATTTTGACCAGGTATATGTTGACTGGCAGTAATGTTTTTGCTGTTACAAAAAAGTTCGTAACGGCTCTGAGCTGTTTCAACTTGCCACGTAGTAACGGCTCTAAGCTGTTACAATCTACCACGTAGTAACGGCTCAAAGCTGTTACGCCAGCTATGTTACAAAAAAAATTCGTAACGACCCAGAGTTGTTACCACGTGGCAAATTCGTAACGGCTCGCAGCTGTTACGAGAGTCGTTACAACCCAGATTCGAAAAAAAATGTAACACCCACTTTTGCAACATGCGAGAGCCGTTACAACCCGTTTTAGTAACGGCTTGGTTCTGTTTCTAATCCCAGAATTTGGTGTAGTGACCACATGACTATCTTCTGATTGAACCAGCGATGAAAAGTTGATGAAAGTCGTCATCAACAGATTGAATCTGAGACGAATCAAAAGATAAGTTCAAGATTACCTATTGTTTAATTCGATCAATTTTCTTATCCGCTTTATAGTTGAAAAACCAAGGCAGGAGAAATCTAAATTCCGATACCTAATAACTTTGATTTATTTTCGATTTAGTTATTTAATTCATCATCCCATCTGTACCTCTGTTCGATCCAAAAAAAAAATATATCAGTGAAGAAACCCAAAAGTTTTCTAGGGTTTTGGTTGAATTTCTATTACCTGTGAATCTCTAATCATAATTGAAATTGGGTTCTCATACTCGTAATCAGTAAATCTTCATAACTATTACCCATAAATATGATTTGAATTTATGCTGTAGAAGTTTATATCTATGATTACATTTTATAATTAATGTCTCTATGTTTTGATGATGTGATTGATTATGCCTCTGCTGGGTCAGTGGGAATCCTTCAGGAAAAGAGGAAAGTCTGTTCGTAGCCTGGGAAAAGAGAAAGGAAGGAAATCCCATCCAAGATCCTTTCTTTCCGATTTTGAACTTTTTCGACCATTTGTCCGATTTTGAATGTTTTTGACCCATCTGTCCGCTTCTGAACTGTTTCGATCCATATGTCCGATGCTGAACATTTTTGACCCATATGTCCGATTCTGTATTATTTCGACCAATCTGTCTGATTCGTTCCAACCCAGTCTGGTCCAGCCCAACCCTATCCTATTCCGTTCTGGTGGTTGGATGTGCATGTCCGAGCAGGCACCGGTTCTGCGTATGTGTAGATGGAACCAAAGCTTGGCATGAGGTATGTAACTATTTGTGGATTTTAAGATTGAATATTTGTTGGGTTTATTTATTTGTTTTTAGAACATGCCTAGTTCTATTTTTCTTCATCTTAAGATAAATCCATATCATATAAATGGTCAATTTAGATTATGACTGTTGATCTTGATCATTAAGAATCTTGGTCTTGTTATTTTGTTATCTTGAATGTGATATTGGCTATAGTTGAATGTGGTCTATTGTTCAATTGGTTGTACCAACTCGATTCCAGTGTATTCATTTGAGGTTTAGAAGTACTTGAGCAACATTATTGCATACTTGATATTTACGTTGCAAATAAAATCACATGTATTCCAATTTTTGTGGAAGAACTCACAAAAGGTGATATGAGTCACAAAATTTCCAATTTTCTACATATACTAACGAACCAGTATATGTTAAAATATGCAAACAAGAGATCCACTATCTTTAGTAATCTATTCAACCTAAAGTAAGTGGTTGACATGCAAAGTGAGATTCTCTTGACCCGTTGAGATGAAGAAATTTCTCAAATTAAGCTAATTATCGAAAAATGAAAAATAGAAAGAACCCCGAAGTAATGAGGGCTAGGCGTACTGTGATGCGTGTCGTAACCACAACAAATTAATTAATATTTTTCCACCTAATTAACAAGTAATATAGTGTAGTCAAGTTCGTTCCCACGAGGAGCAAGAGATCCTAGTTGTAAAAATTGTCACAAAAGGGGGGATGTATAAAGCAAAAGAAAATAAACAAAGCAATTAAAAGATAAAGTTGAAATCAATAAGAGAGACAAGATCAAGGAATTCTTCTTCGTTGCAAAACAATGATTCAAGTTATGTTTTTCATCCACATGTTATTAGTCACAGATTATCACCAACCGTAGGTAAAGCAACTAGATCAATGCTAAACCCCTAAATCCCTTGTATCACCGGATACGGAAGTTCTCGACTACCGGATTCTATTTACCAAACCACCTAGTAGTAGATCACTCTAGATGTAATTTAAATAAACGCATTAAGATTTATGAACTTATTAGGTTAATATTAGTAGTTAGACTCTTAGATCAAGGTCTACTTGCTAACGTTGTTTTCACACACAATTGCTCCACGGAATCCCTCCGCAAGATCTCGTGTTTGCTACTTATGTAAAGAGTCAAGAAACGATTACTTATCTCCTAACTTTCACTAGCTTTAGATCAAATTAACAAATCAATTTTGCGTGCACTCTAAACAACCTATCAATCAACCATGAATGTATAAACATTCCTATTAGTAAATACAAACGATAATCATGTGAAAAACTTCAAGATAGAATTGAAACAAAACTCAAATCATATATTAAGAACTAGGAATTCATCCTCAATCAATAATAAAATTAGCTACTCATGTTTTTGAAATTCACACAAATAATTAAAAGGAGAATTTTGAAAAACAAGCAAAAACACAAGTGTTGTGTGTGTAGAGAGATGTGTAAAAGATGTGTAGAAGGTGTGTAGAGAACTTCTCTACTAATAGGCTTCAATGTTCTCCAAATCTTCCAAGGAATAGAATCCTCATTCCATAATAATTCAATTTCCAAATTCAAGTCTTTCTCATCTTCCATCTTCTCTTTCCAAATTTGAGCCAAATTCTCCATCCAATTCCAAGTCCAAGTCTTCACACCCATGAGAAGAATCCACACAAAAATCTGTAATTTTGGTCACCGAAAAGCTGGTATTATGACCGGAATATGGCCGGAATCCGGCACCTGAGATTCTGTTCAGCCAAAAGAATATTCCGTTCAGGTGCCGTCAGAGTTAACAGTCAAACTGACGGTCTCGTTAGTCAACCGGGTCAAAGAAGAGAAGTCAGACACTGAGTCAGCAGCGAGTCAGTTGATTGGTCTAACTGGATTGTCTTACTCAGCTGAGTTGAATCGGCTCGGCTGTTCATCGGACTCACTGAGTCAACTCGTCGGAACATAAAATCGGCCGAGTTTCGGCTGTTTATAGGACTTGCACAGGCCAAATTCAGGCCGTTCTCTTTGGTCTTCTCCTGTTAAGAATCCTAACATACATCTACTCATTCTCATACTCAGTTGCTGTAGTTCTGTAATTCATTTTCAATAGCACCAACATCTTCTTTTCTCGATTCTACAGTGTTAACTTCTCCGATTCAATGGCAGCAGCAGCAGCTGTTCCATCAAGCCACAACTCATTCATTCCATAGCGACATCCCTGTAACATCAGCACTTCTCTATCAGTTTCTTATTCCAAATTTGACAGATTCATAACCACCTCCATCAGCAATCCATCCTTAATCCGTTAACAGGATCATCACAAACCCGTTTTTCTTCATCTCAACCTTCTATGGAATCGTACCCACTCTCCATCTGTCTTCAAAACTGAATTCAACCAAAACCCATTTTCTTTCTCCTCCATTGCATCACTTCAGCTGCACTTTCTCTTCAAAACCCATCTTACCGAGCTTCAACAGCAGCAGGAACCCATTCTTAATATTCATCAGCAGAATCGATTGAATAACAGCAATAACATTTCGTCGATTAAACCCTAACCTTCATCTCTTCATCTGGATCTCGATCTCAAGAACGATCTTCATTTAAGCACCACTGATTCCATCTACAACTCGCCTGATTCGACTACGGTACAAGCACCACCATCAACTCGCCTGATCTTTTCCTCTTGATTTTAACAGCAGCCGCTGTTTATTTGCTATCCTCAGTTTCATCAGATGCAGAGAGATGAATTGAATGTGTCTTAGACCATCGATCCCAATTAGGTTTTTAGATGTGAGACGGCTTATTTGCACCCACCTTGTATGCGACCACCCAGTGATATCCCCTTATCCTTATGTTTATGGGTGAAACTACTCCTGTAGAATTTGGTAATTTGGGGTGTGGATGAGGAATGAATTTAAACCTTAAACAAATGCACTGCGCGGTGAGTGCTTGTAGATTCGAGAGATCAATCTGTACAAGTCCGGCCTAAACCAAGAAATGGCCGTTAGACTTGTTTCGGTCACAAAGTGAAGGAGATGGGGTTGATCTTAGGGAGGGAAGCGAAGAAGGTGTTGAGATTGTGAAGGTGTGGACTTGCTTGTGACTTGCAACAGAAAGTGAACAAGCTTACGATTGGTGTAAGCGTGCGCCTGGGTGTTTTCTTGTTGTTTTTCTCTGTTTTTCTCTCGTTGTTTGGAAATAGGGCGGAGAACCTATTTATACAAGTCACCGAGTCTTATTCACGTTTCTCGTGGGAAGTGGAGGAAGTGGAGTGATGGGGTAGTGGAGTTGTGCGTCGGTGCCACCACCGGCCAGCCTTGCCCACTTCTCATCTCTAACTCCATGACTTCCTAACACGTTCTTTCTCACGTGAAACCGCCGCGCACCCAATACCCCGCATGTATCCCCCGCTTTGTGACATGATTGATCCATCTCTAATTGTCTCCGTCCATGACTTATTTTATGTGTGTGTCATGGTGTGGTAAAGTGATGGGTAATGTTCTTGTGATGGCGCTTTGTTCATTTTGGCAATTAATGGAAAGGATTGGAGAAGGCGACCCCATGTGTGTGACGGCATGCTTCTGTATGATAGGTGTAGAATACACCGTAAACCTAGTATTTATGCTTTCTTTGCAGTTTTCTTGTGAATTATGTATCTTATGTGTGCTTTTGAGTTTATTAGGTGCAATGGAGTCATTTGGAGCAAAAAGACCAATTGGAACTTGTTCAAATACAAGATTTCTACTTTTCATTGTGTATGTATCCCATTCAGGTTCGTATGAAGAAGTTATGAGCAAAACAAGAACTTGAAGCATAAAAGGGCGAAATGATATTTTTTCTAGGCAAGTGTGACATTAAGGGCATTGATGTTTAATGGAAGTGCTAAAGGGATTGGAATGTGTGGATTGTGGATCCACGAATGACTACGATGATAGCATGTAATTATTAGCTTTGATGAGAGTAATAGCGAATTGAATAAATGATGATGGAGAAGGTCTGTTGGTGATTTGGGAAGATTGCATTCGACTAGTGTGATCTATTGGGCAGTGGATGGAGATACTCAATCATACATGGTATGAAGGCTGCATTGGAATTGAACTTCTACGTCGAGAATCTTTCAGTGAATGGAATGGTTGTTCGAGATCGTGTGTTTGATTTTAATGAGGTTGTGTCGTTTGCACCATGGATGATGTTTAAGAAGAAGATGCGGCATCACTTTTATGGAGATGAGCTTGGAAGTGGTCGGCGGCCAAATGAACTCATGACCATGATTGCGATGAATAAAGAAGCCGTATAACCAAATCTTGTTGTGGCTGGTGGTGATGGAGATGAATAGTGGTGTTCGGGTTTTGTCGCCATTGATGAGATGATCTTTGAGACATTCTCGGTGTTGATGGTGTTGAGTTGCGGCGCTGTTGATGGAAAGTGCTGAAGAAAAAGCAAAGCCAAATGAAGATGAGCGTTAATGGATATTATTGGTTTTAAATTACGAAGAGAATCGACAAGCCAATAATGAATATTTAAGGACTTGTCCATTTAAATGAGCCCATTAGATCACTCTTTGGACCTTACTTCTCGTTTTTTGGATTTTGGCCGAAACTTTGCAAGCATGGAAAGGTTTCCTAGTTTCTTCAAGAGGAGGTTACAAAACTCTATAAATAGGGAAGCTTATGTAGAATTTGGGATATCTTTATCGACCACGTTTTTATTATCTCTTCTACTTTATTCTAGGGTTTACACCATGAAGTCTTTTCTCTTTCTTCTTGTGATGAACTCCATGAATATGAGTACCTAAGCCTTATTATTGGTTATGGAATAGTTGGATTGCCAAAGCATGATTCTTTGATTCAATATATTAGTTTTGTCTCATATTTATCGTTTGCAATTCTCTGAAAATATTGTTTTATGATTGATTGATTGTTTTGTCAAGTTGCAAATTGGTAGAACTTCTAATCACATCTATTGCTAGTTTAGGGTTTATTATACTTAAAGTGATATTCTTGGTAGGGTAGCATAATATGATTATAGTTTGTAGTGATATATTCTTATGATCATATGTGAATCGTAACCTTTGTTAAATTGAATTAGTGGCTTTCCACGTTCTTGATTGCTTTGATTGGCCTGATTTCATGAACTTAATGCATCTAGGGAATTAAACTTGATTAGTGCTTTTACACGTTAGGGTTGTTCCCTTTAGATAGAATTCATATTCCATCTTTTAATGTGTTTGTTGATGACAAGAGGAGGTTAGCGGGATATTCTTGCGATCAAGGTATTCTAGGGTCTTTGATAAAAGTTGAGATTAAATGTCAATTCTAGTTATCAGTGTTGAAAGCATGTTATGAAAACGAAATCCTTAACCAATATTTCTTATCCTTGATTTGATTTGTTTGCTTATTTACGTATTTGCTTTTATTTATTTTATTTCATAAAATCACAAAACTACCTGTTATTTATAAGGAACCATAACAATTTGACAACCTAGACCTACTCAGATCAGGATCGATCCTTTCTTGCCCTTGCTATATTTATATTTTGAGTAGTAAGAAAGTGTAATTATATTTGTGTCGCTTACCCATGAAAATGAAGATTTTTATAATCATGATGACGAAGTGATTCCGCAACACTAATTTGTTAATTGTTTTGGTTTCTTATTTTGTTTTTGTTTTGTTTTATTTTATTTTTTCTTATTTTTAAGGTTTTAACCTTGGTTTGAGAATTATTTGAAATTATTTCTATGGAAGGAGCATATTGGAACGATGGATACGGTTTTCAACAACCTCAACAATACGACAACTACCAATTCCATGGGTATAATCAAAACCAATTCATTGGTTATGACCAATATTCCATGGAACCTTGTGGTTTTTCCTCAACAACCTTATGGTGGGTATGTGTGTGAACAACAACAAGGATGGGAGGATTCTTATGCTTGTGAACAAAAAGTCTCTAATTTTATAGATAAAGTTTCCACCTTTTTACAAGAGGAATTTCAAAAAGCTAAAGAGACTACAAACGAAGACTCGAAGAACTTCGTGAAAGTATGACTATCTTACGAAGAGACATTGATCAATACAAGGAAGATATGGATAATTCTAATGTGCATATGGTTTGTGATGAATATTTGATTGATGCTAATGTTGAAAAGGCCAATCCTTGGGCACTTTCGTTGATAAGTGTGTAGTTAACTCAACTCTTGATCGTAATAATGATCATTCACCTATTCAAAAAGGATGAGTTAGAGATTAACAACACTAAATTCAGCGAGGACCAATCTTATGTTGACTATGATAGTGACGGTGATTATGATACATTGCTTGAAACAACTCATGGTGACATCTCCAGGAGTCTTTGGGATCAAGATGAAGATGAAGAGGAATATGTCGACACTTGTGTAGATTACTCCATTGATCTTAATAATGATCAAGAGCTATTCAAGCGGTGGAGCTTGAGGATGATGCCTTTTCGAGTGTTCTAAAAAAGTTTCTTATAATAAAATTTGGATCCGCACCGCCTTGCCCACTTCTCCCGTTCATCTCTAACCGTCCATGACTTCCTAACACGTTCTTGTGATGGCGCGTTGCACGCTGTAAACCGCCCAATACCCCGATATGTATCCCCCGCCTTGTGACATGATTGATGTCCTGGAATGTGTGGATTGTGGATCCACGAAAGATAGCATGTAATCTTCATGAATTGAATAATGCGTTATTCAGGAAGTCGATACTTGTGAAGTATCGTGTGTATTTTATGCAGGTACTGCATCATGGTGTGGTAAAGTGATGGGTAATGACGCCTCACTGACCAAATAACTCATGACCAGGGTTGTATAACCAACCTGGTGAAGTTGAACGGATGAGATGATCTTTGAGACATTCATCTGCGACCGTTAATGGATATTAGGGTTTTTGAAGAGGTGCGCAAGCATCACTCTTTAGTTTGGTCGAAACCAAGCATGGAAAGGATTTGGAGAGGGCCGATCGGGCATGTGTGTAGACCATGCGCATGCCGGTGTACACGCCTACACCTCACCGTCCCATGAAGGCGCGATCTAGGCCACTCAATTTAACCTAGTAAAGTTGAGTGGTTGAGATCGGTTTGCGGCAGAAATTGATGCCGCAAAAGGGTTGAAACCCGGCGTGACATCCCTAGTTCGGGCACGCGTTTCAAGACGACACATCTTGCTCGGTCTTGGTCGATCATACCAGCGTGTAGGTGGTAGGCTGGTGTTCACACCTATACCTGACTATCCCATGAAAACGTGATCTAAGCCATTCAAATCATCCGGTGAAGTTGAGCGGTCGAGATCAGTTCGTGGTTTGGGAGGCGCGGCCATGCTAGTTTGGACGCACGTTTTGGATTGACCAGGCATGATATGCCTTGGTCGAACACATGAGGAGGTAGATGGGCCCACGGTGATCATGCTGGTATGACCGGCCCTTGTTTAATCTAATCTGTGACCCTCCATTCGTGCCGGAGAAGATGGACGCGCGTGATGACTTGAAACCCTAATTTTGGCTTTCAAGCCGTGCGTCATCTCTTGTTTGGGTGATGATTTTGTCACGGCCAAACATTGTTGGTCTTGACCGATTGGTCAAGTGTGTAGGCGGGCCCACGGTGATCGTGTCGACATGCTCTGGGCCCTTTGAGTCTACATCTACACCCTCCATCTATTCCTGCGAAGATGGATGGTTGATACTGTTTTGCGACACATGTAATATGCCGCAAACCCTAATTTAGGGTTTCCGTCCATAATGCTTGGTATGAACGGTTTCTTGGCAGGCTAGGCCAATGACCGACCATGCGGGGTCGGCCGTGGGTATTCCATACCTGCTTGGGGGTGATGGAATTGATCTGGGTCATCCAATCATGCTTATGGAGTTGGATGACTGCAATCAGATCATATCCGGACTGATACGGTCAGTCCGGATGCTCAATCGGGCTAGTATAACACACCGAGAGGGGATCAATCGGGCTAGTATAACACACCGAGAGGGGCTCAATCGGGCTAGTATAACACACCGAGAGGGGCTCGGGCTAGTATAACACACCGAGAGTCAGCCTGTACGGGTATTTCGTACATGGTTTCATTATAGTGCTTGGAGGTTCGTGTTACTCTGTAAGAGTAACACTCGGTCCGTCATGCCACACCGATAATGAGTACTGGAAATACAAGGCTGATATGAAATTCACAGAAGGGATTGTTGCCACATGCTCCAACTTTGGAGGAATTTCATGTATTCACGAGAATGGGATTGTTGCTACATGCTCCATTCTTGGTGAATTAAGTGAGGGAGTATCCAACACTTATAAATGGCTTTATCTTTTACAAGATGTCAGCGCATGATTTTCCTGGTTTTTTTTTACAAATTTAACCTTAAATGAAAATCCACCATCAACATTAAGTCCCCTGCCTAGCACATAATGGTTACACTATTGTGTGGTAGGCATGAGATGGTGAAATACATATGTGAGAAAGACAGGATAAAAGGAGTTTACCCGGAAGAGTGTTGGCCGACCGCTAGTTTCCTACGCCGTCACGCTTGTATGGAATCCCTTGGTGGGGCCGGTTTCTTTCTTTGGGTATTTGAATCAAAAGAGGAAACCAAATAAGAGAGGAATCCTTCTTCTATTGGGATTCTTCTAATTTTTGTCTATAAAAGAGACCAAGCTCCCTTTCTTTTTCTCACGAAAATTTTCTCTTGTTGTTGAGCAACTCCCATTCGGGTCTTCACTGCCGTCACCAACCGCCGCCACTCGCCGGAGCTCGCTGCCGTCACCGTTGCCGGAGTTGCCGCCGTGCGCCACCGCCCGTTCACGGTAAGTTTCGTTCCTTTTTTTTTTTTTTCAAAGGTAAAACCCCAGTTTTTGTTAGGTAAACACCTTATGTAAGACATGTATATGCTTAGCTTTTTCCACCATTTGGCTTGAATCCCGTAGACACGATTCCCATGAATAAAGAAAATCGTGTTATGATGCATGCGGATGAATGAGTGCGGGCCCGCCGTGTACGCCGGAACGTGGGTCTTACTCACATATGCTTGACTGAAATTTACACCGAACTTGAAACTTGTACCGGACTTGAAACCAATACCAGACTGAAATTTGTACCGGACTAGAAACCAATACCAGACTGAAACTTGTGCCAGACTGAAACTTGTGCCGGACTTGAAACCAATACCAGACTGCAATCAATACCAGACTGAAACTTGTACCGGACTTGATACCAATACCAGACTGAAATCAATACCAGACTGAAACTTGTACCAGACTTGATACCAATACCAGACTGAAATCAATACCAGACTAAAATTTGTACCGGACTTGAATGGTGTTTGGACTGGCCATCGTGTGCTCCGATGTGAGTTGTGTCTTGCCGTGTGTGACTACATCTCTCCTGTGCTTTCATACAAGTTCTAACTCCTGTCTTTTATTTCATTGTGGAAGAAAAGAATCCCTGTTGAGATGTCTTCTGAAGATAATGTTGGTGCCAAGTCAGGAAGTGTTGACAGCTTCAAAGATATGCCGAACGTTGATGATGAGTTGTTCACCCCGCCTTTTCCAAGCATTAGGAGACATCCTTCTCATAAGATAGTCTTGCTTTCCAATTCAGAAAACATGGAAACTGATTCATTCTCTTCTTCAGCACTTGTGGTGAGATTTTGTCTCCAGAGAAACGAATATCCGCCTTCTCCTGTTGACTTCAAGGTTTGCCATACTCCACTGGGTTCTTATGAAGGATGGATGAGACGTATGTTGAGTAATAAGGGCATTAAGGATAATTTGGCCGAAGCGCAAATTCTCAATGCGGTCATGGCATCTGCTACTCTTGAAATTAAGAAAGACATGGCGGGTTTGATTACCTTCATTTCTCGGTGGCGCATTTCTACTCATACAGCCATATCTAGATGGGGAGAAATGACTATTACTCGGAGAGTGTAGCTGCATTAATGAACCCACTTTGTTCTTTGAAGTCTTTCTTACGAGCTCTCGATACGGAGAAAAGTAACTATGGTGCTATACTTCAAAAAGTGGCGGAATTCGACAGTTTGGACAAGGAAGAGAAAAAGATGCGAGATGCTTTTACACCCGTGGGTGTCGGAGTGGTCTCCTGCGGACCCCAGAGCCGGACTAAGAGTTGGAAAACGAGCTCAGTGTGATTGCGTTCTGTCTTTATGGCTATCCAGGGATATATTCGATGATGGTTCTGGAAAAGAAGACCATTGGAAGTGACCTTGTTAAGATTGCTATAAGGTCATGAAGGGTGAAGTTCTTCCTCTGGGCTCATTGTTCCTTGGATCACTGTATTCTCATTTGGATGCTTTAGCAATGGACATGCATGCTTCTAACGGGTACAAGAAGGTGGAGTCGCACATTCACTTCGCTTTTCTTCAGGCGTTCTTATGGGAACACTTCAAAAGTTACGCTCCCGCTCCTGGAAATTCGCTCAATAACTTATATGGTGGCTCGAGAATACTCCGTTGGAATAAAAGGCGTCCCGCAGGTGGTGCGAAACTTGTGGACGTATTTGACAATGTGTCTTCTCGTAGATTTCCGTCCATGGGGGCCGGTCCACTCTTCCATTGTTCAGCCAAAGACCTTTGCTATCGCTTCGACGGTCCCGATGCTTTGTGTTGTGTACCGATGTCGAAACTATGAAATGGAGAACTTATTTACCCACGCAGCCGCATTCCAGGATATGTTCCGTCTCTATTTAACGGAGAATTTTCTGTGACTCCGTACAATATTGACAGGGCTGCTCGCCAAATGGGATTTGATCAGGGTGTCCCATTTATTCGTTCACCAAGGGTTCCGAAAGAATCTCTCCCGAATATTCTTAACGCTGGCATGTTTGTAGAACGGGTGAGCCTTCCCTTCTGGCATATTGGGAGAAACCCAGTGGTAACCGATAAGTATAAGGAATTTTGGAAGAAACAACTGTTGGTTTTCCAGAAATTTTCGGAGAGTGTTGTGACGGATTCCTGGTAGGAGCTTAAAGATATTTATTCCTACGTCTTAATCTTCAAGTGCACAGTGCCTTTGGAGGCAGTGGCAAGCACAGGTCGAACCACAGAGAACTTGTGTGTGCAAGGGTTGATCTTAAGATTTCTTAACTGAATTCAGGTGTCGTGACAGAGATACAAAGTCTTGTTTATAGTCTTTACGACTGTGTTGGAGGTTACAAGACAAAAAGGACAATGATATAAAAGTATTGATAATGCAGGCACTAGGATTATCAAATCCACCTTTAATTCAAGTTATGAGCTTCAACTAATTTGATTTTTCTTGTTCCTATTACAGGTAAGGGAAGTGTGTCAAACTACCATTTACCTAAGGAGTTTCACCAGGGGATAGTTCAATGTTCAGCTAAGGGTACTAATTCAGAGAACTAGTTGTCTAATTAAGCACAACTAGTCTAAGGTTTAGCAATAATAATTGAAGCTTTGGGCTGAAACACATTCAATGCAGGGTTATCCTAACTACAATGGATACATGGCATCCATTGTGAGAGCAATGCATTGACAGTGTGAGAAATTGAACTTCTCTTATAATTTAAATATACACAAGACAATTCAAATGAAGTTGAAAATCAGAACATTAAATTAGGGTTTCATATCAATCCTAGCTAAGTAAATTTAGAACATGTTGATCATAAAACAGACTTTAAATAAAAATTGTAAACTAAACTAAGAACCCTAAAACATGCTGCCTTTCTCTTACATCAAAAACATGAATTTATAACTCACAAAACATTTCTAATCTCACCAAAGACGCAAACCCAACCTCTTTTCTGCCTTGTCTTGCCTCTGAATCGCCCATGTGGGGTGGTTGGTGAAAACCCTAACTTCAATCATCTCAACCCTAGATTCTAGGGTAAGTGAGAAGCTATGGATGGAGATGAGTGATGCGAGGGTGGCGGAGCAGGTACTGATGGAGTTGTTGGTGATGATAGGAGAGGTGATGATGGTTCTGCAACATGGAAGGTCGAGGTGGAGGTATGGGTTTTCTCTGTGGAGGTATGGGGGAGAAGAAAGAGAAGATGGAGGAGAAAATGAGGTTAGGTCGACTGGGTATAGGGTTAGGTGATTTTGCTGTGGAGCGGAGGCATCGAAGTTTGATGAGGAAGGCGGAGCGAGGGTTGGATCTAGCTGAGGGAGATCTGAACGGTTGAAGGTGAACTGGGGCGATTCGGTGTTGAGCGGAGCATCGAGAAATAGATGTGAGTGAAGGAGCGACCGTAGGATGCATCTGGGCGAGATCTCAACGGCTCGGGATGAACGGGTTCGGATCCGGGTCACGGGTCGGGTCTAGCTCAAGCCCATGTCTTGTAGATGAGTTGCTACTTGTTGGGTTGCAACTGTTGCGCGCGCGGGCTTTGGCTTTATGCTCCATAGACGCTTGCCTCCAATTTTCTGCTCTTTTGGCTCCTCCATTTCTCCGAACTTTATTCACTACCTAAAAACACAAAATTAATTAGTACAAATATTTATTCTTGAAAACAAGGAAAATACAGAATATGGGATAATATCTGATTTCTGAGCACAAAAGATGAGTTAAATGCCAATAAATAGATGTAGAAATATGCAATATTTGGCACTCATCAAATACCCCCAAACCTGAATTTTACTTGTCCTCAAGTGAAACAGAAATGAAGAAATCCTAACTATACCACCGTCGCTTGGTCTCTCGAATGCATTTAGCGTATGCACTAAGCCTTTAAACCCCTAGGTGTCCCTAGTGGACGAGTTGTAGTCTCGTGAGGGTTTACCGAGGTGTACCCACAAAACCTTCTCCAACTTCGAGTGTAAAAGAGTCTCAAGCCTCCAAGAAGCTATGAGGACATAGAGTTTCGCATGCTAGTAACAAGAAGTTAGAACTATCAAAGAACGCATTCTCATCCTTAAGTCTTTGAGCGAGAAGTAACCATACCATATGAAAGAATTCGGATTCGATTGTGATCATAAGCCTCGACTTCTGCCTCACCAATAGGGTTTTATGATAATTCCACTCAAAAAGACCGCTTTTTTAGTCTCTCATGTGTGCATGCAGGAATAAAGAGAGAAATCCTGCACACTTTGTAGGTGAGAAGGATAACCTTCCGAAATAATTTCTGGAGACTCCACAGAAGTGTGGACAAAAAGAATCTTTTTCTGATGATCTCTAAGAAAGGAAATCAACCATTAGCAAGGGTGGGAGTACTCACTTACCTTCTCACCCGATCGGAAATTAATATCACTCTCTCATAGAAACGTCTTCAATCTTCGGTCTTCAAATGTTGATGATGAACTTCAACTTCACAAAAACTTGACAAACGTTTTTTTTTTTTTTTTTTTTACAACTTAGGACATGGAATGGAAATAACAATAAAACTCAATTTTTCACAAACTTCATTAATTCTCATCTTCTTTTCTTTTCTTTCCTTTGTTGCACGTAAACCTTGGACTATATCAACTTTTCTTCAAATATTCTGATGATGCTCCGCTTGCTGACGACGATGTGTTTCTATGAAAGTGTTGATGTTGTTGAGAGGGAGAGAGAGTGATGCTAACTGCAAATCGGTATTTAGAAGAAGTTTTCATCTTTAAACGTCACCCTCATGATTGACGGAATTAGCACTCAAGAGATCAAAGGTAGTGTTGAAAGTGGTGCGAAGTTGGGTAGCTCACCATTCCTACCCGGAATTGACGTACGGTGACACACACTCTAAAAGCTTTTCTAGAAAGTCACAAAGAGTGAAGGTCGGGACCTCGCTTGATGTAAAATGGGTAGTCTCCACTATGGGTGATCACAATTCTACTACCGAATATCTAAACAACACCTAATTCGCCCTCTGTATGGTTAAATCCAACTTTAACGCTCTAATCAACTAAGAAACCCGATTGCGTTCTCCGGTACTTCCAAGTTCTGTTATTTCGGTCAGACTCTCTATGTAAACATAGCTAGAAGCATGCTAGTGACTCTAAAATCTCTAAAAGTTTGAGGTTTTTATGCAAATATTTACAAAGAGTTTTTTTTTTTTTTAAATGAAGTAAAACAAAAAGACTAAAAACTCTAAATGCAAATCACACCCCCAAACCTAGATCAAACATTGTCCTCAATGTGTCAACAGATATAAAGAATTTAACAGTTACATACCATGAGAACTATGTTGAGAGGAGAAAAGGGAAGAGATTACCGGATGCAAGAGGGTGTTGCTAAACCATAGAAAGATGAATGCTTTGAAAGCAAACAATCAAGAGCGCAAGACAAAAATTTTGGTTAGCACACATCAAAAATTATGCAAAAAGAAAAAGAAAAGGGAAAGAGAATGGATTGTTAGTCCATAAGTATGTACACAAGTGAACTAGATCAGTCCACATAGATGGGGTCTTCCAAGTCGACGGTCTCAACTTCTCGGTGGAAGATGCTCCGAAATGGTTTCGATCTCGACCATTGACTTTGAAGATGTTCTTGTTTGCTGGGTTTTCAACTTCTACTGACTCCATGGGGAAAAAGCAGTGCGTACCACGAATGGTCCTGACCATCGAGAACGTAGCTTTCCTGGAAACAAGTGCAAACGAGTGTTGTACAATAAAACTTTCTGACCTGGTGTGAAAGACTTGCGCAGAATGTGCTTGTCGTGAAACACTTTCATCCTATGTTTGTACGTTTTGGCACTATCATATGCATCGTTTCTCAATTCTTCTAACTCATTGAGTTGAAGTTTTCTACGGGTTCCATCCTTATCAAGATCAAAATTCAATTTCTTCACAGCCCAATATGCACGGTGTTCTAACTCAACAGGTAGATGACATGCTTTTCCGTACACAAGTATGTAAGGAGACATCCCAATGGGAGTCTTGTATGCAGTCCTATAGGCCCATAAAGCATCATTTAAGCGCAAAGACCAATCTTTCCTAGAAGGATTGACGGTCTTCTCAAGAATATGCTTAATTTCCCTATTAGAAACTTCTACTTGGCCACTGGTTTGAGGATGGTAAGGTGTTGCGACCTTGTGAGTGATTCCATACTTGCACACTAGTGATTCAAAGGGTCTATTGCAAAAATGACTACCTCCATCACTGATTATTGCCCTAGGGGTTCCAAAACGGGAGAAAATGTTCTCCTTAAGAAAAGAAAGAACAACTTTATGGTCGTTGGTTTTGGATGCAATGGCATCTACCCACTTAGAGACATAATCAACAACAACAAGAATGTATAACTTACCTTCAGAGTTAGGAAATGGTCCCATGAAATCAATACCCCAAACATCAAACAGCTCAACAATCAAAATGGGTTGTAAGGGCATCATGTTTCTCCTAGAGATACTTCCTAATTTCTCGGCATCGGTCACAAGCAACACAAAAAGCATGGCAATCCTTAAACAAGTGTTGGCCAATAGAAACCGCTTTGCAAGATCTTTGCAGCAGTTTTCTTGGCACTAAAGTGGCCTCCACATGCATGGTCATGACAAAAGAGATGACGTCCCTTTGTTCGGTAATTGGGGACACATCTCCTAATGATTTGGTCTTGGCAGTACTTAAACAAATATGGGTCATCCCAAAGGAAGTGTTTAACTTCAGCCAAGAACGGTCTTGTTTAGACCAATGCAAGGGCATTCTACTTGTAGCAAGGTAGTTCACGATATCAGCAAACCAAGGCATTTCAGACACAAGCATCAATTGCTCATCAGGGAATGATTCCCTAATTAGCACAGATTCATCGAAGGTTCGACATTCAACCTAGACAAGTGATCAAAGAACAACATTTTCCGACCCTTTCTTATCTCGAATTTCGAGGTTAAACTCTTGTAGCAAGAGTATCCATCGAATTAGACGAGCCTTAGCATCTTTCTTAGACAAAAGATATCTCAATGCAAAGATGATCGAATAAATGATGACCTTAGACCCTATCAAATAAGATCTAAACTTATCTAATGCAAACACAACAAACTAGCAACTCTTTCTCGGTTGTGGAATAATTCATTGAGCATCATTAAGTGTTTTACTAGCATAGTAGATCACATAAGGGAGTTTGTCTACTCGTTGGCCTAAAATGCTCCTACAAAGATAGTCGACGCATCACACATAATCTCAAATGGTAATGACCAATCGGGGGTCCGACTATAGGGCGCGATGTAAGGAGAGCCTTCAGTTGCTCCCATGCTTCCTTACAAGCATCATCAAAGACAAATGCAACATCTTTTGCAAGAAGATTGCACAAAGGTCGTGAAATTTTACTAAAGTCTTTGATGAATCGGCGGTAAAAACCCGCATGGCCTAGAAATGATCTGATGTCCCTCACGTAACGAGGTTGAGGCAAGTGTTGAATGAGATCAACCTTGGCTTTGTCTACTTCTATGCCTTTTTCCGAGATAATATGCCCTAGAACAATGCCTGAGTTAACCATGAAATGACATTTTTCCCAATTCAAGACCAAACTCTTCTCCTTACACCTAATCAAAGACACAAGTGAGGTGATGCAAACACTTATCAAATGAAGACCCAAACACAAAAAAATCATCCATAAAAATCTCAAGAAACTTATCTACCATGTCGGAAAATATGCTCATCATGCAACGTTGAAAAGTAGCGGGTGCATTGCACAGCCCAAAAGGCATACGACGATAAGCAAATGTTCCATAAGGACATGTTAATGTGGTCTTTTGTTGGTCTTCGGGTGCTATGTGGATTTGGTTGTAGCCGAATAGCCATCTAAGAAGCAAGAGTGACTATGTTTAGCTAACCTCTCCAAAGATTTGGTCAATGAAGGGAAGGGGAAAATGGTCTTTCTTGGTTACTTGTGTTCGATTTTCTATAATCAATACAAACTCGCCACCCCGTGGTCACACGGGTGGGGACAAGTTCATTCATTTCATTTTGAACTACAAAGTGATGCCGGACTTTTTGGGTACTACCCGAATGGGACCGACCCACTGGCTATCGTGGACGGGGTAAATGATACCCGCATCAAGCGGTTTGAGAATCTCACCCTTGACAACATCTCTCATGTTGGGGTTAAGTCTCCTTTGCATTTCCCTAGATGGTTTAGTGTTCTCCTCAAGGTTTATGTGATGCATGCAAATTGTGGGACTTATACCCTTAAGATCGGAGATGGTCCAACCTAAGGCTCCTTTATGCTCTTGAAGTACTTCTAAGAGTCTACTTTCCTGTTCCGTGTCTAAACGTGATGCAATAATCACAGGTAAAGTGTCAGAAGGACCTAAGAAAGCATACTTCAAGGTATCAGGTAATGGTTTCAAATCAAGCTTAGGTGGTGTATCAAGAGGTGGGGCAGATGTGGTATCGAGAGTGGAAGGGGTTCCACCGCATTCGCCATTTAGCAATATCCATGGGTGGCACAGACTCTAGCAAAGAGTGGACTTCACCAATGTACTCGGACTCAAAGAGATCTAAGTCAAAGTTATCTAAACATGCTTGCACAGTGGTCCACTGATAAAATGTCGGGCAATGAGTCTTGAATCGACTCTCAATCATGTTAACCTCGTGCAATTCATCATCATCACACTCTTTGGGTTGTTGGTTCACACGAAAGACATTCAATTCTACAGTTATGTTGCCAAAAGACAAATTCAATATCCCGCTACGACAATTTATGATAGCGTTTGACGTTGCCAAGAAGGGACGTCCTAAGATAACGGGAATATGATTTTCTGGATTATGCACAGGTTGTGTATCTAACACAATGAAGTCCACAGGAAATAAAATTTATCAACCTTGATTAGCACATCTTCAACGATTCCCGAGGGATTTTCACGGATCTGTCCGCTAATTGTAGCGTGACAGGGGTGGGTTGCAATTCCCAAGACCTAACCGCACATACACGGAATATGGCAAAGATTCACACTAGCTCCTAAGTCCAATAAAGCTTTTCTCGATTGTATGCTCACCTATAGTACAAGAGATAGTCGGGCTACACTGGTCTTTAAACTTAGGTGGGGTTTTGTTTTGAATAATTGAACTTACTTGCTCGGTGAGAAAGGCACGCTTATGCACATGAAGCTTTCGCTTTTGTGTGCACAGGACCTTCAAAACTTAGCATAGGCAGGTATTTGCTGATTGCTTCGAGAAATGGAATGTTTATGTTAACTCTTTTGAACAATTCCAACATCTCGTTGTATTGGGTACCCCCTTCATTGCACCAACCGTTGTGGAAATGGAGCAACAGAACATGACTTGGCACAGGAACATCTATATTAGTAGGACTCTTGGTTTTATCAATGGGCTCGATTCTTTCTCTACATAGATGTTTCCTGGTGTTGTGTGTACCTTGGTGAGTCCGATGTAGACTCGCTTGATGGTGGTACACCTACATGGTTCTTAACAATTCTACCACTACGGAGAGTGGTGACGAGCATTCGCTTGACTATGTGAAGTTTCATTGCGGGTAGAGGAGCCTCGCTTGAAACACATTCTTTGGATTTTGTTGGGGTTGACTAGGGAATTTGCCTTTCTCTCTCATTCAATGAATCACAGATTTTCCCTATCTTAAGATCTAGGTTTGTGAGACGTTGGTCGGTAGTTTTCTCAAGTTTTGAAAGACCTTGGGTTAACGTAACGACACGAGTCTTCCAAGATAGTCTTTTTCTCTACAGGGTACTGAGGGTGTGGTGGTACTTGGGGTTTTCTAGGATATGAGTATCCTTGGTTGTTATTTGTTGGTCCCCCTTGTACAGGCCCCTTGGACCAAGAGAAGTTAGGGTGGTTCCTCCACCCTGGGTTGTAGGTTTGAGAATAAGGGTTGTTCTCTTGCCTCTGGTATAATGCATTGGCTTGCTCGGCTTTGGACTCTTGAAATGCATGCAAGTCTGGACAGCTGTCCACTAAGTGGTCGAACTATGGCATGCGGCACAAGTGGCCATATCAATTTGGTCACGAGAGTAGGGGCATTAGATTTTACATTCTTTTCCAACTCAAGCACTTCTATTCTCCTGGCCAAAGATGCCATTTTTGCATTTCCCTCGAAGTCGACTCGATTCTATGAACATTTTGTGCGGGGGTAGTCCTTCTCGGTTCACGGATGGACTCCCACTGTTGAGTCTTTTCAGCGACTTTGATTAAGAAAGTCCAAGCGTCATCAGCACTCTTGTCAATAAATGCACCATTGCACATTGACTCGACTGTGGTTCGGGTTCTAACATCTAGACCCTCATACAAGATTTGGACGAGTCTCCATTTTTCAAAACCATGGTGGGGACATTGGAGTAATAATTCATTGAATCTCTCCAAGTATTTTGCTAGAGTTTCGTCTTCTAATTGCACAAAACCATTTAGACTTTGGCGAATTGTCGCTGTCTTATGGTTGGGGAAAAACTTTTTGAAAAACTCTTTTGTGAGGTCATCCCAGGTTCTAATGGACTGTGGTTGTAGGGCATGAAGCCAAGACTTGGCCTTGTCTTTCATAGAAAAAGGAAACAATCTCAATTTGAGGGACTCCTCTGTCATTTGGTTAAAACGCAGTCCCACAAATATCCTCAAAGTCTCTCACGTGATGGTAGGGGTTCTCGGCATTGACCCCTCTAAACACGGGTAGCATATGAATGGTGCTTGCTTTCAGTTCAAACTGACAAGCATCAGCTGGCAGAATGATGCAAGAGGGCTGGCTTGCCCTAGTTGGGTACATGTAGTCCTTGAGACTACGGGGTTGGTTTGGTTCATCACCCATGGTTTCTTTTCAGATAGGTCTGGGCTCGGGTTTTCTGTTGAAGAACTGGGTATGCTTACAATTTCGTCCGGGCGGATTCTAACTAGTCGATTTGTTTGGTCTCTAAAAGACACAATCATAGCCTAGATAGCGCTTCTAGCATGTTAGCATACAATCAAGTTCAATCATAGAGAAGCAAAAACTCAAAAATGACCCACTAATACAAGACTCAAGCCCAAAAGATGGCTCTTTGATGTTGCTAAGCCCAGCTGAATAGGTGTATTTCAGCCCAGATGATGTGGGCTCAGTTCGTGCACAGCCCAACAGGTTAGCTGATGTGGGCTGAAGGTTCAGAATGCAAAGCCTAGTAAGTGGGCTTCAGCTTATGTTCAGCCCAGGTTATTTTTGTGCAGGTTGTATGCACAGCCCAGTCTGTGGTTTCAGTCTGTTAAGGTGCAGAGATTGGCAGAGATTGGCAAGTCTCTCACAATCACAAGTCTGAGAGCAGCTCAAGCTTATACACAGAGCAAAACAGCAAACACAATTTGAAACAGCCTAATGGTTATGTGCAGCTCTGGTCAGGCCAAGCGCAAGAAATACAACAATTGGTTGGTGTACAGGGGAGCTTATGCTCAGGCTTGAGTCACAGCACAGCACAGGCAATGTGCTGGTTGGTTTTGCACAAAATCAGATGGAGCAAGGAGAGCAATCACCAATGAGTAACAAAGACAGAGCAATCACCAATGAGTAACAAAGACAGGCAATGCGGTTTGTGCGCAGGATGACGGAAATTTTTTTGTGATGTGCACGGGGTAATGGATGTGCTCACTCAAGGTGAAGCATGTGCAAGGTTTGTGTATTTGAAAACCAACCTAGTTGCTAGCACAAACTCGCTATTCAACAGCTCATTCAAACACCACAGGTCACACACAAATTGCAAAATTTTGTTGCACAAATGACAGTGAATCAACAAATGAACAAGGCTGGTCTTTTACAACATTCTCGGGATATCAACACGCTTATAACAACAAAGAATTCTCAGAGATTATGCACAAACATGCAAATATTGGCAAGGTTTTGTGATCACAGCCCACTTCAGAGCTAAGCTCTCAAGGCAATTAGCTAAGGTAAGGTAGCAACAGGGTCAGGTGACCTCAAAGCTAACAATTTGATGCACCACAGATTACAGGGAAGGTGGCTCACAAGCTCAGCTGCTAAGGGTCTGATAATAAAAAGGCTCAACAGCTTCAGGGGGATGGAGCTCAGGTCTAAGTTGTGTCAACTCACCCAGTTGACTTTACTTGGCTTTCACAGGCTAACTCAAACTTGCAGCTTCAGGGGGCTAGCAAGGGAGCAGGGCAATGTCAGGCAAGGTACAGAGCACACCAGCACACAAATTTCAGGTGTAAGCACTACTTAGCAAGGAAGCAAGGCTATCATTCAATTATGTTTCAAAAAGTTACAGGGCATGCTTAGGTGCAAAAATGAGGTTGTCAACTGGCTCAGTTGAGTTTGTGGCATCAACTCACTCAGATACCAAAAGTCTGAGTTGATGTCAAACTCAGAGCTCAGGGGTTGGAGTTGAGCACAGGGTTCACTTATCACAGGCTATATCATTCATTCATTCACAAGCAAACATTCATTCATTCAGAGGTTGAGATACATTACCACCAGTATAGCACTGGGTTTAGGAAATTCCACCTCAATTCTGCTCTTTTTCTTCTCCTCCTTGGGTTGCTTAGCAGCACCACAAGCACAGCAGCACAGCAGTACCTGTAACTCAACAGCAGGCTTCAGTGCTCAAAATTGTACAATTAAGGCAAGAAAGCAAAAGTGATGAAAAGATGGATTATAACAAACTTAACAAGCTTCAGCAAAAGATGACAAGTTGAGTTATAGAGAGACAATGATGCAAGTTATGCAAGGTTTAAGAGTGTAAACTACAGATGCTGATGTATGCTAAAACGGTGATGCAATTCTACAAATGGGTTTAACTGAGTTCAAACAAATCTAACAAATTCCAGTTGAAACTAAACTATAACTGAGAAAAACAACAAGTTACTAAGATGCAAAAATATACAGAGTTAAGCTAAGTTATACTAGCACGGATGGTAACAGGGGAGGTTTTAACACATATATACAAAGTAAAATGAAACCAGTGAAGTAAAGCAATAAAGATTAAACAGCACACTACTAGTTCCCCGGCAGCGGCGCCAAAAACTTGGTAGGAGCTTAAAGATATTTATTCCTACGTCTTAATCTGCAAGTGCACAGTGCCTTTGGAGGCAGTGGCAAGCACATGTCGAACCACAGAGAACTTGTGTGTGCAAGGGTTGATCTTAAGCTTTCTTAACTGAATTCAGGTGACGTGACAGAGATACAAAGGCTTGTTTATAGTCTTTACGACTGTGTTGGAGGTTACAAGACTAAAAGGACAATGATATAAAAGTATTGATAATGCAGGCACTAGGATTATCAAATCCACCTTTAATTCAAGTTATGAGCTTCAACTAATTTGATTTTTCTTGTTCCTATTACAGGTAAGGGAAGTGTGTCAAACTACCATTTACCTAAGGAGTTTCACCAGGGATAGTTCAATGTTCAGCTAAGGGTACTAATTCAGAGAACTAGTTGTCTAATTAAGCACAACTAGTCTAAGGTTTAGCAATAATAATTGAAGCTTTGGGCTGAAACACATTCAATGCAGGGTTATCCTAACTACAATGGATACATGGCATCCATTGTGAGAGCAATGCATTGACAGTGTGAGAATTGAACTTCTCTTATAATTTAAATATACACAAGACAATTCAAATGAAGTTGAAAATCAGAACATTAAATTAGGGTTTCATATCAATCCTAGCTAAGTAAATTTAGAACATGTTGATCATAAAACAGACTTTAAATAAAAATTGTAAACTAAACTAAGAACCCTAAAACATGCTGCCTTTCTCTTACATCAAAAACATGAATTTATAACTCACAAAACATTTCTAATCTCACCAAAGACGCAAACCCAACCTCTTTTCTGCCTTGTCTTGCCTCTGAATCGCCCATGCGGGGTGGTTGGTGAAAACCCTAACTTCAATCATCTCAACCCTAGCTTCTAGGGTAAGTGAGAAGCTATGGATGGAGATGAGTGATGCGAGGGTGGCGGAGCAGGTACTGATGGAGTTGTTGGTGATGATAGGAGAGGTGATGATGGTTCTGCAACAGGGAAGGTCGAGGTGGAGGTATGGGTTTTCTCTGTGGAGGTATGGAAGGAGAAGAAAGAGAAGATGGAGGAGAAAATGAGGTTAGGTCGACTGGGTATAGGGTTAGGTGATTTTGCTGTGGAGCGGAGGCATCGAAGTTTGATGAGAAAGGCGGAGCGAGGGTTGGATCTAGCTGAGGGAGATCTGAACGGTTGAAGGTGAACTGGGGCGATTCGGTGTTGAGCGGAGCATCGAGAAATAGATGTGAGTGAAGGAGCGACCGTAGGATGCATCTGGGCGAGATCTCAACGGCTCGGGATGAACGGGTTCGGATCCGGGTCACGGGTCGGGTCTAGCTCAAGCCCATGTCTTGTAGATGAGTTGCTACTTGTTGGGTTGCAACTGTTGCGCGCGCGGGCTTTGGCTTTATGCTCCATAGACGCTTGCCTCCAATTTTCTGCTCTTTTGGCTCCTCCATTTCTCCGAACTTTATTCACTACCTAAAAACACAAAATTAATTAGTACAAATATTTATTCTTGAAAACAAGGAAAATACAGAATATGGGATAATATCTGATTTCTGAGCACAAAAGATGAGTTAAATGCCAATAAATAGATGTAGAAATATGCAATATTTGGCACTCATCAATTCCCGTAGTGAGCCATCTTCTGACGTCTTGACGAAGCATTTTAGGTTGAAGCCACTTCCAGCCAAACGGACCAGAGCTGAGGGTTGCACTCCCCAAGTAAGAGAGAGACCTAAGAGGCAAGCATGCGGTCCGGTAATCCTCAATTCCTCCAATATGCAGGTATTTAAATCTTCTCCCATCGGTTCTTTCATTTCTCCAATGTAAATTCTTCTAAAAACGATCCTTGCTTGAAATCAGGGAATTTCGAAAGAGAATGTCTTCACCAGGTTGGCGCGCATTCAAAATGAGAAGGATGGCGGTACTGATCTTCATGCTGAGAAGTCTGGCGGCACTGATCTTCAGGAGTCTGGTAATACTGATCTTTACACTGAGAAGTCTGGGGAAACCACTTCTTTTCCAGACCATGACAGGGATGATGCAAGCTCGGTTGGACGAGGCGCTTCCCTTAGTGATCTTGTTGACGGGGGCGTGATGGAAATTAGCACCCGAGCAAAATAGATGCCTAAGGAATGTAAGAGAGGCAAGTGCTCGCTAGAGTTGAGGCGGCTCCTCTTGAGATCCATCCTGAACAGGTTCCAGTCAATATGGCTATTGTGGTGACTCCTTCTGAAAGGCCTCCTGCAACTGACAAGGCTCCCGCGGTTAGTGAATTACCGGTGATGCAGCCTGGGGCTTTGTTCGATCCTCCTTTCACTATCCCTTATCCAGGCCATGTGTTGGTTGGTGGATTCAAATGCGTGCTTGGTTCGGTTCAAAGAGTTGTACACAGCGATATGGGAGAAGCACGGTCACATTGCTACCACCACGAAACTCAAAAGTCGTCTTGCATTGGTCAACCACGTCCAAGAAGCTTTAGTTTCTATCCAGGGATGATGCGTCACGACTGGTCGAACAGTTTACGAGGAGATGATTGAAGATTGGAGGTGCCATCGGGACGTGTTTGCGCAATGCATGCCTTCAATGCTCCTTGGTTCTTCGAAGGTTTCTCCAAGATTCAGAGCTCCGAAATTACAGGATGAAGTCCCTTCCGCTTGACCGTGTTGCTCGCCAGAAGAAGAGGTTGAGAAGTTGTCTAAGGAACTGGAGCTGAAGCAGGCTGTGCTTCAAAGGATGAAGGTCTCTCTTGCCCAGAAGGACGAGTTGTTGCTGAAGGACTTTCCTTGAAGTATTCGTGCTATATACTTGTCTCTTCTTTTAGATGTTTTTTCTTTTTGAGTGATAGTGAGGATTTTCTTTGATCTCCTGGTTTTGTTCGTTATAGTTACACGGATGAATTATAGGTCCTAGATGGATGGAGGCTTGGATTATGGGTCCTGGTAGATGGATGGGCTTAGGTTAGGGTGGATCGGACATGTGGGCTTTGGTATGGGTTAGAGTTCGGGGTATGGGTGGATTCAATAAATACACCCCAAGTGCTATTCTCACTCACTTCTTTTGGATAAGGACACCTCTTTGACCTCCCCTTAACTATTATTGTCCTTTCTTGATGGTGAGTCACCTTAACCTTAGGAGCTCCATATAGTATTCCTCCTTGATGAAATGACAATTTTACCCTTTGGCTCAAATAGGGTGATTTCTTCTTCTTTTCTCCGTGCGACTCAAAGTAGCTACAAAACTCAAAACAAGCGTAAAATACATAATTTACAAGAAAATAGCAAAGAAAGCATAAACTACTAGATAGTAAATTAGGTGTATTCTACACCTATCAAATTCCCCACACTTAGACTTTGCTGGTCCTCGAGCAAATCAAACTAAAAACTCACAACTTCAAAGCGTTCAGCGTCACAAGCATCCAAGAGTTATGAGGACATAGAATTTAACATGCTAGTAATAAGAAATTAGAAATACCAAAGAACATATTCTTCTTAATTGTTGAGTGACAAATAACCACACCATAATGAGAGAATGCGTGTTTGAGAAAATCAATAAGCATTTTACTCACCAAATAAGATTTTATGATAATTGCACTCAAAAAGACAGACTTTTTATGGTTCTCACTGTGTGGTAGGAATGAAGAGAGAATTCTGCGACACGTTGAATGGTGGGAAGGATAACAAAATATTTTAAAAACCCACATCTTTTATTTTGAAAAACCATTTTTCGATGATCTCTAGAAAGGAAATCAACCATATTATCGAGGATGAGATTACTTACTTACCTTCACATCCGATTGCCAATTATGATAACACCACTCTCGGCATCCAATAGAAATGTCTTAGCTCCTTATCTTGATCTTCATGGTCTTGGTTTCAACTATTGATGATAAACCCTTGAATTTCATAAATCCATAACAATTTATAACTCTTGTACCTTAAAAAATCCTTGTCGCTTGAAACTTCCTTATATATTTTCCTTCCCCACGGCTTATACAAATATTTCTCTTTTTTTTTTTTTTTCTTTCTTTCTTTTCATCTTTTTTTTTTTTTTTTACAAGAGAAATTAAATACAAAATAAACCATAAATGCGCGTGGAAAAGTATTTTACATGATTCTTCACAACTTGTATCGTCTTGAAATCATAAACTTTTCTCACCTTTTTACTTTTCTTCGCTTTCATGAATAAGTCTTCATACTTGAATATAAAATTACCTCATTGTAGTGTAAGTCTTCAACATATATGTAAAATCCGCTCTTTGTATGTTTCTTTACTTGAATTTGAAATTTGCTCTTTTTTCTCGTTCTGTTGCTTGTAAACCTTAAACTTTTCCAACTTTCCTTGTAGATTTTGATGTCGCTCCTTGTTGATGATGAATGTGTTTCTATGGATCCGTTGTTGTCGAGAGAGAATGGTGCTAACTTTAAATCGAACTACAAGAAGGAAGCTTTCATCCATGGACGTCACCCTCATGATTGACAAAATTAGCACTCAAGAGATCAAGAGTAGTGCTTCTATTGGTGGGAGGTTGGGTAGCTCACCATTCTCCAATTAACTTACGGTGACACACACTCAAAAGAAGCTCTTTAGTATATGAAAAGAATTCTGTGTGCCTCTCATGATATGAATACGGGTAGTCTCCAATGATTGATCGAACTCTAATAACGCACTTCTCCTGCACCAAATTAGCATCACCGTTAAATCCATTATTTAACACTCAAACAAACAAGATATCCGAATGTAGTTCCTAACATTTCCAAGTTCAATTATTAGGTCAAAATCTCTGTAAACATACCTAGATTAATAGGTGATTGAATTGGCTTATTTTGAGATAGTTTTGTGAACAACCTTTTTGAAAGAGATTATGTTAAATGAAATTCGAATCTTGGTCATGAATGATTGCACATATCACATGAAATTGCAAATGTTATGCAAAAGGGAGGTACGGATGGAAACAAACATGGCGTTGATCACTGAGCCTCTTTCTCCACGTGCGGGATGCCAAGTCCCCAGTGGATTCCAAACTATCTTTCTTGTAAAATTGTTGAGTAAAACTTACTTGCTTTCGAAGCCTCACTTGTATCGAACCGGAGTTGCCTTTCTAAGAAAATCCTCCGCACCAATTTCTCAGAGTTATCGATCTGGACCAAGCTTCTCCTGAACAATGCGCTTCAAAGCGTTGCATTCACTGGTGGGGTGATGGAGGAACCGGTGGAAATGACAGTACCTCGGGTCCATTACTTCTTGATCAGTGGGCGGACGCCATACCGGGGGTAGCTCCACCTCTCCATTTTGTACCCACGCCTCTAGTAGCTCCAGAATCTTCTTCATTGGGAAGGGGAAATGTAAGTACCTTGAGTCTGGCTTTTCTTGTGTTAGTGGGCATTGTGATGTCTCTCCGTGGCTTTGATGTGGAACAGGAGATGAAGTTGGGAGATTTGCAAGTGCCATCATATCTGCGGGTCGCTTGCCTAGGTAAAGGGATGTGGAAGGTGTCGTAATGTCACTGCTGAGTGATCGGATTGAACGTTCCCATCCTCTCGTATTCGTGTATTTCCCCGATTGATTTCTCCTTCCTCAAGCATTTCTTGATCGGTTGAAAAGTCGACGCGGATTGGACAGTCTTCCGGGCTTCAGCAAGAGTTTTGAGATATAAATCCTCTAGCAGGGCTCCATAGGCTGCAGGCTCCCTTTATTTATCTGGCAGACATTGTAGTACTCCGGACAAGTCTTTTCCTCTGTCTGGACCATGTTGTCCATCTTTCTTGATTCGTTTTCGACTGCGTGCTCTTTTTGCTTCTCCACTTGTAAAGGTGTGACTCCTGGCTAAGGATTCAACGTTTCTTGCACTGTCTGAGTTGATGCCTATCGACCCCTCTTGTAGTTGTGCCGCTACATCATTCAAAAGGCGAAATGTCTCGCTCTGCCTTCTGGTGATACCGGCTTGATTTGCCAAGACATCCTCCAACATTCTAGCTATGCTTCCCATGATATCTGAACCACCTGCGGATTCCGGGTGAGGATACATCGTGAGACGAAAAATCGAAGAATTGAGAATTCGATTTTTTGTAACCGAGAGATCAATCTCCCACCGTGGTCGCCAATTGTTTATGGGTGAAAACTACTCCTGTAGAATTTGGTAATTTGGGGTGTGGATGAGGAATGAATTTAAACCTTAAACAAATGCACTCAAGCGGTGAGTGCTTGTAGATTCGAGAGATCAATCTGTGCAAGTCCGACCTAAACCAAGAAATGGCCGTTCCAGACTTGTTTCGGTCACAAAGTGAAGGAGATGGGGTTGATCTTAGGGAGGGAAGCGAAGAAGGTGTTGAGATTGTGAAGGTGTGGACTTGCTTGTGACTTGCAATAGGAAAGTGAACAAGCTTACGATTGGTGTAAGCAGGCTCTGGGTGTTTTCTTGTTATTTTTCTCTGTTTTTTCTCCCGTTGTTTGGAAATAGGGCGGAGAACCTATTTATACAAGTCACTGAGTCTTATTCACGTCTCTCGTGGGAAGTGGAGGAAGTGGAGTGATGGGGTAGTGGAGTTGTGCGTCGGTGCCACACGACCAGTCTTGCCCACTTCTCCTGTTCATCTCTAACCGTCCATGACTTCCTAACACGTTCTTGTGATGGCGTGTTGCACGCTGCACGCTGTAAACCGCCAGACCAATACCCCAATATGTATCCCCCCAGTTTGTGACATGATTGATGTCTGGAATGTGTGGATTGTGGATCCACGAAAGATAGCATGTAATCTTTGAATTGAATAACTGCGTTATTCAGAAGTCGATACTTGTGAAGTATCGTGTGTATTTTATGCAGGTATTGCATCATGGTGTGGTAAAGTGATGGGTAATGACGCCTCACTGACTAAATAACTCCTGACCAGGGTTGTATAACCAAGCTGGTGAAGTTAAACGGATGAGATGATCTTTGAGACATTCATCTGCGACCGTTAATGGATATTAGGGTTTTTGAAGAGGTGTGCAAGCATCACTCTTTAGTTTGGTCGAAACCAAGCATGGAAAGGGATTTGGAGAGGGCCGACCGGGCATGTGTGTAGACGGCATGCCGGTGTACACGCCTACACCTCACCGTCCCATGAAGGCGCGATCTAGGCCACTCAATTTAACCGGTAAAGTTGAGTGATTGAGATCGGTTTGCGGCAGAAATTGATGCCGCAAAGGGTTGGAAACCGCGTGACATCCCTAGTTCGGGCACGCGTTTCAAGATGACACATCTTGGTCGGTCTTGGTCGATCATACCAGCGTGTAGGTGGTAGGCTGGTGTTCACACCTATACCCGACTATCCCATGAAAACGTGATCTAAGCCACTCAAATCATCCGGTGAAGTTGAGCGGTCGAGATCGGGCCCGTGGTTTGGGAGGCGCGGCCATGCTAGTTTGGACGCACGTTTTGGATTGACCAGGTATGATATGCCTTGGCCGAACACATGAGGAGGTAGATGGGCCCACGGTGATCATGCTAGTATGACCGGCCCTTGTTTAATCTAATCTGTGACCCTCCATTCGTGCCGGAGAAGATGGACGCGCGTGATGACTTGAAACCCTAATTTTGGCTTTCAAGCCGTGCGTCATCTCTTGTTTGGGTGATGATTTTGTCACGGCCAAACATTGTTGGTCTTGACCAATTGGTCAAGTGTGTAGGCGGGCCCACGGTGATCGTGTCGACATGCTCTGGGCCCTTTGAGTCTACATCTACACCCTCCATCTATTCCTGCGAAGATGGATGGTTGAGACTGTTTTGTGACACATGTAATATGCCACAAACCCTAATTTAGGGTTTTCCGTCCATAATGCTTGGTATGAACGGTTTCTTGGCACGGCTAGGCCAATGACCGACCATGCGGGGTCGGCCGTGGGTATTCCATACCGCTTGGGGGTGATGGAATTGATCTGGGTCATCCAATCATGCTTATGGAGTTGGATGATCGCAATCGGATCATATCCGGACTGATACGGTCAGTCCGGATGCTCAATCGGGCTAGTATAACACACCGAGAGGGGCTCAATCGGGCTAGTATAACACACCGAGAGGGGCTCAATCGGGCTAGTATAACACACCGAGAGGGGCTCGGGCTAGTATAACACACCGAGAGTCAGCCTGTACGGGTATTTCGTACATGGTTTCATTATAGTGCTTGGAGGTTCGTGTTACTCAGTAAGAGTAACACTCAGTCGTCATGCCACACCGATAATGAGTACTTTGAAATACAAGGCTGATATGAAATTCACAGAAAGGGATTGTTGCCACATGCTCCAACCCGGAGGAATTTCATGTATTCACGTAATGGGATTGTTGCTACATGCTCCATTCTTGGTGAATTAAGTGAGGGAGTATCCAACACTTATAAATGGCTTTATCTTTTACAAGATGTCAGCGCATGATTTTCCTGGTTTTTTTTTACAAATTTAACCTTAAACGAAAATCCACCATCAACACCTTAGCTGACTGTATTTAGTACTCCTCCGTATAGAGTTGCCCCTTAACCTTTGGTCGGCTCCATATATCACTTGCCTGTAAGATGACAATTTCGCCCTTTTTACTAAATTTGGGTGATTTCTTCTTCTTTTCGTCCGTGCGACTCCATAGTAGTGTTTATGGGTGAAAACTACTCCTGCAAAATTTGGTAATTTGGGGTGTGGATGAGGAATGAATTTAAACCTTAAACAAATGCACTGCGTGGTGAGTGCTTGTAGATTCGAGAGATCAATCTGTGCAAGTCCGGCCTAAACCAAGAAATGGCCGTTCCAGACTTGTTTCGGTCACAAAGTGAAGGAGATGGGGTTGATCTTAGGGAGGGAAGCGAAGAAGGTGTTGAGATTGTGAAGGTGTTGGCTTGCTTATGACTTGTAATAGAAAGGTGAGCAGGCTTGTGATTGATGCAAGCAAGCTCTGGGTGTTTGAATACGTTTTGTATTAACACTTGGTTTTCTGTCTCGTCTGGACTTGTGTTGTTGTTTGAAATAGTGCGGAGAACCTATTTATACAAGTCATTGAGCCTCATTCACGTCTCTCGTGGGAAGTGGAGGAAGTGGAGTGATAGAGTAGTGGAGTTGTGCGTCGGTGCCACACGACCAGTCTTGCCCACTTCTCCTGTTCATCTCTAACCGTCCATGACTTCCTGACACGTTCTTGTGATGGCGCGTTGCACGCTGTAAACCGCCAGACCAATACCCCGCATGTATCCCCCAGCTTTGTGACATGATTGATGTCCGGAATGTGTGGATCGTGGATCCACGAAAGATAGCATGTAATCTTTGAATTGAATAACCGTGTTATTCGAAAGTCGATACTTGTGAAGTATCGTGTGTATTTTATGCATGTATCGCATTATGGTGTGGTAAAGTGATGGGTAATGACGCCTCACCGACCAAATAACTCCCGACCGTGGTTGTATAACCAAGTCGGTGAAGTTGGACGGATGAGATGATCTTTGAGACACTCATCTGCGACCGTTAATGAATATTAGGGTTTTGAAGAGGTGCGCAAGCATCACTCTTCACTTGGTCGAAACCAAGCATGGAAAGGGATTTGGAGAGGACCGACCGGGGCATGTGTATAGACAAAGATGCCGGTGTACATGTCCATGTCTCACTGTCCCATGAATGTGCGATCTAGGCCACTCAATTTGACCGACAAAGAGGAGTGGTTGAGATCGATTTTGCAATAGGAAATTGATGCCGCAAAAGGCCGCGCATCATGCTTTTTCCGGCGCGCGTTCCAAGACGACCTAATTTGGTCGGTCTTGGTGGATGGGTTTGACGGAAGATGGCAGGCCGGTGATCATGCCTATACCCGAATATCCCATGAAAACGTGATCTAAGCCATTCAAATCATCCGGTGAAGTTGAGCGGTCGAGATCGGTTTGGGTTTGGGAGGCGTGGCCATGCTAGTTTGGACGCACGTTTTGGATTGACCAGGCATGATATGCCTTGGCCGAACACATGAGGAGGTAGATGGGCCCACGGTGGTCATGCTGGTATGACCATCCCTTGCTTAATCTAATCTGTGACCCTCCATTTGTGCCGGAGAAGATGGACGCGCGTGATGGCTTGAAACCCTAATTTTGGCTTTCAAAGCCGTGCGCCATCTCTTGTTTGGGTGACGATTTTGTCACGGCCAAACATTGTTGGTCTTGACCGATTGGTCAAGTGTGTAGGCGGTCCCACGGTGATCATGTTGACATGCTCTGGGCCCTTTAAGTCTACATCTACACCCTCCATCTATACCTGCGAAGATGGATGGTTGAGACTGCTTTGCAACACATGTAATATGCCGCAAACCCTAATTTAGGGTTTTCCGTCCATAATGCTTGGTATGAACGGTTTCTTGGCAAGCTAGGCCAATGACCGACCATGCGGGTCGGCCAATGATTCCATACCATGGAATTGATCTGGGGTCATCCAATCATGCTTATGGAGTTGGATGATCTGCGATCGAATCATATCCGACCGATATGGTCACCCCGATGCTCAATCGGGCTAGTATAACACACCGAGAGGGGCTCAATCGGGCTAGTATAACACACCGAGAGTCACTGTACGGGTATTTCGTACATGGTTTCATTATAGTGCTTGAGGTTCGTGTTACTCAGAAGAGTAACACTCGGTCGTCATGCCACACCGATAATGAGTACTGGAAATACAAGGCTGATATGAAATTCACAGAAGGGATTGTTGCCACATGCTCCAACCTGGAGGAATTTCATGTATTCACGAATGGGATTGTTGCTACATGCTCCATTCTTGGTGAATTAAGTGAGGGAGTATCCAACACTTATAAATGGCTTTATCTTTTACAAGATGTCAGCGCATGATTTTTTCTGGTTTTTTTACAAATTTAACCTTAAACGAAAATCCACCATCAACATTAAGTCCCCTTCCTAGCACACAATGGTTACACTGTTGTGTGGTAGGCATGAGATGGTGACATACATATATACTGAAATGACCAGGTTAAAGTAGATACATATTTACCGGATAGTCAGGCGTTGCCCTGGAACTGGTTGGTTCGATTAAGGATGCGAAGGAAACAGGACTTGATCTCGGTGAGTCGCTTTGGTTCCTCTTGTACATATTTGAGCTCTGCCGCTTCTTCGGTGTACTTCCTTCATCATACACGGCTTTCCTCAGGTATATCTGATAAGCCTCGTCGATTGTTATCCCGAATTAGCAGCCTTCATAGGTGGCAAGTAAAGACTTCTTTTCCTTCTGGGATTCAATCGACTTGTGAGATTATAAAGAGTCGTCTCACGTGGTCGTTTATTCCATATCTCAGGTACTGCTCTGACTTTCTGATTGACTGATCAATTGATTTGATTTTTGATTTTTGATTTTTTTTTTTTGCGCGCATAACCTCCCTCCTTTGCAGTTTATCATGGAAGCGGCTGACGATCATTCTGTTGCTTCCCCAGAAAGAAGTTTCGAAGTTGACAAGCCCGAAAACCGTGCACATGAAGATGTAATGGCTAAGATCGATCTTCCGCTTCGCGAAGTCGGCCGTGCTATACAGGGGATGTCTATCTCCCACCTTCGTATTGTCAGAGGACGTATCTGTGCACTTTCAGCTGCGATTGACATGGAGGAGCGGTGGAGGCGCGAGGAAACGCTGCAGAAACTAGTAAGCGCAAGGGCAGAGAGATTTGCAGTGCGGTTGAAGAGGCGGAGAGTTGAGCATGAACGACCTCCGAATGAAGGCAAGTGTGATTACCCGGTTCAGGACGGCGTGATAATTCTTGACTCCGACACGAGAGAACCCGAACACCGAAAGCAATTGGTACGGCTCCTAATGTTGATGCGCTTTTTAATGCTCCCGCTGGTGATGTTGGGATGGAGTGCGCTGCTGCTGCGGAGACGTCTGATGCAGAAACTGAGGGAGATCCAGAGAGGGGAGCATCAACAGGTGATGGAGATGACGGTGATGTAGGCGAGACCGACCCTCTTGACGACTGAAATCTCTTTTGTTTTTTCTTCTTTCCAAGTATATTTTGTACGCTTGAACATCTTCCTTGTACTCGGTGGCGGCCGGGTTCAAGGTTTTTCCTCCATTTGATTGTTTGAATAAAGTTTTTCTTTTATAATCCTTTGTCAAGACTGCAACAGAACCTTCTCAGGCGCAAGGGTGTGCCTTCACACGTAATCCTTAGTGATAAAAGAAGTAATACTATAATGGAATATCCACGGACCTGCGCTCCTGATGCAAGATCTTCTCGGCTTTGTCAGGGCGTATGGCTCAAATCATTTTCCTTTTGTGCACACGTTCTATTTCCTTCTTCCCATGAGATGCTTGTTTAGGATTTCCTTTCTTGCTCAGTGTGTTGATTTAGGCCGACTCAAGGCTTTGTGTTTTTAGGGGTAGAGAGGTTCTCAGATGAAAATAATGCTTCAATTGAAAATTGAAAATTGAAACCCTAACTATGAATGCAAGTATTGCAATCATTTTTTGGAGAAATTACAAATATGATATGAAATTGTAAAAGGAAATACGCTGGAAAGAATAGCACAAATGTTTTAAGGTGTACGGATACTTTGTGAAGTGGTAGCACAAGATCTTAAGTTCGGTAGGGTTTGAGCCATCGTGAGTGAATTGTTATGCCTTCTAGTTTATCAGCGTTGATGAGCTTGCAGTAGCCGCCTAGGATAACATCTGCTACCAAGTATGGTTCATCTTCTCTTTTGGTGGGTGAGTCAGGTGTGGTCATCTTCACCGTCACGCTCCCAATATTGAACGTAGTCGCCTTCGTCACCAGGTCTCCAATTCCAAACGGGTTTGGTCGTGCAGATACTTGGACCTTGGCCTCATCGTCTTTGACCAAAACAGCTTCCACGCTCCTGATAAAATGCTTGAAAGGGCCGGCCTCCCATTCACATCTCTTAGCCGGGGTTGGTTCGTTGGTCGGAGTCAGTCCCCAGGACTTGTCAGAATGAGGGGCGGTAAGTTGTAAGGAAGGTTGCGTGACGAGACTTACTTGAGATCGGAACTTTTCAATGTATGCTGACAGGCTCTCTCCGGGAAGATGTGTCACATTGGTAAGTTGTCTTTGGTGCGGCAATGAGATAGCCATCGGAGGTCCAAGGGCGTGTTAGAGATTCTTTCTGTGTACCGAAACCGGTGGAGGACAGACTTCCAAGATGGCTTTGTTGTCCCGCATCCAAGAGCTTCCTAGGATCATGTCGTAGTTGGGATGATCTTTGACTATGTAGAACTTAGCTTGCGTCGAGGCAAAGACCCAATTTGACTTCAAGATCGATGTATCCATATGCATCTCTAAATTCCCCGCCGAATCTTTAACCACAATGGGTGACGAGTAGCTTCCCGCTTCAAATCTTTGCCGCTCTTAAGGTCTTGACAAGAATGATGTTAAATTCGGAGCCGTATCAATCAACACGCTATCGAATTCAACGTTTCTCAAACGAGTGACGGTTAGGAGTCCCCGGTTTCCATTGCTCATGTCTTTCGGAAAGACTGGGGTTCCCTGGATCACTATCGGATGCAAACGCCTACCTGACACAACATGGTTGAGGGCCGCAAATATGTCTTGACGCTGTCCTTTGGAGAAGTACAAGATTTCACATATGTGCTCCATCATAGATTGTACGGTCTTGCGAACAGAATCCCCGAGAAATCATGCAGCTTCCCCTTTTCCCGATAGGTAAAGGGTATCTATGAACACCCTCGTTTCCAAGCCGGAGTTCCCCGTCTCTACCTTTTCCCCGAATATTTGTTTCAACTCGTTGCAATCTTTGGTTGGATGATGGACGAACCCGTGGTAGCAACAATATCTCGGGATCTGCCATTTCTTCCTCGGTTGGAGGACGTCCGATAGGGGGGCGGCTTTTACAACGTCATCTTGGATCCACGCTTCCAAGAGCTCTATCACTTCATTCATGGGAAAAGGAAAACCCGTGTCTTTAGTGTTTTGTGCAGGAGTTTTGTCTGCTCCTTTTCGAGACGAAGTCTTGTGTGCCGGGGATGTCCGCTTGGTTTGTTGTTCCGTCACCGGAGCTTTCCTTTTCTCTCCTCCGCCGACTACACTCACAGAAGGACCAGTGTTGTATTGCTTGTTCGTGAGGCGCCTGCTCCCTCGACTTTCACCTGAATCTTCACTTCGAACAACTCTGGTTCTTTCTAACAATGCTGGTGCAGTTGTTGCTGAACGCTTGGCGCTTCATGGAGTTCGAGAACGTTTCAAAGCCCATGATTTTCTAACAGGCGCGGTATATGGGTATCATCCCATTGATGCACAACTCCACCAATTGTCGTTCGGTGACGTTCGGGTCATGACAATCCAGCGCTTGAGTTCTGAAACTTTTGACGAAGTCGTTAGGATGCTCGTTGTTCCGCTGAAGAATTCTTCCTAGGTCTGAGAAGGTGATTTGTTCAGACACGAAGAAATACTTTCTGTAGAAAGCACTGACCATCTCGCTCCAGTTAGATATGTTGTTAGGCGCGATGTTGTTGTACCAGGTGTACGCCCTCCCCGTAAGTGATTTCGAGAATTCTTTCAGGCGCAGAACATGATTGTATTCATGTTCCCCCAAGGATTCCAAGAATCGAGAGACATGTTCACGAGCATTACCAGTACCGTCGTAGAGGGAGAACTGGGGAGAGGTGTAACCTCTTGGAAGAGGGATTCGTTGCATATCTTGAGGGTATGGAGGTTGGTGTTGGTGTGCATCCGTCATATTTCCTTTGCCTCGGCTTTGAAGGAGTCGTTCTAGATCCTCACGTGTGATGAAGTTGGGTGTCTGGTCACTTTCTCTTGAACATTCAGGAGCAACACGAGCTTCTTCACTCATGTGGGTCGAGTGGAAACGCCTGCTCCGGTGAATTGAAGGCATTTCTTGTTGGCTCCAAAGATTGACGTGAATCTTGCGGCAATCGTTCACCAAGGTTTTGAGAAAAGTGAGTACCTCCTTTCGAGTTGCGGCCATATCTCTGTTTGAGTCTTAGCAAGAACTTCCCGTTTCTCCATCAAGTCCGCAATGGTAATAGACGGTGGTCCACCTCTTGTGCCTCCGCTCCTCGCCCGATGAGGGAGTGAAAGTTGTTGCTCTGGTGACCACCGGAGGCGTTACACTTGAGGAGATGCTTTGGGGTTTGCGGCTGCTCGACTCGGTGATGGGAGGCGTTACACCTACGGGGATGTCTCCGCTCCGCTAGTGTTGGTGATAGACGTAACGGCTCCTCGAGATGTGTTGGCTACGGTAGCTCCACTAACAGGTACTTCGACACCAGGATTGTTATCCACACTAGCCCCATCAGAATTGATTGATGATCCAGACCTTAATTCCACCATCTTGAAATGAATTATTGATTGAATTGATTCTAAGATCTACCAATTCTGAAATTGATAAAATTGAATCGGATTGGAAGAAATTGACTTTACAACCGAGAGATTAACCTCCCACTGTGGTCGCCAATTGTTTATGGGTGAAAACCACTCCTGCAGAATTTGGTAATTTGGGGTGTGGATGAGGAATGAATTTAAACCTTAAACAAATGCACTGCGCGGTGAGTGCTTGTAGATTCGAGAGATCAATCTGTGCAAGTCCGGCCTAAACCAAGAAATGGCCGTTCCAGACTTGTTTCGGTCACAAAGTGAAGGAGATGGGGTTGATCTTAGGGAGGGAAGCGAAGAAGGTGTTGAGATTGTGAAGGTGTTGGCTTGCTTATGACTTGTAATAAAGGTGAGCAGGCTTGTGATTGATGCAAGCAAGCTCTGGGTGTTTGAATACGTTTTGTATTAACACTTGGTTTTCTGTCTCGTCTGGACTTGTGTTGTTATTTGAAATAGGGCGGAGAACCTATTTATACAAATCATTGAGCCTCATTCACGTCTCTCGTGGGAAGTGGAGGAAGTGGAGTGATGGAGTAGTGGAGTTGTGCGTCGGTGCCACACGACCAGTCTTGCCCACTTCTCCTGTTCATCTCTAACCGTCCATGACTTCCCGACACGTTCTTGTGATGGCGCGTTGCACGCCGCACGCCGTAAACCGCCGAAACAATACCCCAAAGATGTATCCCCCGCCTTGTGACATGATTGATGTCTGAATGTGTGGATCGTGGATCCACGAAAGATAGCATATAATCGTCGAATTGAATAACCGTGTTATTCGAAAGTCGATACTTGTGAAGTATCGTGTGTATTTTATGCATGTACGCATTATGGTGTGGTAAAGTGATGGGTAATGACGCCTCACCGACCAAATAACTCCCGACTGTGGTTGTATAACCAAGTCGGGTGAAGTTGGACGGATGAGATGATCTTTGAGACACTCATCTGCGACCGTTAATGAATATTAGGGTTTTTGAAGAGGTGCGCAAGCATCACTCTTCAGCTTGGTCGAAACCAAGCATGGAAAGGGATTTGGAGAGGACCGACCGGGCATGTGTATAGACAGCGTGCCGGTGTACATGTCCATGTCTCACTGTCCCATGAAGGTGCGATCTAGGCCACTCAATTTGACCGGCAAAGAGGAGTGGTTGAGATCGATTTTGCAATAGGAAATTGATGCCGCAAAAGGCCGCGCATCATGCTTTTTCCGGCGCGCGTTCCAAGACGACCTAATTTGGTCGGTCTTGGTCGATGGGTTTGACGGGAAGATGGCAGGCTGGTGATCATGCCTATACCTGAATATCCCATGAAAACGTGATCTAAGCCATTCAAATCATCCGGTGAAGTTGAGCGGTCGAGATCAGTCAGTGGTTTGGGAGGCGTGGCCATGCTAGTTTGGACGCACGTTTTGGATTGACCAGGCATGATATGCCTTGGCCGAACACATGAGGAGGTAGATGGGCCCACAAAGGGTCATGCTGGTATGACCGGCCCTTGCTTAATCTAATCTGTGACCCTCCATTTGTGCCGGAGAAGATGGACGCGCGTGATGGCTTGAAACCCTAATTTTGGCTTTCAAAGCCGTGCGCCATCTCTTGTTTGGGTGACGATTTTGTCACGGCCAAACATTGTTGGTCTTGACCGATTGGTCAAGTGTGTAGGCGGTCCCACGGTGATCGTGTTGACATGCTCGGGCCCTTTAAGTCTACATCTACACCCTCCATCTATACCTGCGAAGATGGATGGTTGAGACTGCTTTGCAACACATGTAATATGCCGCAAAACCTAATTTAGGGTTTTCCGTCCATAATGCTTGGTATGAACGGTTTCTTGGCAAGCTAGGCCAATGACCGACCATGCATTTCATACCGCTTGGGGGTGATGGAATTGATCCGGGGTCATCCAATCATGCTTATGGAGTTGGATGATCGCGATCATATCATATCCTGGACCGATATGGTCAGTCCGGATGCTCAATCGGGCTAGTATAACACACCGAGAGGGGCTCAATCGGGCTAGTATAACACACCGAGAGTCATCCCGTACGGGTATTTCGTACATGGTTTCATTATAGTGCTTGAGGTTCGTGTTACTCTGTAAGAGTAACACTCTACCGTCATGCCACACCGATAATGAGTACTGGAAATACAAGGCTGATATGAAATTCACAGAAGGGATTGTTGCCACATGCTCCAACCTGGAGGAATTTCATGTATTCACAGAATGGTATTGTTGCTACATGCTCCATTCTTGGTGAATTAAGTGAGGGAGTATCCAACACTTATAAATGGCTTTATCTTTTACAAGATGTCAGCGCATGATTTTTTCTGGTTTTTTTACAAATTTAACCTTAAACGAAAATCCACCATCAACAAGTAGCTATAAAACTCAAAACAAGCATAAAATACATAATTTACAAGAAAAATAGCAAAGAAAGCATAAACAATAGATAGTAAATAGGATGTATTCTACACCCTATCGATTCCCCCACACTTAGACTTTGCTAGTCCTCGAGCAAATCAAACTAAAAACTCACAACTTCAAAGCGTTCAAGCGTCCCAAGCATCCAAAGAGCTATGAGGACATAGAGTTTCTGCATGCTAGTAATAAGAAGTTAGAAATACTAAAGAACATATTCTCATTCTTAAATGTTGAGTGAGAAATAACCACACCATAATGATAGAACGCGTGTTTGAGAAACGATCAATAAGCATTTCGCCTCGACTTCTGCCTCACCAAAAAAGGATTTTATGATAATTGCACTCAAAAAGACGGCTTTTATGGTTCTCACATGTGTGCAGGTAGGAATGAAGAGAGAAATCCTGCAACATGTTGAATGGTGGGAAGGACAACTTCCGAAATATTTAAAAAAAAAAAAAAAAACACATCTTTTAACATTTTGAAAACCCATTTTTCTGACGATCTCTAAGAAAGGAAATCAAACACTATTATCGAGGATGAGATTACTTACTCACCTTCACATCCGATCGCCAATTATGATAACACCACTCTCACGGCATCCAATAGAAACGTCTTCCGCTCCTCGTCTTTATCTTCTTGGTCTTCGTCTTCGGTTTCAACTATTGATGATAAACTCTCGAATTTCATAAATCCTTGACAATTTGTAACTTTTTTTTACCTCAAAATCCTTGTCGCTTGAAACTTCCTTATAGATTTTCCTTCCCCACGGCTTATTAAAATAAATAAAAACAAAACAAATATTTCTCTTGTCTCTTTTTTTTATTTTTTTGAAAACAAGAGAAATAAAACAAACCATTGCCGTGGGAAAAGTACTTTACCGCTTGATTCTTCGCAACTTATACCGTCTCGAAATCATAAACCTCAATAATTCTCACCTTTTGATTTTCTTTGCTCTTATAAATAAGTCTTCATACTTGGATATATAATTACCTCATTGTATTTTAAGTCCTCAACATATATGTAAAAATCTACACTTTGTATGTTGTTTTACTTGAATTTGAAATTTGCTCTTTTCTCGTTCCGTTGCTTATAAACCTTGAACTTTTCCAACTTTCCTTGTAGATTTTGATGTCGCTCCTTGTTGATGATGATGGTGTTTCTATGGATCCGTTGTTGTGGAGAGAATGGTGCTAACTGCAAATCGAACTACAAGAAGGAGGCTTTCATCTATAGACGTCACCCTTATGATTGACAAAATTAGCACTCAAGAGATCAAAGAGTAGTGCTTCTATTGGTGGGAGGTTGGGTAGCTCACCATTCTACCCGGAATTAACATACGGTGACACACGCTCAAAAGAAAGCTCTTTAGTCAGCTACAAAGAATATTTGGTCGGTGCCTCACATGATATAAATACGGGTAGTCTCCACTAATGATTGATCAGCAACTCTAATAATGCATTTCTCCCTGCACCAAATTTACATCACCGGCATGATTAAATCCATTATTTAACACTCTAACAAACAAGAAATCCGAATGTAGTTCCCTAATACTTCCAAGTTCAATTATGTCGGTCAGAATTCTCTATGTAAACATACCTAGAAGTATGCTAGTGACTCTAAAATCCCTAAAAGTTTGAGGTTTTATGTAAAACTTTTTTTTTTTTTTTAAATCAAGGTGGGAAATTTTAACATGATATGGAACAAGAAAAAAAAATAACAAAAAGCAAAAAGGATAAGAAATACAAAACCTATGGGTTGCCTCCCATTAAGCGCTTGTTTTAAAGTCGACGGCCCGACTTAGCCCTTGCTAGATTCATTAGCCCGCATATACTAACAATCGGAAAATTTGGGGATCAACCCATAATACCTGTTTTGCAAACAATAACTCCATAAAAATATTAGCACAAGAAAACAATAGTGAAATTATCGCTCGATAGAAATTTCCCCCACACTTATTCTCGTCCACACTCGGAAGTGTATAAAGAACATAGAATTTGGGAATTTCCATGTGTTCCTCTTGGCAAACCTGCATGGTGTTAGAATCAAGTGTTTCCAATGGTGGATATCTAGAAACAAAATCATCCAAAAATACTTTCAAAGCACATACATTCAAACCAATAAGAGGTAAAGGAGAAGAATCAATATGCAAAGGGTTAGCAATTTCTTGTATTATAGAATCCTCTTCATCCTTAAAAAATTCAAGTGAATTACTTACCTCTTGTATATCGTGGTCCTCTATTAAACCTTGCAACCATTCTTCGTCGTTTTCTACCTTAACCAAAGTCTTGGCATCATTAAAATCATTGGCTAGTTCAATTGGATCTTCCACAAAATCAATGAATTTGGTTTCATCCTCTAGCATCATCTCTTCAACATTTTCATCATCGGAATCGGGCCATTCACTAAAATGATTTTCATCGGTATAGATTGTAAGATCTTCTTGTGAGGGTGTTACACCGTTTATAACAATAGGTAAGTCACACCCAATCTCCTCCTTTTGAATAGGTAAAGGATCGTTATTATGATCCGGAGTTGGAATAACTTTATCCTTGTTACAATAATTTTCATAAGGTTCAAAATCATCATCGTAACCCATATAATAACGTTTTTCACGCTCTATTCTTAAATCTCTTTTAGCTTCAAGAATTTCTTCATCCGATGCTAGGCCTTCATCGATCAATTGATAGAACCTTCTCTCAAGTTCCCTCAAACTAGGTTGCCTTACACCAAGGAGATCACACATAGATTTAAAAGCATAACTATCCTCCCCTTCTAGTGATTGTTCACTTATATACCCGTCATAAGGTTGTTGATATGTATGAGAATATCCATAAAGTCTGTATCCTAAGGATGGTTGGAAGTTGCCATAATGTTGAGGTTGAAAACCGTATTGATTGTTGTAATATGCTTGCTCTTGTCCACCATACATGGAAAACTGGTACCTGAAATAAGATTCTCAAAAACTTAAGTTAGATACGAAATAGAATCCAACAAAGCAAGAATAAAGCAAAAAAAAAAAAAAACAACTAAAATCGCCCGCTGCTCCCCGGCAACGGCGCCAAAATTTGATGCGTGTCGTAACCACAACAAATTAATTAATATTTTTCCACCTAATTAACAAGTAATATAGTGTAGTCAAGTTCGTTCCCACGAGGAGCAAGAGATTCTAGTTGTAAAAATTGTCACAAAAGGGGGGATGTATAAAGCAAAAGAAAATAAACAAAGCAATTAAAAGATAAAGTTGAAATCAATAAGAGAGACAAGATCAAGGAATTCTTCTTCGTTGCAAAACAATGATTCAAGTTATGTTTTTCATCCACATATTATTAGTCACAGATTATCACCAACCGTAGGTAAAGCAGCTAGATCAGTGCTAAACCCCTAAATCCCTTGTATCACCGGATACGGAAGTTCTCGACTACCGGATTCTATTTACCAAACCACCTAGTAGTAGATCACTCTAGATGTAATTTAAATAAACGCATTAAGATTTATGAACTTATTAGGTTAATATTAGTAGTTAGACTCTTAGATCAAGGTCTACTTGCTAACGTTGTTTTCACACACAATTGCTCCACGGAATCCCTCCGCAAGGTCTCGTGTTTGCTACATATGTAAAGAGTCAAGAAACGATTACTTATCTCCTAACTTTCACTAGCTTTAGATCAAATTAACAAATCAATTTAGCGTGCACTCTAAACAACCTATCAATCAACCATGAATGTATAAACATTCCTATTAGTAAAAACAAACGATAATCATGTGAAAAACTTCAAGATAGAATTGAAACAAAACTCAAATCATATATTAAGAACTAGGAATTCATCCTCAATCAATAATAAAATTAGCTACTCATGTTTTTGAAATTCACACAAATAATTAAAAGGAGAATTTTGAAAAACAAGCAAAAACACAAGTGTTGTGTGTGTAGAGAGATGTGTAAAAGATGTGTAGAAGGTGTGTAGAGAACTTCTCTACTTATAGGCTTCAATGTTCTCCAAATCTTCCAAGGAATAGAATCCTCATTCCATAATAATTCAATTTCCAAATTCAAGTCTTTCTCATCTTCCATCTTCTCTTTCCAAATTTGAGCCAAATTCTCCATCCAATTCCAAGTCCAAGTCTTCACACCCATGAGAAGAATCCACACAAAAATCTGTAATTTTGGTCGCCGGAAAGCTGGTATTATGGTCGGAATTTGGCCGGAATCCGGCACCTGAGATTCTGTTCAGCCAAAAGAATATTCCGTTCATGTGCCGTCAGAGTTAACGGTCAAACTGACGGTCTTCGTTAGTCAACCGGGTCAAAGAAGAGAAGTCAGACACCGAGTCAACAAATGAGTCGATTGATTGGTCTAATCGGATTGTCTTACTCACCGAGTTGAATCGGCTCACTGTTCATCGGACTCACCGAGTCAACTCGTCTGGAACATAAAATCGGCCGAGTTTCTGCTTTTATAGGACTTGCACAGCCAAATTCGGGTCGTTCTCTTTGGTCTTCTCCTGTTAAGAATCCTAACATACATCTACTCATTCTCATACTCAGTTGTTGTAGTTCTGTAATTCATTTTCAATAGCACCAACATCTTCTTTTCTCGATTCTACAGTGTTAACTTCTCCGATTCAATGGCAGCAGCAGCAGCTGTTCCATCAAGCCACAACTCATTCATTCCATAGCGACATCCCTGTAACATCAGCACTTCTCTATCAGTTTCTTATTCCAAATTTGACAGATTCATAACCACCTCCATCAGCAATCCATCCTTAATCCGTTAACAGGATCATCACAAACCCGTTTTTCTTCATCTCAACCTTCTATGGAATCGTACCCACTCTCCATCTGTCTTCAAAACTGAATTCAACCAAAACCCATTTTCTTTCTCCTCCATTGCATCACTTCAGCGCACTTTCTTCAAAACCCATCTTACCGAGCTTCAACAAAGAAAGCAGAACCCATTCTTAATATTCATCAAAGAGAATCGATTGAATAGCAAAGAATAATATTTCGTCGATTAAACCCTAACCTTCATCTCTTCATCTGGATCTCGATCTCAAAAACGATCTTCATTTAAGCACCACTGATTCCATCTACAACTCACCTGATTCGACTACGGTACAAGCACCACCATCTTCTCCATTGAATCTCTCAGGACACCAACACAAACCCACTTCTGATCTTTTCCTCTTGATTTTAATAGCAGCCGATGTTTATTTGCTATCCTCAGTTTCATCAGATGCAGAGAGATGAATTTAATGTGTCTTAGACCATCGATCCCAATTAGGTTTTTAGATGTGAGACGGCTTATTTGCACCCACCTTGTATGCGACCACCCAGTGATATCCCCTTATCCTTAGCTGACTGTATTTAGTACTCCTCCGTATAGAGTTGCCCCCTTAACCTTTGGTCGGCTCCATATATCACTTGCCTGTAAGATGACAATTTCGCCCTTTTACTAAATTTGGGTGATTTCTTCTTCTTTTCGTCCGTGCGACTCCATAGTAGCTATAAAACTCAAAACAAGCGTAAAATACATAATTTACAAGAAAAATAGCAAAGAAAGCATAAACAATAGATAGTAAATAGGATGTATTCTACACCCTATCATACTGACTTATTGAAGCATGTGAAGAGAACATATATATCTCATGAGATGTACTTTTGTTTCTTATAGTGATGACACCAAAGTACAGGTATCAACTGAACATGGGATGAAGCTAAGATGTAATTCTAGCACTCACCAAAGAGTTGGGAATGAATCTTCTTACCGGTATTGGTACAAGCAATGTAATGCAGGTACCATAGAAACAACCAATTTCCATAGGAAGGTCATACTTTACACATAAACTTTAATGGAAACAAGAACTTTTTCGGGCCAATTGACTATCTTATTCAGTTGAACTAGATCCAATATCTGCACCTATGGAATGAAAACACGAGACATAAATTCTCTAAAGCACTTGAGATATATTGGGTGAAACGTAATATATATTCAGTCTAAGGTACTTGAGTTGAATCCCACTTTTATTATGTAATAAGGCCACACCACTTGTTAAAACTCTCAAGACCCAAATGTCTAACTCATAGTAGTTGTTTTTCTTCCACTAGGAATTTAAACTAGTTGTTGAACTATTTCCTTATAATGTGACTACGAGGATTGGATCATCGAGTGCAACACTGCTCAATTTTTTTTTCAAGATATAACAAAGACGTCACAAAATCTTTATATGTAGCGAGAGATAATCACACCTTGTGAAATTCCAAAGAAACCCATGCAAATGGATGTCATGTGGAACCTGACTGTGATGATAATGTAATTGATTGCATCTTTTATAGTCACTAATGTATTTGGAAGGAAACATACTTTAGAGAGACTAATGAGTCAATTTAGTGAAATGTAAATCACTATAGTATTAATTTGGATTATTGAATCCATATTGACTCCGACGATGAAATATTGGAAATTGACTCATACAGACTTTGACATAACCATAAAGGCACTTTGGTTGTGACATGATGTTTCGTTTTGAAAGGACTCATGCGTACATCGCTGTGGACGAGACAACGGGAAAAAGATTGACAGAATGTGAAGTAACGGCATATCTCTCAATAAGTGTTTTTCTAAAGTACCAGATGCACAACCCCCTCCTCCCTCCCATTATGCTTTTAAGTAAGAGAGCAGATCACTCATTTTACAAAATCTTCAGTAAAACAGGATCGAGACCATCCTAATATGCAAATGGTAAACAATCCATATTACAAAGATAACAAGGTGAAATTTAGAAAAATATTCATGCAGAATGCGGACCATTAAAGTGACTTATGGCTCTGGTGAATATTTTGACATTTTGTACTAGTTATAGTTCCCAAGAAATTTGCGTTTAAAAACTCCTAGCACATAGTACACAATACAAAGTGCAAAGGCTCACCACCCTTATTAATGCTAGAGAATTTACATCAAAAGGACTTGATGAATATTACATGTTTAATAGGATCAATATAGAGCATCTTATACCCAATGGTCTCGCAAAGGCTACCATCAAAGGTTACATATGGTGCCTATGGAATAGGTTATGCGTACTAACCTATCTTTTATTGCTTTGGGGATATGCAATATTACACGCATCTTACTTATTCGTTTTTAGAACCCAATATTAGTCAACCTTTTCTGCGTACCAGTTGGTAACTGGATTTAAGCCTGACATTCGTGTTCTTACGCATTTTTGGTTGCACTATATATGTGCCATTACGACTCCACATCGTACTATGATGGGTCTTCAAAATTGTTAAGTAGTTATATTGGAAATAAGTTCCCAACAATTATCCGCATTTTAAAACTTTTGGCAGGAGATCTCTTACCGCTAGATTTGCGGGTTATCACTTTAATGAGACATTCTTCCCGTCATTAGGGGGAGATAAGAAAAAGTATTTTCTAAGGGAACGACAGGAATTGTCGTGGTGTGTTCCCACTCTGTCTCATATTGATTATTGTACTCCACAAATGTAAATGTGAAGTGAAAGAATAATCGATTTTCAAAATGTACATTGATGTCGCTAAAATGATGAGATCACACATACCAGCTGCAAACCTACTTGCAAGGTTACAAATCCTCAATAAGGGATATACACCATAGACTAAGGTATTGCAACTACACTCAGTGGAAGTGTGGTTGAGGCCGAGGCTCCATAAAGGAAGTTGGAGAGACCACTTGGTTCGATCAATCCTCACCTAGAAAGGAAGTAGGTGAGTAAGGAATAACTTATTTATATCATCAGAAATCATCTCATAAGATTGTCTCTGAATATGTCCATGAATCAAACTGGAGGACGCTCCGAAGTTTTAAATGATTCTAGAGAACAATGAAATCCTGACAGATTATGAGAATACATATGAGTCAATAGAAGGATCATGCATGCACAGTGATGATATAATCCATAAATAGTTGCTTCAGAAGTAGAGCACAATGAGATCGAACCATGCTTTATTTTTATTAATTTCAAATAAATAACATATTTGGCCTACGCAATCCAGATAGAACTCAGTTCTTTGACAAATATACGGGTATTTGGTGTGGTAGTGCTAACCAACCTAGTGTAAAGCCTGTGGGACATATGTGGTTATTTGTCACAAAATGTAGTAAGAAGAATGAGGTCTTAAAGTATAAATAATCACCTTATGGCGCGAGGTTTCTCACAAACCCCTGGATCGCTCTCTTTTGAACATCGTAATGTTCAGTTAATTAGTTTGATTGGTAGTTTCAAAAGAACTTGAATCATAGTAGATGTGGTTATATCTCTGGACATTTAGACTCAAAGATGTTTGCAAAAGTGCATGATGGCCTTTTGCTTCCCAAGTCGAATGACTCTAAACCACGGAGTGTGTTTGCAGTTACACTGGAACACTCACTTATTGATTTAAACAATCAGGCGGATGTGGTATACCCGTCTAAGTGACTATTTGATTGGGAAGGGATAAACAAGTAAGGTTTCGTTCCATGCGTATTAAATAAGTTCCTGACTCAAAATTATAGCTATCTATGTCGACGGTATGGACATGATAAGTACTCTTAATGGAATAAGAGATCTTACAAGCTATTTAAAATCTGAATTTGAGATGAAATCCTGGGAAATCTCGATCTTATCTATGTTCTAAACTAGAAGACCGATCTTGTGGTATATTATTCCACTAGTTTGCATATGTCCATTGTCAGGAAATTTAACAAGGACGTGCATTCTGCTAGCACTCCCATGATTAGTCGAGTGTCAAATGTACTTAAATGACCAATTCGTCTAAAGGAAGATGACGAAGTTGGGTCGGGAGATGAACTTTCCTTATCTAAGTATAATAGACGCATTATTGTACTTAGCATAATGTAATCGACCAAATGTTACATCCTCAATGAACTTGTTAGCTAGATATAGCTCAGCGCCAACGCAACGTCATTGGAATGGTATAATGAATGTAATCATGTCCTTAAAAGTAACCATTGACATAAATTTGTTTTATCCACGCAAAGACATAAAAAGGAATGCTAATGAAAGTGCAATCCAAAGGTTGTTGATTATAAAGGAAAAATAATCTCTTCTCCAACGAAAGTAATTAGAGGGAGATACGGTAGACTATTTTCTAGGTCATTACTGATATTCAGTTTCACAAGTACATGACTAAAGGAACAGTCTGGAACAACTCTGAAAGTAATCAGGGGGAGATGCCGACATCAGGGGGAGGATCCAAGGATATGATATCGACATAATTTACTTCGGAATTGAAGCTGTGTTGTACTCTTTTTCCATTCGATCGAGAATTTTCCCAAAGGGTTTTTACTCGACAAGGTTTTTAGCGAGACAATACTAAAAGCATCAAGTATGTTGAACGTTGAAGACATAAAGATCGCGTTGATATTATTGAAAATATTTGAATCAAAGAAATGAAACACGATAGTCCGTTAGGCAACGTAACTTCCAGAATCAAAAACATGGTTATATAAACATCCAAGTCACCAAAGTAAAGTGTGATAAACTCCTTTTGACTGCATTAGACTAATGAAAATTGTCTGACATCATGGGGAGCATCTAATGGTGTGTTGAACTCTTTTCCTTCACCGAAGTTACTTTTTCCCACTGGGTTTTGTTGCTCGGCAAGGTTTTTAATGAGACAACAACAAACACCGGGAAGTAATTTCCCAACTAAGGCTATTGTCTTTCCCACAAGGATTTTCTGCCTTAGGAGTTGTGAAACAACTAGTCAACTTCAACGGAACAAAGTGATCATCTGCAACAGATCACCTTTACTTGCATATGTCACGTTGTACTCTTTTCCCTTCGTCAAGGTTTTATCCCACTGGGTTTTCCTTGTAAAAGTTTTAATGAGGAAACATATTCGAGTCCAACTATGTTCTAAGTTTGCTTAATATTGTATTCTTTTTCTTTAGTTCAGGTTTTGTCCCTTTGGGTTTTTCTGATGAAGTTTTAACGAGGAAATTAACTTAGACTCATCGATCTGTGAAGATCGTATTGCATGTGATGAACTACATGTAAAGTAAGAGACAACATGTGAAGTACTACATGTGAACAGTTGTACCAAGGTTTTATCCCACTGGGTTTTTCCTTGTCAAAGTTTTAGTAAGGCAATTGATTTCCACACAAGTCATCTAGGAGAGGACGACATTTGAAGAACTACATTCGAAGCACTAAATGTGAAGCACTGTATATGAAGTTCTATTGGACCGCATAGGGGGAGTGTTGTAGGGCCTATGGCCCATAGGTGTGCGGCCCAACAAGATAGTTAGGGTTTTACCTTTGGTTGTATATAAAGGACAACTATACTATGTAATAGGTTTGATCAACTAATGAGATGTCATGTCGTTTCCCTTTCTTCTTTGTCTCTTCTACTAATTCCCTACAAAAAATAATAATTTTTTTAAGATTTCTATAGGTACCTTCAAATATATAAATTAATAACGCTCTGATATATATATATATATATATATATATATATATATATTTAGTTTTGCATTTATGCTAATTTGGTAAAGAATGATTCAATTGTGACTTGGTTTTTCTTAAAATTGATGTCGCATTGAATTTCATCAGGACTTTTCTTAACATTAGAAGAGTTTTTGGTGTTGTCGTTTCCTGATGCAATAAAACCCTATTCAATATCTTTGCAGCTTTGATAGCTTCTTTACGGGAAGGTAGCTCTATGACTACACTATCTTCGACTTCCACATCATTACTTTCGTCTTTTCCATGACACTCTCAATTATTTCTTCGGCAGTCAACAAATCTGAAATAATATCCTCTTGAGGGTAATTTAAAAGAAATTCAACATCCATTCCACTGCGATAATTCAATCAAGTGATTAAATTGCAATTCTGTAGTTCCTTCATTATCATTATCTAACGCTTCACTTGGATTCTCTGATGCGGTTTCATCCATTGAACAAATCTTACAATGACGAAAACAATTTGCAATAGAATTTGCACGAACATCCATTGTCCAAGCTGAAACGGCAAGGTTCATTGCATCTAAAACATTAATCTTCTGTGTATTGGTTCATTTTATTGATTTTTTTAGAATTAAAAAAAAATTGATAAATTAATATATTATTTAATAATTATTAATTTATGCGATTATTTAATATCGCGATAAATTGATACATTTTACCGGTCCCGTCACTATCGTATTATAGGGGTTATATTGTATAAAGATCTGGTGTATATGACTTATGTAAAGGAGGAAATGCAGTTAAGTCGGACAAAGGAACAACTATGTCATTAATTAGGTGTGTGAGGTTGTGATGTAGATGGCGATTGAACAGACATAGTGGAGAGAGTAGGAATACTAGGAAGTTGTTAGACACATTTTTGTGTCTGAATTGTCTTCAGTGTCTCTATTGTTAGTCTCGATTTTTGTATTAATTTTGGTGTTTTTATGTTTGTGTAGGTGTTTTTGGAGAAATACACTTGTGTGGAAAAAGTTGCTCGAAAAGTGCTTTTTGGACCTCCAGAGAAAAGTGATAAAGGCACCCTCATGTTGGTTAAGGGGCACCTCAGGGCACCCCAGATGTTAAAGGCACCCGTGTTTTGGACCAGGGCACACCATCTTCACCATTTTGAATTTTGGTTTTGGCGGGAAAATATTCACACTACTGGCAGATTTTCAGTTCGTCATTTGGAGGGGTTATAGTGCGATTCAATGGCAAAAATTTCATGGGATGACTTGACTGAGCGTAACAGGCGTGGTATGGTTGATTGTTTCGGTTAAAATTGTCTAGATAACTCGCTAGGAGAAAACAGGGCACACATATGCCAGAAGAGATATTCACGGGATTACACGTTTGCTGCTCGTGTTTGGATAGAGCCTGGTCGCTGAAGGAGCGTGAAATAGATGAATAAGGAAGGTTGGATTGATACAGACGCGTGCTGCTACAAAAAGAGAAAGAATATATCCCGAGAATAATATCATTGACTCATAGAGTAATGGGAAGATATTTTGGAGTTATGAGGAGTAATCTTTGGTCCTGTCGAGTATATATAAGTTGCTGGGGTCGAGTAGAAGGACGACAGAGAGTTTGGGAGAAGAACATAGCAATAGAAATCAAGTTAGAGAATTCTGCTGCTGCTGCTGTGAAGGAAGAACACGAAGAACATAACACTTCTGAAGACCGTCGTTTATCAACAGTAACAACGACCATCACTTGTGGGTCACACGATTCTGATGATCGATGATGATTATATCGCTTATTGTTCTTTTGTAACAGTGTTTGCAACAATTATAAGCATTGCAAACACCCGATTTTAATCATTTTCTCCCATTTTTCATCATTTGTAACCACTTTTGAGCATAAATGAAATCAACTTTTGAGTGTGTTTCCAACATGATGATGAGCTAATTCTCCCACAACCAAGGCAATGAGGAAGCTATTCACGCATGGATAATTGGTAACTATTTTAATTTCTCAAATTTATAATTCATAATTCACTCAATCACTGCTTTTGCAGAGTTTTAATTGTTTGCAAAATTTTCTTCATTAGTTGTGATTCAATTAGATAGGTTATGCTTTGTTTAGATAATCTATGCTTAGGGGATACAATTAATTTTTGAGAATTTGCCTGATTATTTTTGAATTAAGAAATAAGGGACTTAAAAGATAATTAGAGTTTTGGATTATTTACCATAATTTATTCATGTGTAATAGTGGAATCAGTGTCTTGGTTATTCCTAATATCTTGAAATCAAATTTTGAGTAAAGTTTTGTTTGTTTTTAAGTTTTATAAGTCTGAAATCTATTGCTTTCACAAGTCTCAACGAACCTTATTTACTACAACATTATTGATTCACATCAGAAGTGAAGGCTGAAAATGCTTGAATAAGGATAATACGACTCATCAAATTTAACATCTATGGATATAGTGATTTTATTGGTAAGAGGATTGAAGCATATATATCCTTATGCATGTGACTATAACCCAAAAATATTTATTTGATTGATCTGGGTTGTAATTTATGAGCGTTGAGTGGTCTAAGACATGGAAAACATGCACATCCAAAAGTCTTTAAGAATTATAATCTAATTTTAGGTAAAACGGAGTCTCCAAAGGAGAGCATATGTAATGTGGGTGTAGGAAGTCTGTTAATCAAGAAATTTGCAGTTTCAAAAGCATAAGACCAATAAGACATAGGCAGGGGAAGCATGAGTAAGAAGAGTTAAACTTGTTTCTACTATATGTCTATGTTTTCTTTCAGATGTACCATTTTGGGCGTGAGCATGAGGACAAGACACCCTGTGACCTATTCTACATGAATCTAAATAAGTATATACAGTTCTATACTCACCTCCCCAGTTAGACTGAACAAATTTGATTCTTCAATGAAGTAAATTCTCCACATGACCTTTGAATTTGATAAATGTTGCAAGAACTTCAGATTTATAAGCTAATGAATATAACCAAGTAAACCTACTATAGGCATCAATAAAAGAAACATAATATTTATAACCATTGATTGAACACAAGGGTGAAACCCTGTGTGAATTAAATCCAATAGACAATAAACATCATGTGAAATTGAAGGAAAAGGTAAAGCATGACTTTTAGCTGACTGACGAGCTGAACAAATTGTAGTAGATAAATTAGAATGAATAACATTATTGACTGAAGATAAGACATGCCTTAATAGATTGTAGGACACTGGAATGATCCATCAACAAACCGAAATAGATTGTAGCTACGAAGTAGAGGTACGATTTGAGATTTCCATAGAGAATAATTTGAGTGATAATTTTGATGGAGGTTTAAAGGTTAATGCTATGTGTTTAGAGGATTCTGCCATTGAAGTAAAAGATTGAATATATTTGAAGATTGAATTCAGGGTTTTTCAGGTGTCTGATACCATATTGAAGAGAAGATGTCGCTGGACAATCTCTTTGATTTCATTTCTATTATTTCTTATCTTCATTTAGTAACAAATTACAAAGGACTCATCACAATTTATCAGATATAACCGTTGACTCACACTGCCAATGACCAACGTACATATTAACGGTCTCCTACCAGTCTCACACGTAGACATAACACAAGCACACAAATCACTTGCACACATTTTTGGCACACGCACCTCTTTTTTCTAACGAGCGAGATTAATCTCATTACTATGATCCGATCTGAGGTTGGGCCAGAGGACGGGCTGTTAGTTGCTAAGTAAAAAGAAAAAAAACTTTGAAAGAAGGGCACTTTTTGTAGATCTTCGAGTTCGCAGGGAGTCTAAAAATCTACTCACTCTGTCCTAAAATTTCTGTCCTCTATTCTATTTTCGTTTGTCCTAAAATATTGTCCAGCTTCTGTTTATAGTCATATTTTTTAGTCAAACTCTGAAATATACCCTTCAACTTTTTACAATTATAAAATTATTTTTAAATATAACCAATCTAAAATCTTAAATGATATCTTCATCAATAGGAAACAAATCTACTAAATCCATCCCATAAAGATTTTTATTTTTATCTTCTACTTAAACATTTCTATGAATAATTAAATTATCAAATATGTACTTTTCTTACATACTCCATAAATATACTCCTTTTAATTTTGGTAATAACATAACATTTAATAGGGGTAGTTTTGTACATTCCTACGGTCTCCTTAATATCTTGACTTAGTCAAGGAACTAATAATTTAGGACGGAGGGAGTACTAACTAGGATGCCGAATCTTAAGTTCGACTGTTCACGTGCAATCCATGGCTAAGCTGCATTATTTGCATTTAAGGCACCTTACTTGGATTGCGTATAGCTAAGTACATAACAACAAAAACATATTTCTCTCTCCTCTCTCCCACTTCTTCTTCTCCAACAAAATCATCAAAAACAACCCTTCTCTGCTCAGATCCTGAGCAGATTTCTTCATTTTTTTTCTTGCTTTCTAGGTTAGTTAGTAGATTGGTTTGGTTTTTATTATGTTTTCTACTTATCTACACCATTTTGGTGGTTTTATCTACTCTTTTGAGGTTTATCTTTGCTTTAATGGTGATTCTTGGTTATTGGGTTGGGTTTTAAGATCAATAGTGATGCTCTCCATGCTCTCCAACGACGAAATCTTCATCTTGGTTGTCTCCGGCGACGGAATCTCCATAGTTGGTCTTTTTGACGACGGAAGCTTCATCACTAGTTATAAGAGATTTGAGCAAATCACTCCTACTTTGGGAGCATTTCTTTCTAAAGAAGAAAAACAAACTAAATGGTTGGAATTTAGTGTTGGAAAATTGGCAGTAAAACAGGGTGAAGAAAAGAATCTTGTATTAGGGTTCAAGGCTCTTATGAAAGATTCTTTTCGACAATTATTCGACCCTTTCCCAATTGAATTGGCGAGTACAAACATGTCAATTGAATATTGCCGTCAAGATACTTGAAGCCCCACAACGGTTGTTGGATTCAAAGCTTGTACAACCTTGATCCAACCAAGAACACACTGGTTTTGTTTCTGATGATGCTTGTAAGAAAGAAAACAGAGAGAGTTGAGAGATGTGTTTTGAATGAAAACAAGTCTCCTATTTAAAGAGGAAATCACACCCTTTGGAGATGACTCTTCATCTCTACAGACATCTTTTCAGAGTGAACAGACGCGTCTCTTCCTTCAATGCGTCCATTGGTGAAACGAGTTTTTTGTTCAGGTTTTCTAACTGACAATAGAAACGTTAGAACAGAAAAATTTTCTGTTCAGGTCGAACCCCGGAAGCTGCCTAAATGCCTTCAATTCAAGGGTTTGTTGAAAATATCCAACATTTAATTCCGAGAAAAACCATCCTTCTTCCGATTTAATCGGATCTTATTCATACTTGTATTTGTCTTACTCCGGTAATCCTTCTCTTTCTCTTGTGCATAATATTGTATCCTAGTGAAGATTCTACAACAACAATGCAGAGATGTTGTTTATTGCGTAGGAGTGTGCAATGGTGTTTGAGTGAGGAATCGACACGTAATGTTTTAGCAACCCAATAAATGAAGGAATGGGTGTGAATGCTGTCTTTTTTTAGTTGATCTGTCTACGGCCAGCTCATGTAACAAAAAATATACTGTACTCTTTTTTTTTCTTGGTGTTCTTTGTTTGCATGCATAACTGACTGACCCGATCCCCACCTTTTCATTTTCAATATCCAAACAAACTTAGCACTATTGCAGTGGTGATGAAATCCCCATCTATATCCATCTCTATTCTCCTCTCTCTCCTCTCTCTTTAGTCAATTTTAGAATCGCTTCAGGCCCCATAAATGGATTTTATGCATCATCACCGCATAGGCATAGAGATTGATAGCAGATAAATGAAGCAACTTATCTCTGTCTCTTTCGAACACACACACACATAAGTATAGCTTACAAAATGAACCTTAATGGAGATTAACATGATGAACAACCCTGATAACGAAGAACAAAGTGAAGGGAGAATCAAATATTACTTCAAGCTTCTAATTTCCATGTGTGGCTTACGAAAAGGGTCTACAGTGTTTCAGTAATCTTCTATCATTCTGACTATCACTACTGTTTTTCGTACAGGAGAAAACTGTAAGTTAGTATATTGCTCGCATTGCAATAACTGGGTGAAAGCAAAGTAGCTAGGCAAATTTATATGCTGGTAGCTAGCTAGGTAGGTAGCTTTGAATATCAAAAGTAAATCTATGCACTTTATTTGGACCACCAAATCTCAAAAGTAAAGCGTATTTATAATCATTAGTTGAGTATATAGCATATTGATTAGCACAGTGATATGCTAAAGCCATCTCTAGCTAGCTACTCGAGAAAGAACAGCGAAATTAGGGCTATTCAAAATCGGATGTTATATAATCAAAAATATCAAAAGGCACTGTAACTGTATATGGCATAATATATAACTTACCACAGCTGCATAGAGAAACATAATGTTAGCTAGTATTGATGATGAAGGTGATGATCATCCCCCCCCCCCCCATGCTTCCTCGTCATGTCATCAACTGATTCAAATCTTGGTAATTTATCACAGTAGGCCTGGCATGAGAAGCAGAAAGGAAAATGTAGCCAAGGACAACTTGCCAACTTCTTCTTCTTCTTTGCAAATTGTTAATGATGATTCTTTTTTTCTTTCTTAAAGAAAATTGAAGAGTTCATCTTTATCTTTATCTATAAAACAGTATGAGTCGTCGGCAAGTCATCCTTGGCTGCACCATACTTTCAGACCCTACACGCCAGGCACATAAAATGAAAATTTAGAAATTATAGCATCTTATATATCAAAGAACTAGATCTTTATGCAGGCTAGCTAGAACAAGCTTTGATGATTGAAGAGGAGATGAAGAAAGGAAATTCTATCAGGAGAATGAGAAAGAGAAAGAGAGGAGATGATGAACAATGTGAAGAACTTGCATCTCCTTATATAGAGAAATGGAGAGAACGTAGGCAGGCACTGGTACTAATAAGCAGTGATTAGTGGGGGTCTAGTTGAACTGATTACTGCTGAAGGATAGCTAACTAATACTACAATTTGATCCAGTTGATGAATATCTTGAATCGAGGTGAGAAGTGGACAGCTCCTAGAAGGATCTACTTTTGGCCCAATAGAATCAATGGTTGTAGGTATTGATGATAAGGCCTCTCTCTCTTTCTCTTATCAAACACCAATAACAAAAAAGATTTAGTTAGCCATTAGAGATGTTCTAAACAAGAGAATTACTTGATTAAATATCATATCTAACTACTGATTAATTGATTATATGTATTAATGGCTTAAACCCTTCACATTAGACAACAGTAATATAAAAGAAGAAGTAATCAAAGTATGTTCCATTAAAATGTAAAACTCTTGCAGATTTATTTTAAGTTATGATGATGACTAACTTAGGAAGAGATCTAATGGTACAACTTTTAGTGTATAATAGTGGGTTAATTATTATTACAGTGCAAGAATATTTCCCTGTATCTTAGAAAAAATGTAGCAACTAGTTAATATCCCTACAACAACACCAAAGGTCAGAATTGAGAAGATAAAATATACACTAGTGGAAAATAGGGTTTTTATGTCTATGGCTATGTGGGTTTTCCTCCCCCAAGAGAATATATTTGTAATTGATCGATTTTACTGACAGTCATGAGTGAGATAAATTTACAACTGGGTCTCCATCTAATTCTAATCCCATTTTTCTGCTGCAGGATATCTTTCTTTGCTGACAGTAGTAACTAGTGCTGGTAGCTAGCTCTTTCTGCAATTAGTTAAGCTTACAGATACAGACAATCTAGGGAGGATATATAGATTACATAATGACTCAAATATCAAGGTCTTGCTGTTTATGTTGCCTCTTGCATTTAAAATATATTTTTCAAGAAGTAGTAGATATTTGGACCATTGCCTCTTTTTGATCTTTTTCATACACAGTATCATTGGATTCATGGTAGCTAGCTAGAACAAACCTTGTGCTTGGTTTGACAAAAACAGAAATCTGTCTCTTTTACACACAACCATAATTATAGGTAGTAGTGAAAATGCAAATACAGCAGGTTTTCTGTTTAATATATTATTGAGAGCTTACTTGTAGTATTGATCATATTATCTCATGGAGGTTAACTGAGCAGGGAAATGCATATATGAGATAGTAGAATCAAGATAATATCTGTAGGTGCATGGACCTTATCCTTAAATGGGTATTGTTTCTCACAGTCGTCTGTGATAGCTGATAGACTGTAACAGCAGGGAGAAAACAGATGATATATCCAAAAGCAGAACCTGAAAATGAAAGGTGGTAAGATAAAAAAGAAAAGTAAAGAGGGAGAGCTATGGAGAATTAAGATGATAAAAATGGAAAAGGATTATGGTGCAAGTAGTAGCTAGAAGCAGATTTTTTTTTTTTTTTTTTTTTTTCAGAAGATGATGAGTAACATGGTTGCTCAATTGACTGCTGGGGCCACATTGATAATTAGGTTAAAAACCCTATTCAGATTCCTGTTACTATCTAATTAAAAAAATGTTGTTGTGAACAAGGTTTGCTACCCAACATCTGTGGATGCTGGATTGCTGGGTCTGCTATGACAAATTAATAATCCATTTTTGTTCTCTTTTACAACCCATACTGATAAATATCTTATATTTGGAACGGGAGATGATAAAACACAAAATCGTGGCTAGAATACTGGAATTTAAGTATATCATTCTTTGAATGAACTTACCATTCACATCACCCTATAGATCACAAATTCTTGCTAATTCTTGTCAATCCTGGCCGACACCAACTAATAATTTCTAAAGAAAAATGAATTCAAGAAGAACCGAACAACATACTAATCAAAATGTAGAGGACAGCGTAGAGTCATAATTCATAGTATCATAATTTGTTCAGTTTTTAAAAACTTCACAAGCCTTGTAATTCTTTTCTGAAGAATCTCTAGATATCTTGGAAACATAAATACCGTATCCAAACGCATCATTAATGCTTTTCTCTCCAACCGCTAAGAAAAAGAGAGCCAAGTGGGTCAGCCAATTAGTTTTTGAACTTCGGAGTAAATCCAATCCACCTGAGACATTTCTGGGAACTCCCAAATTGAGCAAAGAAATGTACTGTGTTTTGGCTATTTTAATGTGCATATGTCAGGTCAGGATGTGAAAGATAGCCAAAAAGAGTTACCTTTAAGCCAAGAAAGTTGCATTGCTGTTTTTGATGATCTGAAAATGTGGGTCGAATGAAATTTTTCAATAGTGCAACCTAGAAATCAGACCCGTATCATATACTTGATGATATCTCAAACTTTGGACAAAGAAAATGGCTAGATTCAAGTGGCAAGTTGATTCTGTCTTTATAGAGTCAAAGAAGTCATGAGATGAGAAATCAGTGTTATATTATTACAAGTGGGAGGGCGTCGATCGTTTAATTTTCACTAGCTTTTATTGGCTTACCAATGGCAAGAATAGAGAAATAATTAAAGCTATCCTCTGCTCTGTAGATACTCATCAAATGGACGGATATGTCTGGTTTTAATTATTATGTTTTATCCCTTTCTACTTTGGGAAACAATGCATGTTTTGCCACTTGACTCTACAATAATCTTTTCCTACTTACTAGCTAGATCAAGAGCATGATGATTTTACGTGTTACATATTTGTCCTTACTAACCCGTCCCACCCTTTTGTTTAGTACAGTATTAAAAAACCTACTGCTTTCATTTAACATTAGAAGAAACTGTTTTTTCATGCAAAATTGCCTACAGAAACAATTAGAGTTTCAAAATCTTTGCTTTTTTTGGTGGAAGAGATTGGTGTTTTTATATGTTCATGATAGGATTCGTCTGCGGGAATCCTATCTTTTCTAGATACAAATCTGTGGCTAACATAATTTTAATGTCCAAAAATAGAAAATCTAGGATCTCTCATTGTCCAAACAAAAGGGAACACATTGATCAGTTTTTTTTTTTCCTTTTCCTTTTTTTTTTTTTAGATACCGCATCCTTTTCATTTATTTTTTAAGCTTAAAATATCCGAGAATTAAGTAGGCTTATTAGGTTGCATGTGGATGTCATTTCCAGTACAAAGTAGGATTCTCATGTTCCGCTAATGCGGATCGATATTTAAAACAGCTAGCGAATAGTCCCTATAACATGATAAGCTATCGTACCGACGTACAGCATTTGTAAAAATGTTCACCAAAATAGGCAAATTGTTCGGATCAGTGGCGAATTTAGTGCAGTTTTAATAAATGAAGTCTTAAACTAGGTGTGTAATTGAATCAAATTGACATGGAAGCCATTGTTTGAGACCACAACATAAGCGGTTAATAAACCACGGAGTGCAATAACAATACAGCATTATTACATTTCATTTGTTCCAAACACTGATATGAACAGCAGTAGCCACACAATCATACTCATAATGCCTGAGATAACAAGCTGACTCGAAGAAGAAGGCAAAATAATTAAATAAATATCAGCTGCCATAGCAAAGCAGAAAACTGGACGATTAAAAGAGACATTACTCCCCCCGCAACCAAAATACACTTGCCACTTCCATCAAAGTAATCAGTTTGTTTTCCTTATCTTTTCAGTTACAATTTGGTTGGATCATCCAGTGGAGAAAGAAAACATCTCCACCCCAAAAAAGACTGATAGTATTCTGCTCTACATGAACTACACATACAAATACTCCACATCAAGAATCCTGGGGAGCTTCAAATCGTGTTGGAGTGTCGATACCCATCATACAACAAAGTCCTGATATGAGGATTATCAGCAAAACAATGGCCTGAAAAACCACGGAGTGGAATGAAAACAATAACAAGTTAGGTTACAAAGAAACTTGCAACTAAAAGAACTGAACTTATCGGGCAAAACAAATGATATGATGGTACGAGAGAGACCAATTAGAGGCATATTCAATCCCCGCATGGGATGTGGCAAAACAAGAAACCAAATAAATTCAACTCTCCCTAGAACAAATCCCACTTGGGACATTTTTAACCTGAAATTTGGGCTGAGTAGGGCTCGACCAGTTTATTTAGGTTCAACTTCTAATCTGAGACAACTACCACCCTCAGTACAGTAAGACTTGGTCACGGCAAGATGCTTGATGAAAGAAAATAGCAACTAAATAAAAGGGGCAACACAAACTTACAACAAATAATCCTTCTAAAAGTGATGATTTAATCTGGCAAACTCCATCACAGTATGTGGCTTTCTGTGAACCATTTCCAACGCTACCCTCAGCAAGAAACCTATCGAGTTCCCTGTAAGAAGGGTATGGCACCAACCCAGATGGATCTGAAGCATACAGAACTGTGTATGATGCACCCAACTTTTTCAAAGCACTCACAAGGCTTGACAAGATTTGACCTGCATTAGGAGCCAGCCATAATGAGCATTCCTTGAAAGATAATGAAATATATCCAAGAGCTTTGAGGCTAAAACCATATTCCAAATAAAAATGTCACATAGTAACTCAAAATTACCTTCAGACCATGTCTGGTCAAGTTTCTCCGAAGAGAGGGACCCTCCGTTGCAAAGAACAACCATCTCTGTTTGCCTGTTCTGCCTGTTTTCCATTCTTGAGATAAGATAATCCTGTTGATGAGAAGAAGCTTCAGATAACAAGTTCTCTCTCATAGATTTCATCACAATCGCTTAAGTGAAACAGGTATCTCATAAATCTTGTAGCAATCATATCCATTTGTTAGCGTTAACTTACATAGACTGAGTCCATATCTGAAAGTATCCTGTATTTGTCATCGTCAACTGAACATGACTCAAGGAGAGCGATATTATCTTTTATTCCCAAGCCATTTGGACAAGCTTCTGCAAACCCTGAAAGCAACGAACTCTCCATTGCCTCTTTCATTTGCGACGCAGCTACATATGGAAACGCCCTGGAAAAGTTGGAGCTCTCGAACGAAACCTGCTTAAAAAGAAATGACTCCAGCAATTAAACTCACATCCTTACTTTATATCGCTTCCAAGTATTTTTTTTCCAAGAGATTAAATTTTAATCCAACAAAGAAGCTTAGAATTACTTGGAGCGATTGCATGAGAGTCGAGTCTGCATGTTTGTCTCTAGAAATGTCCAACTGTAACTACAAATGGATAGAGCATGTCAGTCATGTTAGTATCTCAGAACATGAATAAAATAGTAACTTGCACGATTTCTGTAACACGAAATTCACAAACAGCAGTTTAAGCAATAGCCAAACAAATTGCTAAACATGTCTCATGTTACACAGGCAGTCTGAGAAAATTAGACACACAAGACAAATATGATATCAGTTTACACCATATTCTTACAAATCAATGCCAAACAAAGATGTCATTAACTAGTCATTCTATAAGTTCCAAAGTTTCCCTTCCACCATAAAATTTATCGGTAGATACATTTTGCAAATAACAGTATGGTATGGAAAACAGTTATACGTTGCTTTTGTTATTTTGGCATGTAACATGCCAAGGAAGTTAGCAGGACAACAAAAGTAATGCAGGCACAGCTATAAGTTCCACATAAAGATACTAATCTTCAACATTTAATGAACTACACGTAATCTTTCAGTTGTTGCATACCTCTTTACCAACAAAAACAATTGCAAAGTCCACAGATTGCTGACGGTTTTCCTCTGAACACTGTAAAAGAGAATCAGCATGAATTATTGGCGAGTACACCCAACACTAAGGGATAACAAAAACGATGCTAACTAATTATTCAAGCAAATACAGATGAAACAAAACATAAGCAAATTACCAAAAATTTAGACCAGCCTCCTTCGGAGAGGACGGACTTAGCTAAATCTTTCTGTGAGATGGTACGATAATCAACCGTTTTCCCCATATCATTAGATAAAGATCTGCAAAGCAATTGATATTTTAAGAAAACAACTAAGGTAATTGAATTAAGTGCCTTATACCTAAAATTTGTAAAATTAAGCAACTCGAAGTTCATACAATCTGCAATGATGTTTTTAGCTCTGTACTGAGTCCTTCAATATTTGTATCAAGCTACTCAAACCCTAAATCAAAATCTAATTTTTTCCGTAAAGTAAAACTGGCTTAGCAAAATGAGTATTAGCAGGCATTTAACAATTACGGTCATTACATTCCAGTAAACTGTACCAAAAAAACCTATAATTTAATGTTTCAATAATCTGACATTAAAGAAAGGAAATCATACTCATGCTGCTGAGAAGACCACAAAAATGCTGGTACTGTGGATGGCAATGTTAATCCAGACGGGATCTGTGCTACAGCGAGCAAAATTGCAATAAGACCGGCAAAAATTCCCTTCATCTCTTCCCTATGAATATAAATCGGGTGAGAACAAGCCAAGTAACCCTCAATTCAAAGAATTTACAATAAACCCCAATACTACATAGTAAAATACTAGGATTCATCACAATTTTCACATGAGATCTGTAATTTTGTATAAAACTAGCTCTAAATTGAGATCCGTAATTTATTAAATTCACATCCTAGAATAATAAATTGAATAACAAAGTCGAAAGATCAACAAATAAAATACAATCTAGGTCTTCGATAGAAAGATAAATTAGTGATGATTTACCTGAAGAAGAGCAGAGATTTGTACAGATTTGAATCTAGAGTTCACTTCTCGGAGATGATTCTGATCCAATCACACACTGATAATTGGATTGTTCTCGTTGAAAAAAAGATAGAAGACGTTAGTTTTATCTGTGCCGGGAGTAGAAAACCCTTTTGAAGAATTTTCACTCGCGAAATCAAGAGAACGGCTTGGATATTGGATCTGTTTTATTGTGCCACGTGTTTGACTTGAGTTAATTGCATTGACGTTCACCACTTAAAGTGTAGGTGGCCATTACGGTGCCAACGATCCGGACCGGTTCCGGTTCCGGTTCGATTTTCTCTGTCAACGATTTGGGCTCTAATTCTCCCGACAAATGTACCGAGTGAGAGAGACTGTGGGACACACGCATATATCCGATGTTAGAGCAACTGCAGTGGTGTGAGCATAACCAAAGAACAAAGAGGGAAAAAAAGACCAAAATTTGGGTTTAGTCCGTGCTGTGACACTACGGGCAGAAGACTAAATTTGGTGGGGCGTAAATTATAAGTTCGCCCGATGGAGCGAGATCCTGTTCACGTGCTTGGGAAAAAACAAAAAAAAAAAAAAAGTTTATGGGGCGGAGGTATAATCCCGCCCCATTCAAGAGAACAAATATCAAATGATGGGGCGAAGGTATAATGCCCGCCCCAACATATTAAAAAAAAAAAACCAGGCGAACGTATAGTTATCGCCTGGTGTGGGGCGTTAACTTTATGCCCGCCTGTTGTGGGGCGTTAACTATACGTTCGCCTGGTGTGGGGCGTTAATTATACGTTCGCTCGACTAAAAATTTGGGTTTGGTCTTGGTCCCAAACCAAATATAGTCTGGGATTTAGTCGATGGTCTGGGATTTGGTTGATGGTCCGTCCCGCTACGCCTGGTTTTTTTACCAAATAAATGGGTTTAGTCGCCCACTGCAGTTGCTCTTAGAGCAGCAGATCAAGACCATTCACGTAAAATCCCCTTATCCAAAAACGTGTACCGTTTAGTAGTATCCTTAGTTTTGGGTTCTCAGCAATAATGGTCGTGGACTTTTGAGAAAGAAAAAAATAAAAATAAAATCTGCAATATTTTTTGGAAAGTTCTCCGAGGGTATTTAGTAAGAGATTAGGGTTATTGTTAATCTCACAAGAACAAAAGAAAATAAACAGCCGCACTAAAACGTTTTTCTCTTTGAAACCTAGTCGTTGCGAAGGAAGTGGAAGAAGGGAGACAATTGATTTGAGGAAAATTGTGTTGTAACTGTTTGGAGGATCGTTATTGCTGCAAAAAAGGTAGGTTTTCTAACTTTTATACTCTTTAAGATTGATCTAATAAGTCTAAGAGAATTTTTATGAGATTGTTTTCTATAGAGTTGGAAGAGGGAAGATTTAAAGACGTAGTTTTGTTTTATAAAGGGAAAAATATCTTTTGGTGCTTTTCTAGGTGGTCCCATGTCTGTTTAGTCCTTTGGGAAATCGCCTTTACTGTTTGGTCCATAATTATTTAAAAATATTAAATGGACAAAAGTACCCATCCGTGTTAATTTCTACTTATTTTTTTGTAGCAGTTCATTCTTCAAAATGAACTCATGTTAATTTCTACTTATTTTTTCAGAAATCACCTAAAAAACAGAGTTCATTCCAGAAATGAACTCCATATAAAAACCTAAAAAAACCAGAGTTCATTCCAGAAAATGAGCTCCATATAAAAACCTAGAAAAACAAAGTTCATTCCAGAAATGAACTCCATAAAAAAACCTAAAAAAAACCAGAATTCATTCCAGAAATGAACTCCATATAAAAACCTAAAAAAACCAGAGTTCATTCCAGAAATGAACTCCATATAAAAACCTAAAAAACCAGAGTTCATTCCAGAAATGAACTCCATATAAAAACCTAAAAAACGAGTTCATTCCGAAATGAACTCCATATAAAAACCTAAAAAACAGAGTTTATTCCGTAAAATGAACTCCATATAAAAACCTAAAAAAACAGAGTTCATTTATGGAATGAACTGCAGCATCACCATCTTCATCATCTTCGTCGTCTTCAACAACAAAACACAAGTTCATCTTCAACAACATCTTCATCACAAATCTTCGTCGTCTTCATCATCTTCATCGTCTCCACCATCTTCAACAACAGTAGCAGCAAGAAAAAAAAAGAAGAAAAACGCACAAATTTTCATCGTTCATCATCTTCATCGTCTCCACCATCTTCAAGAACACTAGCAGCAAGAAAAAAAGAAGAAAAACACACAAATCTTCATCGTTCATCATCATGTTCTCCATCTTCATCGTCTCCATCATATTCAACAACACCAGCAGCAACACGAAAAGAAGAAAAACACACAAATCTTCATCATAATCATCATGTTCATCGTCTGCAAAAAAAAGAAAGAAAAAAATGGAGAGGAGAAAACTAGATTTGAAAATAAAGAGGAGACAGAAAGTAAATTTGAGAATGAGATATTTTCTATTGATTTTTTGTATATATGTGGTCCCAAAAGGGTATTTTTGCCACTACAGGATGACAATTACATCATCCTTGACATCACCCTAGGACCAAACCATAATTTCTAGGACCAAACTATAATATATTTTCCCAAAAAAGACTAAACAGACACATGACTGAGTCAACTGGACTAGACTCTCTCTAATATATTATTCCTAGGACTATATGGTATTTCCTACTTTTATAAAATAGTTACAAAGTTTCTTACTGTGTAAGAGTATGAGGAGGAGGAAGGAGGGTTGATAATTATCAGTTGAAGATGTTCTCTGGATCTTCTGTACACGAACCCATGTTAATGACTTACTTATAGATGCCGAAATCGTAAATAGTTAGCTGACATGTTTATGCTAGTCAATCATTTTATATTAGATACTTCCTCCGGGGTATACGATGAACCCTTGAAAATTCCCAGTGAAGCTATATGAGGCATAATTAATTTACATCATATCTCATTAAGCTTGTCTTTACTGAGAGTCTATGAACGTTGATGGACGGAGATGTGGATCAACCCTTGGAGAAGATTACTGTACGTCTTATATGCTATAGGATGTTAGTTAATTAATACCCAAAATGCTATAGGCTTCTTAGTACTGAACGCATCCCCTTGATGGTGGAATTAAATTGGGATCCCTTTTGGCAGCTACAAATTATGAGAAATGTGCTAGTACTTCAAATGTTTAAGAAAAAAATGTATTCTGTACTCCATCCCATAAATTTGGATTTTGGGTGCGTTAGTTTTGTCTTGACCACTCTTGTTCTGTATAGAACATATACTTATGACTACCTATTATTGGATGAGTAAGATTGAGTACCCATGCTAGTTAATAAGACTTCAAGTTCTGGATTTTGTGTGCTCGGGGATGTAGATGCGATTTTGGTTACACAGTAAGTTTTAGTGGAACCATGTAGAGGTGGGTTAATACATGAGTCTCTATGTTCCGTAATAGAACTTGCAGTACTATAGTAAATGTGATTCAACCTGAGTGGGTTTAATAGAGACTAATTGTAGTGCAGAGAGGTGATTCTCGGCGGATAGGAATTCTGGAGTCGTCATTTTTTGATCAAATGCTACTGTTTGGTGATAGCATGTGTAATTCCGGGAGTGTTGTTTCCTTGGAAATGCTCGGTGATGATGAATAGTATTTCTTGTTTGTTTGTTGCCCGTAGTTGGCTCGATTCCCGTAAGTTTATGGCGATGACCGAGGGGTCGCCTAGAAGATATGGTTCTATTATCTTGAAATGGGAACGACAACATTTTATTCTTCGGTGCACGGTAGGATAATGAAATGGACTACGCAAGGGCTGACATGGTTACGACTTACGGATAGAGTAAAAATTAGAGAGGGGTATGTAGGACCAGAATATCGCAACACTAATACTTCGCGAGATTAATAAACAACTGCATCGCGAAGGAGTCTCATGGAGGTAAATAAATGACGTAATAGATGACGATAGTTAGAACATGAGGAAAGTGTGAAAGACTTGGCGAGATTTAAGAGTGTCGCGAAGGCAAACAGTTGTATATTCGCGAGCATTCGCAAGACGTTTCCGAAAATAAGGGACAGTATAGCTGTCACCCACTATGTAATACCCTATATAAAGGGTCGAGTAAGTCTGTTGTAAGGAGGGGTCTTTTTGAATGGAGAAACAAGTCATTAGGAGAGAGAAAGGAAAGAGAGATTGTAATTTCTTTAGCTTTGTTCTACATTTCTTTGTAAATCTTTCAAGAAAACAATTAATAAAACACATCATTGTTCATCTTCAAATGGATTGATTAAACAGATTTGAGTGAGGGGTGTAGTGTGGGAAATCCTGCAACTACATTTGCGCTAGAAACAGGGACTGAAGAAGATCAACCTTGTGAATTGGAAGAATTAGGGATAACAAGAAAGAAATCTTGAATAATTTTTAACAAGTTACTAAAATTGAGAAATGGCTAGGAGAAAGAATGCATCAGAACAACCAACAATCATAAGGAGAAGTGGAAGATTAGTGGGAGAAAGAAGAAATGAAGTAGGTGAACCATCAAGGATAGATGCAAGAAATGGAGAAGAAGATCCAATTCAACCACCAATTCAACCATCAACTCAACCACCAATTCAACCATCAACTCAACCACCAATTCAACCATCAACTCAACCACCAATTCAACCAGCACTAAACAGAGTAATCGATTATGATAGAGTGAGCGTGCATACATGGAGATCAGATTCTACGGAAGAAAGAGAAGAAGTACAACAATTGATGAATAATAGACAGGAAGAGAGAAATCGAGAAGAGATGGGAGAAACAATTCGTGGAAATGAAGAAATCGCGGCATTAGAAGCGCTGAGACAGACAATACACGAAGAAAGGCGGTTAGAAGCAGAAGAACGCGCGAATCTAACAAGGCAAAACCACGAGTTGAGGATGGAAAATAGGAGGCTGCAAAATAGAAGATCAAGAAGTAGTAACAGATCGAGATCAGGATCGACTAGAGAAAATGGGAGAAGAACATTACCTGCGGAGAACATTAATGAAGAAAATTTGGAAAGAGAGTTAAATCATGGCGAAGAATGTCGCAAGAGAGAGAACTAATAGAAAATCGTTATATTTTGGTAAACAATCACGATGATGGAAATCAAGAAGATAGGCGACCTCGAGGACGAGAATAACCCAATTAATGAAGAAAATCAGGAGGAAAGAAGAAGAGCACTACATGGGAGAGAAACACAAAGGAAACAAAAGGAAATTGAAGATGATATTGAAAAGCATTACATTGAGCAAGCACGTCTAGCCCGCGAGAGAGAGAGATTGAGAGCAGAAATGGAAAATCGGGAATTAGAAGAAGCGATCCGTGCGGAGAATAACCATGATAATCGAGAGAGGAGGCGCGAGCGAAATCGCAACGATGGAGATATTAACGAAAAATACGAAAGAATACAAAAAGTAGACACGAACGAAGAAGGAGAGAAGCGAGAATTAAAGAGACCGATCAATTCAAATTCGAGGCAAATGAACAAATTCTCACGAGAATTGGCGAGAGATGAGAGGAATATTGAACAACGAGAAGAGAAGGAGGAGGGAGAAGGCGATTAGATGAAGCTATCGCGAGGTCGCGAAAAATCCTTTTACATTAGAAGTGCAGTTAGGAGGAATACCCCAAAATGCAACTTACCAAATGCTAACTAGCATTTTTGATGGATCAACTTGTGCAAGACAACACATCAAGGCTTATGTGAGATGTATGCTACAATGGGAAAACCATGACGCTATATTATGCAAATACTTCGCGTCAAGTTTAACAGAGAAGCTTTAAAATGGTTTGAGGGTTTACCAAGGAATACGATCACATCATTCAATCATTTACAAAGCTATATTCTTGGGGGCGTATATAAGTAACAACTCTTCGCGACTGGCATTGAAGATGTATTTGGACTAAAACAAAGAGTTGGCGAGAGTCTAAGACATTTAACTATCGGATGGAAGACGATGTGCAGCGAGATGGCCTACAGGTAGATGAAAGATACCTCATATCATCATTCATAAATGCTATGTTCGCAACCAATTTATTATATGTTCAGGTTTTTAGAGTTAAGAATACAATTACAATGACTGAATTACGAGAGCTCCAGGAGGAATATATTGCTTTAGAAGAAAGACATAACGAGATGGAATCTTACCCAGTGGCAAACACAAATTCTAGTGTCGCGAATGGAAGTTTATTACCTCAACTAATACACACAGTGGCGAGCACATCACAAGGTCAACAGAAAGAAAAGCAATGATATAGAACCAAAGTTAGTGGCTATGGGAAGTCGCGATCAGGAAGAGTTTGAAAGAGAAAGAAATTTCTACAACCGTGGCGGAAACAATAAAATTCAAAGGCTTGATCAACCACAAGAAACCTATGGAGGTCAAAGGTATAATTCGCAAGAGACCTACGGAGGCCGAGAGGCGGAATATCATAAAGGACAGCGAAGTCACGAGTAGTGTGGGAGGAAATTAAAATGCCGCCATTGAACGCCAAAGTGTGGAAAAAATATGGGAAGCAATTCTTTTGATGGAAAACATACCTGCACCATGGAACATGGGAAGTGAACCACCACCGGAGATAGAAGTCACGAGTTCTGTTCTTACCACCGCTTTCATGGGCACCTAACAAATGACTGCAGAAACATCAAGAGAATTATCCTAAGAATGATTGATCAAGGAAAGCTAAATCACTTTTTAAAAGAAGAAGAGAAAGTTCAACATTTGCCACCCCCACCTAAGCAAAGGGAAAAGAAACATTTGTTATAGAAGTTGGGGCAAAGGCTAAAAATTTGTTTTGCAACTCCATTGTACACTCATACCGCACTATTGAAGATTTTCATGACAATGTACTTAGTAGAGTTTTCGCGAGAGATGCTGATGATAAAGAAGTGATGAATGTTGCGAAGACATCGCAGCCTAAAAGAGTGGCAACTACAGATTATTTCTTTCTCGGGGTGAAGAAGTACCCAAAGGAAGAGAAATACATGATAGCCCACCTGGTTGTGAAGTGGAAATTAATCCAAAACCCATTGATGGCGAAGATGATGAAGCGGAAAATTGTTGGGCAATCAATAGAATATTGATTGATACTGGCAGTTCAGTCAACATTCTTTTCTACCATACTTACAAAACTATGGGAGGAAGAGATGAAGACTTGATCCCTTCAACATACAAAATATATGGTTTTAACGGTACCGCGAACAAGCCCAAAGGAGAAGTGCACATGAGGATACCCTTGCAGGGGTTATCGACTGATATTTTGTTTTGTGTAGTTGATGTGGAATCTCCCTACAATGCATTGATTGGAAGACCATGGCTTCATCAAATTCTGGGTATAGCATCGACATACCATCAGTGCATAAAATTTCCACATCCTAGCGGTGTCGGAATTATAAAAGGAGATTGGATAGAGGGGCAAAAGTGTTATGAGGTGGATGTAGAAAGTTGCGAAGAGAGAACAGCAAAAAAGAAAGGTTGGAGGAAGAGTGTACAGGATGAACAAAGAAAAGAAAGACTAATGGTAGATGCCATAGAAACAAAAGAAGAAGAGATGCTGCGAAGTGAATGCACAAAAGCAACTGAGTATCATGATACAAAGGAGACATTGAAATGGTGGACTGATGCGGAGGCAGAAGGAAGTAAGAATAAAAGGTGTAAAAAATGAATAATTGCGAGAAAAGACAACAATTTAGTGATGAAAGCATGATAAGGATAAGAAGCAGAGATGATGGTTGCAGAAAAATTGTGCGAGAATCTCGCCATGAAGAATGTATACAAATCTATTGAATAATGGAACTGAGATTGTGCGATAACTTCGCAGACAAATGATTGAATAAATTGATAAAATGAATGAGTGAGTGAATGGGACAAACCTTTATGGCGTACACCCTAGTTCGCGAATGATATTTCGCAAGAGGCAAATGTAAGACCTAAAGTACGTCATATAAGGGGTATCTCTTAACATGGCTCGGTGGAAGGTTACACCGCTCCCGAAACCTGGGTCATGGAGATTTGGGGCCCATGAAAGCCTATCCTGGGGAGATACCTTGGATTTCCAACTATATATATAAGGTTATACCCCGGTTGGACGCCCGAGGGTCTCTCCCAAGGAGTCGGTGTATGACCAAGGCGCCGAGGTACACGGTTGAGTCAAGAGTGCGGGGAGCATGGAACTTCCTTACCACTCTTGACAAGTCTTGGCACATGCCGCACTCGGCCAAGAAAACTCCACTTAGGGTGCGATCTCGTAACCATAAACCATATAGGTATAAGGGATAAGAGGCTGCGATAACAACTGGTTGTTGTTAAGACCGGATGGGAGGAGCTAGTCTTGTATGGCCGATGTACGCCTCCTGAAGGGGCAACCAGGGAGAAGATAAGGGCGGCACCCTCCATTAGGGAGCTGATAAGTGTCAAAAGACGCAAATGTCATGAGGCTTTATTTTCGCAAGAGAATTTAGACTTATCATATTTGTGCAATGATCCTGCAGAGGCAATAATACTAACGCGAGGGTAAGACGAGATCAATGGGTTTTTACATGAAAATGTAAGAACGTCCTGCGATTTCGTCGCAAAGACGACAATGTGCCGGGATTTTATGGTCGCAAGAACATTTAAACCTGCCATATTGTCGCAAATATAATGTCCTGCAGAGGCAAAAATACTAAAGAAATGATAAGACAAGGTCAATGGGTCATTATATGAAAGTGTAAAGACGGCTGCGATCTTGTCGCAATGAGGGGTGGCAAAATAAGACCTTTACTTAGGAAGGCATAATAAGACCACACAAATAATGATAAGGCAAGATCAATAGATTTCTTAATCCATGAAGATATCTAGCGATCTTGTCGCAGTGATAATGTATAATTTAAAAAAAAAGAGATATATATATATATTTATATCTCGCGAGAATGATTATATTTAACTCGCATCTTATGGACAGAGGCAAGAATGATTATATTTAACTCGCGAGAATGATTATATTTAACTCGCGAAGTTGATTATATCTTATGGACTTTAGGCAAGTGTGAAGTTATAATTACAAAGAAGGGTTGTTTGATTAATATATCTGAACAAAAGAAGCAAAAGTTGAAATTTACATTCAATAGTCGAAGATATATGTGTACAGATATTACAAGAAATCAAAGAAGAAAGAGAAATTATTTCTTTGTTGATTCTTCTTCTTCATCAGATTCTTTGGTTCCATCACTCTCGTCGTCAGATTCTTCTTCTTCTTCATTAGCTTCACTATCAGAAACATCTGAGACGGGCAAGTTCTCGGGAACTTTTTCAAAGAAGAAAAGGATATGAATGAAGAGGAATGTTGTGATCATTACAAACTATTTCCATAGCTTGATTGCGAAAACGAACAACATCATTATTAAAATTCGCCACCGTAGTTTGGAATTGTGCTTCAGTTTAGAATATTTATTCTCATGAGAGAGAGATCCATCGCGAGTTGTTCTTTTTCGGTTTCAAGCTCTCCAATTCTAGTCTGAATTCTGAAAACATGAGGAAATGAATTAATGTTAATAATACAAAAGGAATAAGAACAGAAAAGTAAAGAAGTATGACAAACAACCTTCTCTTTCAAAGATCATATCCTTGATTAAGGTAGTTTGCTCGGTGCGAAGACTAACATCAACACCTAAGTTATTTCCACTACACCAAATCCAGGTTTTTGCAACCTTTAGTTTTTCTTGTTTGCAACGTATATTTAAGTTGCAAAGCTTTATACGTTGCTTTATGTCATACATACGTTGCATTGATTTTTATATTATCGGCAGAAAATAGAAAAAAGGACACGCTTGTACTTTATAAAAATGAGCGAGGGCTTGAATGTTAATTTGAACAAAGATCTTTAGTATTAACTTATTTATTTTTATTTTTCTTTTCATTTTCTTTATCCAACTCTCTCTCCCACCCCGAATCTTATCTTCTCATTTTCTTTTTTCTTCTCTGTGCTAAACCTAGATATCTTGAAATCAAACTCGATTGCGATAAAATCTATAGCCATCATTTTTCTAAACGACCTCATAAATCAATACGCATCAGAAATCAAGCCCAAATTTCACTAATCCAATTTTCGTTTTGAACCCTAGATACGTGAATTTCTCCTTCATAAACGCTTGCAAACTAATCTCTGTACTCTTTGCAGCTGAATTCTAATTTCTAACAAATCTAAAGAAATAAGTTTACCAGTAAAACCCTCATCGTTGTTATTGATTTTGTGAGTCAAGTTTCGACCTTATCCAAAACTCGCATCTGATCTGAAATTTTATTTATGTGAATCTTAATTTACATCAGGAAGAAGATGGAGAAGGTAAGGTCAAATAGGGTTTCATTTACTTTGTGATTTTCTAGGTTTTTATCTTACCAAAACCCCTATGTAATATTTCTCCTCGATCTGTTTTTTTTTTAGATATTGATTAATAGAGTTGTTGAAGATGATTGGTGGAATTGTTACTGTGGGGATCTTCTATATTACTGATGGTGGTGCTTTTGCTTGTTGGAATTAATGGCGGATGTGTGGTTAACTCAATTGATTTGGTGGTGGGTGAGGTGGTGACGATGGTGATGATATTGGGTGGTGGCTGGTAAGTGTTGGTAACAAGCATACCTAGTATTTGATAATTGCTCCCAGAGAACTACTTCCTCAAGTCAAGTTGTTAAGGTTTTGTTTTTCTTTGCAATGTGTAAAAATGTGATTTGAGTTATATTTTGTGCATTATGATATTAACAAAGGACTGAAGTTTGTCTATGATGGGAGATTCCTTATGTTTTGCTAGTAGCTTTGTTACATCGTTAGTTATCCATCTCCTTTTGAATTTTTGTTGTTTTTCGAATTTGTGTCTGGTCCTTCATGCCCTGGTGTTTTATTTTTTCTTAACTCATAGTCTGTCCTATCTGCACTTACTCATTTGTGGAATATTGTCTCTGTAGGTGAAAGTATTTTTTCAAGGTTCCAAGAGTTAACGAGTCACAAATGCTCTTTGCTGGACCCGCAATACCCTATTTTAGACCAGGTTGTTGTCAAACTGCATAGCAAATGAGGGTTAATTTGAGCTTTGAAATCTACAATTTGGATGGGATGTTTGTTTATCATTAAATTGTGGTTCCTTGCGCTTGTCTACACTAAGTTGTACTCGGGCGAGCCATCCCGGTCAAGGTGTGCACTAAGGAATTTTTTCTAATTATCCATAAGCTTCATTTTTAATTTTGCACCCCTATTTTTTTTATCTCACCAAAGATAATTTGTGCACCCTCTTCTTAGCGATCTTGGCTCCGCCCCTGGTTGTACCTCATGGTATAATTTTTCGTCTGTGGAATTTGGTTCATTGTGAGTCCTTATCTCATCTTTGATTCGTCTTCCTACCTATTCATGGTATTTTAAGCGTAATGTTGTTTACAGATTCATTGTGAGTCCTTATCTCACCAAAGAAAGTTTTATATTATCGTGTGATTTACATTGGAATAGAAGCACAAGATTTGTCACATAATGTTGTTTTTTCTTATGTTGATTGGCTCTTCTCGAATTTGTATGTAGTTATTTATGAGCTTTAGTTATTTCATACTGAAATTGAAGCATAATGGTTTCTTTTCCAGGTCTAATACGATGAGCATTCACCCTGTTTTAGTGGATAAACGGTCACCAATTTCATAAAGTTGCACTTGTACTTTCCCGTATAGTGATCATGCGAGGAATGATCGCAATGCTATATATACTTCATGCCAGGTGTGTCTCTTTATTTTCTTTAGGCTAGAGCGTAGCTTGTTCCTCATTTTACTAATTCTCGCATATCATCGGTTTGTGTAATTGATTGTTTGTTTCTCAGGTGTTGTGAATATGCTCTTCTGATTTTGGAGTACTGGGCTGATGAGCCTGAGATACAAAGAGCGGCTGATCTTTATGAAGATCTTATTAAATGTTGCGTGGGGGATGCAATGAGTGAGGTATAACCTTGAAGTTAGTGGATCGTCTTTGAAATGTTGTCATGGATATCCTCGGACTACAAGATTTTGTAGTTCATCATGTTAAAATAATTAGTTAACGAGTCCAGTGGAGAATTGCTGCTATAGTGAGTTAATCATGTTAAAATAATTAGATTTTCTCGACGTTTATTTTCGTCTTTTGATCCTGTGATTCAAAGGGTATATGGTTTCTTTTGCTGACATTTTTTGTATGAATAGCTATAAATATATTTATAATGAAAACCTAATTTCATCAAAGTTGCACAGATGATAAATGACGAGGATGGGGGTGGGCACAGACGATATGCTTCTCCATCACTGCGGGAAAGGGGCGTGCCAGCGCTGCACACTCCATCTCAAGCACCTGCTTCTACTGGATATGGAATACCTGCAAATGTCGCAATGGATAGATCTGCAAGTGTGAACTCCGGTACATCTGTTTCTTCTGGTTTGCTTCTATCACAAGAAAAATCGCTTGGAAAAGGGTACTGAACGGAGCCTTGAAAGTGTTCTCCATGCAATTAAACAAAAGGTTAAAGCTATTGAGAGCATGCTGAGATGTCTTGAAACGTATGACAAACACAATTCTTGTAATATACGTTCAACAAGCTTGGATCTAGGTATTCATTTTATAGCTCATTGACTATATATTGATCTATCCGTTAAATTAGTTCCATCTTGTTTATAAAACACTAGTTAGTTACAAATGCCATGCATACTTGCATGAAATTAGCTATTTGTCTCTGAGCAAGTCTGATCGGCTAAGCTTCATTCTTATTACATCCTTCATGTCCATTGTGCCAAGTGCATAAAAATAATGAGGTTTGCTATTAATGCATCCATGCTGTAATACCTTGTTCAGAATGGAATTTCATTGTGTAAATTCAAACTAAGTTCATAATTTTGTAAAATGTTGCAAGGATGAATAATGTTGCAAGGATGAGTGATTTTCTTATCATGTCAGGGTTTAAGATTATTTGTAATACTGGAATTTCGTAATATGTATTTTTTTTTTTAATTCTGGTAATATATTTTGCAACGTATATACATGTTGCTTAAATTATTTTATAAGTTGCGTTAAATCTAACTAAAGCAACGGATACAAACGTTGCTTTAATTAAATTTAAGCAACGTTTGTATACGTTGCGTATAATTTGTCACGCCGTGTAAGCAACATACATAAGCGTTGCTTAAATTCATAGCAACGAAAATAAACGTGGTAAATTGGGCATTTTGGTGTAGTGTTCTAGCGTTATCTAAAACCTTCGCAGCCCAGGCAAATTCATCATCATTATTTATGACAAAAAGTGAACGAATTTGATCTTCTCGCTCGCTAAGTAGGGTATTCTGACGAAGGAGCTCATCTCGCTCAATTTGCACATCAAGGAGAGATTTTTGAAATTTTGCTAATGCCATTGTGCACCTCTCATGGTTTTAGTAATGCGATCTTTTTCATCTATGAGATCACTAACTTTATTTTACTTAACAATTAAGTAATTATTTAATATTTGTTTTTATTCCTTAAGGCTTTGGATTTCTTTTTGGAATCAAGGTACATTCGTTTAAAGTGATTAGCTAAACTTAAACTAGCCCAAATATGCTCGATTTTTAAGAGATGATGTTTGGATTTAAGATCCTTTAATGAAAGAAGGTTAGCATCATTTTAAGAACTACTTAGAGATTCATTGAAAGGCGAGCAAGGAGTACATCATCATCCATGGGCTCGGGAAATGAATGAAGAAGAATGGACTCTTCGTAGAGATTATATATGTCTCGCGAAAATAGTAAGTCGGCAAAGAAAAGTAAATGATAAAATAAAAGAAATCGAGGAATAAAGATTGCTATACCATAAAGTCAGCTTGATTTGCGCTTTCAAGAGTAGATACTCTATTTTGTTGAGAAGTAAGCTCAACCTCCGGTTGTTTAATCCGTTCATCCTTCTCGCGAGATGACGCAGCCCCAACTTCTAGTTCTCGAATCCTCTTGTTCAATTGCAAGTTCTTCTTTTCAAGGTTGTTGCGTCTTCTCTCAAGGTCCGAGGCAAGAACAAAAGCAAATTTCTCTCCCAGATCGTAAAAGAAAATAGAGAAATAATTAAAGATAAGAGCGGAGTCACAAAGAGGTAAAGAGGTATGAACATACCAAAGCATTGAGAGCATTTAAAAGGTCAGGTGTTATTGTTCGAGAAACTCCGCGAAAAGACTCGATATCCTCCAACAATGGGGCATCACGAGATCTTAGCGATAGTTTCGCAAGTAGCGGCACAAGTTGCTATCGCCAAAACCTTGCATAGAATCGGTAAAGACATTAGATAAAAGCGCCATAGCAGAAGTATCTGAATGACTTCCCTTAGCATAAGAGGTGCCAATCTCATTTTCATCTTCCGAATTCTCGCTAGATTGGGAGTTAGAATGTGAAGGAGGTTGGAGTCTTCGTCTTTTGGAGGATGGGCCAGAAGATTTGTCCTTGCGAGAAATGGCCTTATTCTTGCCTTTAGCCCTCGCAGACTTCACTTCTCCATCATTAATCTTTGCAGTTTCAACTTCTTCAACACCAATCTTCACACACGAATAAAGATAAGAAACAGAGGCAACAATATTGTTTAAAATAACAAAATAAAATGTTTCTTACTTCATCCGTGAGTGATCGAAGTATCGCCATGATATTTGGCTGAGGATTCTCTTTGTATTTCTTTCTCATTCTGGTGATCTAAAAATTTTCTAAAAAGTTAATGAAGGAAAGAAATGGAAGACATAGCGAAGCAAATCTAAAATGAATGATATGTATATACCTCTTTTGTCTTCTCGTGCCACTTAAACTCCCAAGGATGATAATTCGCGAGATTGGTCGGGAGTGCATGTGAGCTGCGATATAAGGTCCACTCGAGAAAGAGAGGTACAACCCACCACTTTTCATCTTTGGAGTAGCGAGGGATATTATTTTTACCCGAATGCCACCAATGTCCCGCATAAGCGGTTTGTCAAGATCAACGTTATCATTTTTCTTCAATCGAACACCCCAAATGAGATTTATCGTTTCTCATAGTTATGACTGAATAATTTGCAAAGAAATTATCCACAGTATACTTCTCGGCAATTATTGGTAAATTCGCAAATTGAGGATCTCTAACATTGTCAGGATATAAAGACCCTTTACCGGCACCACGAGAGGCGAATTCAAGCATCAGGCGAATACAATCGCCGTTCAATTGATAAATAGCCCGCGAGAATTTCTCGTGAGCAAGAATCTCATAAAATAATGGTATTTCGGGATTATATAAAGGAATGGGGAGCCCTGCAAGGAGTTGATGACGAGGTGTCAAACTCGCAAAAATAAATTTCTCTACTTCTCTTTAACTAGCAAGCAGTATAATGTAAGTAGGATCGTCCCAAGGGAGGTATGAAGTTCAAGTGGTTATGCAAATACTCTTAGCAAAGATGATTTTGTTGTAGAAATGCTGAAATTGTAAAATGTATTCAAATATGAGATGTAATTGATTAAAGGTTCATTCTAGACCACGGAATACAAACCAAATTGATAGATAGCTATATTCTTCACATTATCATGTTACTAACAACCCTAGAATAATTAGTACGCTCAACTATTCCGTTATTATCTCCTAGCTCACCGGATACGGAAGCGCTCGACTACCGGTTCCTACTTGCCAAGTTTCCTAGAGATACGCTTACTAGGTTTGACTTAAACAAGTGCTCTAAGTTCTGTGAGATAAGGTTGCTCCTAGTGATGAACTCAAAAGCATGAATCACCTACTAGTGTTGATTTCTACATATGGGTACTTAACAAAGTCCCATCATCAATACCCACATATTACTACTTGTGTTTATCTTCTCTAGACAATTACGGGTCGAAGAAAATCTAAACTAGCAAATAGATTAAGAATTAATGATTCAATTTCGAACTTAAACCCTTAACAAATAATCCATAGACAATATTAGCATGATAGAAATCAATCAATAACATTAATGAATGCAAGAGAACAAGTTATTTCATATCAAATATAGATTCATATTTCGGGCTTCGAAATCGCCCTTAATCAAAGAGAGTTTTAGTTATTCATAAATATGGAGTTCATTATCAAATCAATAAATGAAATAAATTAAAGAAGATGAAAATATTAAAACGAAAGCAAACCCTAGCTGCGGCTCTCTCCAAAACTCCAAGAAGAATACGTGATACCTCATCCCTGTTAGTAGGGTTCTTCTTTTATAGCTTCAGTATCTTCCTGCAAAATCGAATCGGGTAAACTCCCATGTTTCCTAATCCTTTTTTTTGTCGGCCCAGCAAATACTCGTATCTGTTGTGTCCCTATTCAAGATCTCGCTTCTTATTAACTCCTAGCCACTGCCAACGACCCTTGTACGAACCTGAAATAGCTAAACCCCTTTCTGACAGCAACAACAACTCACTCCCTGTCTCTCTGAACTCTAATTTCGCCCAAAATCCATCCTAAACACGTATATCACCAACTCCAGCTACTTGTTCTTCTCAGTCCCTGAATCGTATCCTGCCTGAGAACACGTCTTAAAACCATGGATAACCTGATGAAACTCAGCTTAGACTAGCCGTTCGATTCGGTTCTTGCTTTTCATGCTCAACTTCCTGCAATGAGTCAATTCCATACACAATCCAGTCTTAGCCTTTGCCAAACAATCTTGTGCGCAGACTAACTCAACTCTCTTCCCTGCTTGTTATGAAACTCAACTCCTTTGCCATAGTCGACAATCCTTATACACAGACATGAGCGTTCGAACCCTGGCAACCTAATGAAAGATGGAGCTGTAGACTGGTCGTGGCTGAACTTGAAATGCTGAATTCGTTCAGGCGTTTCTACAAGCATATTGTGCACCTGAATCTGGTAAACCAAAGACATGGCTTTGATGTTGATATCTAATCATTCCATCTCCTTCCCTGCGAATTCATACAAAACCCATTCATTCAAATCATATACGTAACTCGAAAACACACTTCAATCCTCATCTCTCGCTTCGAGCTGGAATACAACACCAAAGCGGACCACTTTCTTCCCTGTTTCTTGTCTTCTCGGCTTCAGATATGCCTCTCAACCTTGGCAAGCATCAAGCCCATCTCTTAATTCGTTACAGAACTCAATTTTAATGACCATTCTCCTCCATCGATCGATGGCAGAAACTCAAGCTTCTGAGCTTCCTTCGTTTTCTCGGCTTCAGCTACGTCTCTTGACCCATGGTGAGAACCCATATGAACAAGGTTAACCGGCGGCAAGGAATGGTTCTCGAACTGGTTGCGGCAACAAAATTAGTGTAGCAGCTCACTGGTTAAAGCTCGACCTCCTCCTCCGCTCATGAAATTGAGTTTCTATGAAAACCTAATTTTTATCTTCTAGCACAAACGTGTATGACCCTGAGATGAAGTCCACTGAACAATTAATGGTCCAAGCAAATGTTAAGCCCACACCATAGAAACTTCTTATTGCTGGCACCTAAGCTCCATTCAAGTCCATGTCCGTCTATTTCTCAGACCGCAACAAAGAGAATTAAATTCTCTTTTAGCTCCAAACACCGACAATGTCCTTGGCCTCCAATGAGCTTTAGTTGCGTGCACGGCTGCGTCCCTTGAATTCTTCCACCAACAGTAGCCGTCTCCTACTTCTCAGATTCACTTCCTCTCTTCATTTTCTCTTCATCACTAAAGCTGTCATGCTTTTCAGACAGAGATGAAGAAATAAAAGTAATTAATGAGAAATAATTCGCCTCCAACAGCAGTTGCAATTTCTTTGCCTTTTAAGCGACGTTTCTTCTTCTTTTATTCCAAATGACTCCAAAGTACCTAAATATTCAAAAGCAAACATAAGATACATAATTTACAAGAAAACTAGCAGAGAAAGCATAAACAATAGATAAATACATAGGTGTTTTAGACACCTATCAGTTGACCTAGCGAGACTATAATTTTCTGATCATCACATTGATGATCAAAAAACAATTTTGCAGAAAGCATAAATGAGGATTCTTGATGTGGAATGGTAGATAAAGTGAAACCCTTTTCCTGTAATTTCTTTTGAACATCAGTAAAATGAGGAGCGTATGTACGACCAAGTGAAGCCATTATCAGAGTATAGGAATGAAGGGAAAAGTGAAGAATTGAAAAGGAAGCAGTAGCAGAAGCGCAAATTGCGGAAGGAGAAAGGTAAAGAAAAGTTGCAGAGGGAAAATAAAAGAGAAGAAGAGAAAAAGTAGAAAGCTATATATAGAGAAGAGAGTTCTCGAGAAAACAAATGCATTTAATGTGAGATGGGACGTGAATGGTTAAGAATAATCGGTTGAAAGAGACGTGTCAAGAAAAGAGTGGAAGAAGAAACACCTGTAATAAATTCCGTACATAAACAAAACGAGTGAAAATGAACAATCGCAAGATAAAGATAAGCGATTGCGGCACTTTAAAACATTGGTTCTCATGACATTCTCTTCTTCGCAGAGAAGACATGAGAAGAGGCAAGATGTAGGACCGAATATCGCAACACTAATACTTCGCGAGATTAATAAACAAATCGCATCGCGAAGGAGTCGCATGGAGGTAAATAAATGACGTAATAGATGACGATAGTTAGAACATGAGGAAAGTGTGAAAGACTTGGCGAGATTTAAGAGTGTCGCGAAGGCAAACAGATTGTATATTCGCGAGCATTCGCAAGACGTTTCCGAAAATAAGGGACAATATAGCTGTCACCCACTATGTAATACCCTATATAAAGGGTCGAGTAAGTCTGTTGTAAGGAGAGGTCTTTTTGAATGGAGAAACAAGTCATTAGGAGAGAGAAAGGAAAGAGAGATTGTAATTTCTTTAGCTTTGTTCTACATTTCTTTGTAAATCTTTCAAGAAAACAATTAATAAAACACATCATTGTTCATCTTCAAATGGATTGATTAAACAGATTTGAGTGAGGGGTGTAGTGTGGGAAATCCTGCAACTACAGGGTAGTCGGTAGTTAGAAACGGATTTTGGGATGGTTAATTTAAAGCGATGTCTTTCACTATTTTAAAACAATCTGTTTTTGGTTATTATCGAGTTAATGTTTCCCCTTAGTCAATTTACTTAGGAGGTTGCGGTTTTGATTAGAAAATTTAGAAAAATGTTATCCTTATAAATGTTTTACTTCTCATAAATTTTTGTGAACTATTTGAGATTTGTTATATCATCTATAAAGGTTATAAGGGTGCGAGAACCTACTTTTAGTTGGGGTCTGACCCAACTTACTATTTTTTTCAGGAGACCGCGTGACCGGGGAGCAACCTAGCTTGAAGATTGCATTTTTGTTCCGAAAAAAAAAAAACTACTTCGTTATTATTTAAGGTGCTTAGCTAGATATTTTATTGAATTCTTTTAAAGACCATACTTTGTTTCTTTTAAATAAATTCTTCGCATTTATTTTGGAGGCCGACCTGTGAGTCGAGGATTATTATTATTTCTAAAAGATTCATTTTAAATTTATAACTTTCCTTATCAACTTATTTATTTAAATTGTTTTGTTTATGGATGGTTATCAATGTGCTCCATACAATAACCCGATCTCCATTTGTTGGTTTGACGGTTTGAGTGTGTAAAGTGATCCATCAGTATGCCACACTTTGAGTTTTAGGGCGGCCGACCTAGAATTCTAAGTGGGGATGTTACAATTCATTTCTTTATCGGGATTCTGCTCAAGATGAAATGTCGGTGGTTGTAGCACTTCCGGAACAAAATGTACTCCCTCTTTTGGGTTTTTTTTAAGAAACTCCCTTTTGTAGAGATTATGGCTCATGCGTGTGCCTCATCTATATATAACCAGGGTTTGCGCCCAAGCCTATAAGCAGAGGCTTATTCCTATTATATATATATATATAAATAATATAATATTACATTGGTACTGTGAATACCAATTATTTCATATACAAGTGTCGCGATCTTGGTGGTCGTGCATAAAGTAATAAAAGAGCCATATCGATACACGGATACCCGAGAAGCAGTAGATCTTTTCTCGTTCTACTTTATCTTATCTCGAGGAAGGATGCATTGGTGGAGAGGATGAAAAGATAGGCTCTAGACTAGGGAGGTGGCAGCTGTCAGATGGTCAAAGACAGCTGAGGCGTCTACTCAGCATTAAATGTAATAAAGCTCTACCTTGGCGCGTATTCTCATGGCACGTGGATAAGAACGAGGTGGCATAGTCTGACTGGCGAAGGTACATGGCCAACGAAGGTATAACTTGTACTAAGAATTGGTAGTTCTCAAGGGCGCGTTGGTAAGCTGGGGTGGCATGATCCAACTAGAGAAGGCACGCGGTCGACGAAGGTACAATCCGTACGGAAGATACATTATATCTCGATGGGTCTAAAGACAGCAAATATGTCGCTGATGGGGAAAGGGCTATAAATACTGAGTTCCACTTCCAAAGAAGGGACACGCAATAACTATACCTCTTTAATATTTAGAACTTAAGTACTTTCATTTGCTTGAGTTCTCTTTATTACTTTGGGAAGCACTTAAGATCTTGTAACCTCATAAAAGCTAATACAAATCATCACTCATTACCCCATGGACGTAGACGTAGACCAAAGTCAAACCACGTGATCTCTTGTGTCTCTTGATAACTTAGTAGCACTTATATTATTATTGTTTTTGTTATCATCATCGAATTTATCTTGAGCACCTTTTATGTTCTTAGCATTATCAGTTCAACTGAAATATCATTACTACTTAGTATTGGATTCTCTGAGTTGTTCATATTACGTAGACTCACCGAAAAAATAATAGTCACATGTATCTAATGAATAAGGCCTTTATCTTCTATGTATTTTCTCTTCAATACGTTTTTAGCACGTCTCTATCAACTGTGCAATTTTTTTATTATTTTTGAGACCACTGGCGGATTACCTCTTGAAGTTAGTGTAGGTTTCGACACGTTACCAGGTATTTCACTTTTAACAAAATAAATTTGTTTTCATAATATATATATATATATGTATATATAGCCCTTTTATGTTCAATGGGTGTGAATACTTCATATATAAATTGTTAACCATAACCTAGTCAACTCAATGGACCGGTCCTTGACCAAATATTTGAACGAACTTTGACTTAACTAATTCGACTTGAATTTGACCTTTTTCTTGACTCAGAAGTACTTGAGCTAGCACCATTAAGGGTCTTTGATGTGAAAGCTTGTATGCACAAGTACAATACTTTCATCATGAAAATATTTTACCCATGACAATGCACCATTCAAAGAGGAAGTCATACTTTCTATATTTCTAAGGCAACACATTGACTTTAAACTATGTAATATTTTAAAGGAAGTTTGTCGAAACGTTTATTTTCCCCCGAACTTAAATTTCCAGTGGGATGCAATCCACTTGTTAGACTATAATGATTTAATAATTTCGGCAACGATATGTTGTGATCAAAAGCACGCCTCAAAATTTGTGGAAAGAAACTCACAAAAATTGCCATGAGTTAGAATATACTTTTCATTTTTATCTTATTTTAGTTTTGTATTTCACTGATGATATTAATGAACCAATATAGTTTGGAATATGGTGAAAAATAACTCACAGTCTTTAGTAGGCTATTTATCCACACACACCCACCCCCCCACCCACCACCACCACCACCACCACCACCACCCCCCCACCCACCACCCCACGTTCATTCGATGTTCGATCGATATATGCGGATACTAAATTTGAACTCCTTCATGATTGGATACACATGATGTTAATATGGTCCATGCTCAAGCCAGAGGCTTGGCTTTCCTCAAACCCTTAATTATCTTTAAAATAATAGAGTAGCAAGTACACCATCAACTTTTTTGTTCTGGAACTTGTATAAATAAACTTGTTACAATTGATAAGTATATATCAACAGAAAATATCCTTGTACCCGATTGCGAAACAAGTTCCTTAGACAATCTCAAAAATTAATACCCAAGAATCAACCTGATATGCCCCCGAACTGTAAAATAACCGATTCCAACAAGAAAAAATCTTGTAATATCTATTTCAAGACACGGGTACACAAGAACAAGTCTTATAGTAACTATACAGTTTGAGCTCAAAACCTTCTAGGTTGTTTAACGTACTACTTGTGATATTTTTAGTCAGGCATTAGTTTCCCACTCTCCGCATTTGTGGGTTGTAGATCCAGGAGCAACTGGCCATGAAGAGAGGGACCGGAGTGGGTTTGTAGATTATCGTTCAATTTTTGATGGGAGCATGAGAGTCTACATGGGGAATACATATAACATAGGAATACTTGGCATCATTATTTATATGTTAAAATTGTGTCAAGTACACACCTTGATTCTTCATGATGTACATTATGCTCCAGATAATAGTATGTTGGGTCTGGGCTTTAGCGTTCATTTTGAGGGTAACTATATTAAGATTTTCTTTGGAACCACGTTTTGTGGTTATTGCTTTATGTCAGATGGTTTTATGGTTTTGGATGTTGAAAATTCCAGTTGTTATGATGCTAATAAATTTATTTTATTAGTTATGTTTTCTTCTCGTGTTAATAATGATTTTATGATCTGATGTGATACTCATTTAGTTAATGTAATATGTGGAGGACTTTATCTTGTCAAATCACTTTACATTATGCAGAAACTTAAGTAGTTGTCAAAACACGACTTAAATTGGGTGTTCGTAATGTTATGGGAGATACAATGTTGTTAAATACTTATTTATTTATTGAAGCAGATTGGTTAACGTCTTGACTTTACGGTCAATGACTGGTCTAGGTACCATCCCTTAATATTTTAAATATTGAGTATTTTTTATCATCCGTTATACAATCCTAAGCTATTTTATAAAACTTGAAAATGAAGTTCTTAAAGTATTTCCCAAGATTTCATAGAGAATATCCGCGAGATAAAAGATGTCCCAGTCCCCACCAAGACGAGCCGAAATCCGCGATTGACTACATTGGTTCTATACAGTTTGAGCTTAAAAACTATCTAGGTTGTTTAACGTGTACTACTTGTGATACTTCTATTATAGAGATAATAATGCGGAGAATAAATAACAGAAGACACCAGAAATTTTATTAACAAGGAGACTACAATCTTATAGAAAAACCTCAGGTACTGGTCTAATTAGAACACAATATTATAATAAGCCACTACAAATACTAGCCTACTATCATATTTCGGGATAGAATACAGTTGACACCGAATCGACACTACAAGCAATTCAGCTTTAGTCATGCTCCTTATGTATCTGGATCCAACGTGATCCTATGCACTTGATTCCCCCAGCTGACTTCCTTTAGAGTCCTATGAGTTATGGTCAGTTGTCAGCCAAGTAAAATTATTTCAAGTCTTTTCACATCACAATTCGTGATCCTATAAATAAGAGTATAGTAATAAGAACAAGTTCGAGCGACAAAGAGATATGGGTAGTTATATGTGTCTGGATTCTTATGTAACTGGGGGATTTTTGTGTTGTTGCACATAAATTTAAATCAAATTAATAGCAAGAAAAATTTAAATTGTAAACAGGTATAAGGAGAATATTGGTTAGAGTTTTCACCTTCCTGATAATATAAATTATTAACGAATAGTATGGGCCGGAATGTGCACCACAGTTTATGAGGGGTGCACAATTTGGAATCCTTCTTAAGGTGACCGACTTCTCCACAATGATAACAAGATTTATTGAAGTTATAATCTTTCAAGGAATTCATCTTGTTTTTAAGTTGAGCAAGACGATGCAAGAATTCAAGAGAATATTTGATGGCATGAAAAAGATTTTTGTCTATATGTTGATGGTGGTTTTTAGCTTAGGGTTAAAATTGTAAAACCTTGCATCTGATGTGACGTCACTCTGTAAGGAAACGGAGCCATGAGTGTTAACCTCTCCACTTGCATATTTATTGAGCCGTTCAATATATTTACATGAAATTTATCCATACTGGAGCATGTAGCAACCATCTCAGATGTTCTGTAAATTTCGGCGCCTTGCCTGTATTCACTTAATATAAGTTTCTTTAAATGCTTTTTATTCTATGTTCCCCGGCTGAACCCTTAATGTTGGTATGGCATGACAATTTGTGTTCACTCGCAGCAGAGTAGCACGAATTTCCAAATATCAAGGATAAGGTCTTTGCATAAGGTATTCAATCAGAAAGCATGCTGCTCACTGACAATGAACTTAAAAGAACTTTGTGTCAACACATAGAATTCAATCAACTACCCTGACTAACTCGCAAAAGTTAGGGTTTTGCGCCTTGCGCAGTATATCATACTTTTCTTGTCGAAATCAAGCCTAGGAAAGCTAGGTAATTAATCCGCCATGGATTAGTAGATGCAAAATCTTGCACAGAATCAGAAAACAAGGAACCGCAGGATAAGCGCAGCGGCAAAGGGAGGCGTGGCCATGCCTTAGGCCAGCTGGCGCCATTTGTCATTGGCCACGCCCCCATCCTAAACCGGCCTTATTTCCCTCAATCTGGTCGCCTTAAACTCGCCACGCGCACATAAGTTGTGGCTGAGCCCATACTTGCCAGCCCCACTTCCCATCGACCAATCAGGTCGCTCTAAAGCCGCCACACTCACACCAGAAGTGTAGCCACGCCCATGCTTGGCCGGCCCCTCTCCTTCCTACCGACCAATCAGGTCACTTTAAAATGCGCCACGAGCATGATAGGGTGTAGAATACATCCTATTTACTATCTATTGTTTATGCTTTCTTTGTTATTTTTCTTGTAAATTATGTATTTTACGTTTGTTTTGAGTTTTATAGCTACTTTGGAGTCGCACGGAGGAAAAGAAGAAGAAATCATCCAATTTGAGCAAAAGGGCAAAAAGGTCATTTTACAAAGATTGATATATGGAGCCCATTGAGGTCAAGGGGCAACCCAATTTGGAGGAGTACTAAAGCCGGTCCCACTCAAGGCTAAGGGGATTGATATCAGGGTACCCCTTATCATCTACCATAGGGGCATTATCGGCTCTCATGTGGGGTGCAAATATCCACCCAAATCACCACAGCCCTAATCGAGAGAAGAGTTTTATCTCATTCATCTCATTCTTTTCACCTGAAATTTAAGCAGCAGCTGCTGCTGTTAATACTAGATCGGAAACACACGAAGAAAGGCACTTGGTTCAAGGGTTTGAGCCGAAATTGGAGGTTGATTCGCTAGGGTTTGCTATGTTGCTTTGATCTTTGTTTGACCGAAAGCTTTGAAGATAAATGGGCAAAAAAATTGAGAAACAATGATGGGATCTGAATCTGTTAGATGGTGCTGTGATGAAAGAAACGTTAGAGATCGAAGATCTCAGAGATGAAGAATTAGACTCAGGGTGATAGAGATGGTGTTCTTGAAGTTCGATGAAAATGGGTGTCGCGGATGAAGAAATTAGGGCTTGATGCTGAGAAGAAATCGAAGTTGCAAATGGGGTTTTCTGAGACAAATGTTACTCCGATTAATGGTGGTATCGATTGGCTCGATTGAGAAAGAGACGGTGACAATTTGTTGAGTTCTGAAGGTGTTGAAACTTGACAGAGCTGGGTTAGATGGAGGCAATAGAAGATGTTCATGAGGTTGTATTCAGTGACATGGGGTCTGTGAATGGAGAGATCGATGTTGCTGAGTGAAATTGGAGATGGGTCTCGTGAAGAATCTGCGATGTGAGGCTCGAGAGATAGAGACCTCGAGAGATGAAGAGAAGATGAATCACACTACGCCATAGAATGCAGACGGATGCAACGGTGATGGGTTAAAGCTCGAGTTAGGAAGATGGAGTTAATGGGTCCGTGATGCACAAGGGTTGAAGTGAAACGCAAGCGGATACACCGAGCTTGTGCAATGCGAAAATGCAAGCGAGAGAAGGAGTTGTTGCGTTGTTGATATCAATTGCGATGCAGAGATGAGGCCGAGTTCTTTGGTAAATTGTGACTCAGAGATGATGCTGTAAAGTGTTGAGCTCAACCTAAGAAGCAACAGGGGAATGGTGTGTGAAATTGATGAAGCTGTGAATTGAATTGTTAGATGAATGTGTTAGGTTTCTTAACAGGTGAAGACCCAAAAAAATCGGCCTGAAATTGGCGCCTGAGGATGCCCAGAAAACAAACGGAACTCTGTCGGATTTTATACCCGACCGAGTTAACTCGCACGCCGATGCGCCGATTCAACCCAACCCAGTTAGACTATTCAGCCGAGTTATTGACTGACTGGAGAGCTGACTCGGTGTCTGACTTCTTTACTCCCTTGACCGCTGACTAACCGTTGACTGACGGTTGACCCGTTTGACCGTTAGTCCTAACGGTGGACTGACGGAATATTCCGTCGAATATTCCACTTACGACGGAGAAATTTTCGTGTGGTGGCGCCGCGACTATTCCGGTCAAATTCCGGCCATAATCCCAGTTTTCCGGCGAGCCAAAAATCCAGAATTTTCTATGGACTTCTCTCATGGGTGTGAAGACTTGGGCTTGGAATTGGATGGAGAATTGGACTCAAATTTGGAAAGAGAAGATGAAGAGTTGAGAAAGGCTTGGTTTTGGAAATTGAATTGCAAAAGGAAAAGGGTTCTATTCCTTGGAAGATTTGGAGAATATTGAAGCCTATAAATAGAGAAGTTTTCTACCTCTCTACACACATCTCTACACACACAACAATTCTTTTCTTTTCTTATTCTTTGTGTGAACTCTTTAACATGAGTAGCTAATTTTATTGGTTGAGGATGAATTCCTAGTTCTTAATATGATTTGAGTTTTTTTGTTTTTAATTCTATCTTGAAGTTTTTCACATGATTATCGTTTGTTTTTACTAATAGGAATGATCTTAATGACATTCATGATTGATTGATAGATTGTTTAGAATGCATGCTAAATTGATTTGTTAAGTTTAATCTAAATCTAGTATAAGTTAGGGAATAAGTAATCGTTCTCGACACTTTACATAAGTAGAAAACACAAGATCTTGCGGAGGGATTCCGTGGAGCAATTGTGTGTAGAAACAACGCTAGAAAGTGAACCAAGCGAACCGAGTTTAACTACTAGTACTCAACCTAAATTCATAGATCTTAATGCATTCGAGGAATTACATCTTGTAAGCGAACCTCATGGTGGTTCTTTTGAATAGAATCTGATAACTAAGCGGACCTGTTACTCAGTGAAATTAGGGATTTTGGGGCTAGCTAAGCGGACCTGCTATCCTACGGTTGGTGATAATCTGTGACTAATATCAAGTAGAAGAGAACATAACTTTAATCATTGTTTCGTAACGAAGAAGGATTCCTTGATCTTGTCTCTCTTATTGCTTTCAACTTTATCTTTTAATTGCTTTGTTTATTTTCTTTTGCTTTTTACACCCCCCTTTCGTGACAATTTTTACAACTAGAATCTCGTGTTCCTCGTGGGATCGACCTTGACTACCCTATATTACTTGTTAATTAGGTAGTAAAGTATTAATTAATTTGTTGTGGTTACGACACGCATCAAATTTTGGCGCCGTTGCCGGGGAGCAGCGGATGATTTTAGTTGTTTTTATTTTTCTTTTTGCTTTATTCTTGCTTTGTTGGATTCTATTTTGTATCTAACTTAGTTTTTGAATCTTATTTCAGGTATCGGTTTTCCATGTATGGTGGACAAGAGCAAGCATATTACAACAATCAATACGGTTTTCAACCTCAACATTATGACAACTTCCAACCATCCTTAGGATACAATCAAAACCAATCTTTTGGCTATGATCAAATTCCTACAGAACCTTATGGATATTCTCATACATATCAACAACCTTATGACGGGTATGTAAGTGGACAATCACAAGGATGGGAGGATAGTTTTGTTTATGATCGTAAATTCTCTAGTTTTGCGAGATAAGATGTCTGCCATGATTGGGGATCTTCAACAAAAGTTGCAAGAATCACATCGAGAAATTCAAAGGAATTCGGAGAAATTATACGAACAAATTAACCAACCTTTGGAGACTTTTGATGACGCTAGTGTAGATTACTTGAGCCTTGATCTTAATAATGATCAATCACCTATTCAAAAGGAAGAGCTTGAGGAAGATGCATTTATTGCTTGGAAAAAATTTCTTAGGGAAAGATATGAGTCCGCGGAAGTGTATGAGCGTTGCAACAATGAGGAAGTTATTCCAACTCCGGATCATAATAAAGATCCTTCACCTATTCAAAAGGAGGAGATTGGGTGTGACTTACCTATTGTTATCAACGGTGTAACACCCGCACATGAAGATCTTACAATCTATACCGATGAAAATCATTTTAGTGAATGGCCCGATTCCGATGATGAGAATGTTGAAGAGATGATGCTAGAGGATGAAACCACATTCATTGATTTTGTGGAAGACCCAATTGAACTTGCGAATGATTTTAATGATGCCGAGACTTTGGTTAAGGTAGAAAACGACGAAGAATGGTTGCAAGGTTTAATAGAGGACCACGATATACAAGAGGTAAGTAATTCACTCGAATTTTTTAAGGATGAAGAGGATTCTATAATACAAGAAATTGTGCAAGGTTTGTCTAACCCTTTGCATATTAATTATTCTCCTTTACCTCTTATTGGTTTGAATGTATGTGCTTCGAAAGTATTTTTGGATGATTTTGTTTCTAAATACCCACCATTGGAAACACTTGATGCTAACACTATGCAGGTTTGCCAAGAGGAATACATGGAAGTTCCAAAATTCTATGTTCTTTATACACTTCCGAGTGTGGACGAGAATAAGTGTGGGGGAAATTTCTATCGAGCGATAATTTCACTATTGTTTTCTTGTGCTAATATTTGTATGGAGTTATTGTTTGCAAAACAGGTATTATGGGTGGATCCTCAAATTTTCCGATTGTTGGTATATGGGTAATGAATCATGCAAGAGCTAAGTCGGGCCGTCGACTTTAAAACAAGCGCTTAATGGGAGGCAACCCATAGGTTTTGTATTTCTTATCCTTTTGCTTTTTGTTATTTCTTTTTCTTGTTCCTTATCATGTTAAAATTTCCCACCTTGACTTTACTAGGAGGATTCAATTACATTGAGGACAATGTAAGGTTTAAGTGTGGGGGAGTGGTTAAGCATGTTTTTAAAACAAAAATTACAAAAAAATTTAAAAAAAAAAAAAAAAAAAAAAAAAATTCCAACTTTTAAAGATTTTAGAGTCACTAGCATACTTCTAGGTATGTTTACATAGAGATTTTGACCGACATAATTGAACTTGGAAATGTTAGAGAACTACATTCGGATTTCTTGCTTGTTTGAGTGTTAAATAATGGATTTAATCATGCCGGTGATGCGAATTTGGTGCAGGGAGAAAGGTGTTATTAGAGTTGCTGATCAATCATTAGTGGAGACTACCCGTATTCATATCATGAGAGGCACCGACCAGAAATTTTCCATCTACTAAAGAGCTTTCTTTTGAGTGTGTGTCACCATACGTTAATTCCGGGTAGAATGGTGAGCTACCCAACCTCCCACCAATAGAAGCACTACTCTTTGATCTCTTGAGTGCTAATTTTGTCAATCATGAGGGTGACGTCCATGGATGAAAGCTTCCTTCTTGTAGTTCGATTTGCAGTTAGCACCATTCTCTCTCTCGACAACAACGGGTCCATAGAAACACATTCATCATCAACAAGGAGCGACATCAAAATCTACAAGGAAAGTTGGAAAAAGTTTAAGGTTTACAAGCAACGGAACGAGAAAAAAAGAGCAAATTTCAAATTCAAGTGAAGCAACATACAAATGAGCGGATTTTACATATATGTTGAAGACTTACAATACAATGAGGTAATTTTATATCCAAGTATGAAGACTTATTCATGAAAGCGAAGAAAATTAAAAGGTGAGAATTTTTGAAAGTTTATGATTTCAAGATGATACAAGTTGTGAAGAATCAAGTGGTAAAATACTTCTTCCACGGCCATGGTTTATTTTGTATTTAATTTCTCTTGTTTTCAAAAAAAAAAAAAAAAAAAAAAAAAGAGAGAAAAACAAGAGAAATATTTGTTATTATTTTTATTTAATGAGCCGTGGGGAAGGAAAATGTATAAGAAAGTTTCAAGCGACAAGGATTTTTAAAGTAAAAGAGTTACAAATTGTCAAGGAATTACGAAGATCAAGAGTTTATCATTAATAGTTGAAACCGAAGACGAAGACCATGAAGATCAAGACGAGGAGCGGAAGACATTTCTATTGGATGCCGTGAGAGTGGTGTTATCATAATTGGCGATCGGATGTGAAGGTGAGTAAGTAATCTCATCCTCAATAATATATGGTTGATTTCCTTTCTTAGAGATCGTCAGAAAAATGGTTTTTCAAAATATTAAAAGATGTGGGTTTTTAAAAATATTTCGGAAGTTGTCCTTCCCACCATTCAACGTGTTGCGGGATTTCTCTCTTCATTCCTACCGCACACATGTGAGAACCATAAAAAAGCCGTCTTTTTGAGTGCAATTATCATAAAATCCTTTTTGGTGAGGCAGAAGTCGAGGCGAAATGCTTATTGATCGTTTCTCAAACACGCATTCTCTCATTATGGTGTGGTTATTTCTCACCCAACATTTAAGAACGAGAATATGTTCTTTAGTATTTCTAACTTCTTATTACTAGCATGCAGAAACTCTATGTCCTCATAACTTTTTGGATGCTTGGGACGCTTGAACGCTTTGAAGTTGTGAGTTTTTAGTTTGATTTGCTCGAGGACTAGCAAAGTCTAAGTGTGGGGAATTTGATAGGGTGTAGAATACATCCTATTTACTATCTATTGTTTATGCTTTCTTTGTTATTTTTCTTGTAAATTATGTATTTTACGTTTGTTTTGAGTTTTATAGCTACTTTGGAGTCGCACGGAGGAAAAGAAGAAGAAATCATCCAATTTGAGCAAAAGGGCAAAAAGGTCATTTTACAGGCGATTGATATATGGAGCCCAGTTGAGGTTAAGGGGCAACCCAATTTGGAGGAGTACTAAAGCCAGTCCAGTCAAGGCTAAGGGGGATTGATATCAGGGTACCCCTTATCATCTACCAGAGGGGCATTATCGGCTCTCATGTGGGGTGCAAATATCCACCCAAATCACCACAGCCCTAATCGAGAGAAGAGTTTTATCTCATTCATCTCATTCTTTTCACCTGAAATTTAAGCAGCAGCTGCTGCTGTTAATACTAGATCGGAAACACAGAGAAGAAAGGCACTGGTTCAAGGGTTTGAGATGAAATTGGAGGTTGATTCGCTAGGGTTTGCTATGTTGCTGATGCTGTTTGACCGAAAGCTTTGAAGATAAATGGGCAGAAAAATTGAGAAACAATGATGGGATCTGGTTCTGTTAGATGGTGCTGTGATGAAAGAAACGTTAGAGATCGAAGATCTCAGAGATGAAGAATTAGACTCAGGGTGATAGAGATGGTGTTCTTGAAGTTCGATGAAAATGGGTGTCGCGGATGAAGAAATTAGGGCTTGATGCTGAGAAGAAATCGAAGTTGCAAATGGGGTTTTCTGAGACAAATGTTACTCCGATTAATGGTGGTATCGATTGGCTCGATTGAGAAAGAGACGGTGACAATTTGTTGAGTTTTGAAGGTGTTGAAACTTGACAGAGCTGGGTTAGATGGAGGCAATAGAAGATGTTCATGAGGTTGTATTCAAGTGACATGGGGTCCGTGAATGGAGAGATCGATGTTCTTTGAGTGAAATTGGAGATGGGTCTCGTGAAGAATCACGATGTGAGGCTCGAGAGATAGATACCTCGAGAGATGAAGAGAAGATGAATCACTCTTGCCATAGAATGCATGTAGATGCAAGCAGGTGATGGGTTAAAGCTCGAGTTAGGAAGATGGAGTTAATGGGTCTCGTGATGCACAAGGGTTGAAGTGAAACGCAAGCGGATACACCGAGCTTGTGCAATGCGAAATGCAAGCGAGAGAAGGAGTTCTTTGCTACTGTTGATATCAATTGCGAGAGCGAGATGAGGCCGAGTTCTTTGGTAAATTGTGACTCGTAGATGATGTTTGTAAAGTGTTGAGCTCAACCTAAGAAGCAACAGGGGAATGGTGTGTGAAATTGATGAAGCTGTGAATTGAATTGTTAGATGAATGTGTTAGGTTTCTTAACAGGTGAAGACCCAAAAAAATCGGCCTGAAATTGGCGCCTGAGGATGCCCAGAAAACAAACGGAACTCTGTCGGATTTTATACCCGACTGAGTTAACTCAGTACCGGCCGATGCGCCGATTCAACCCAACCCAGTTAGACTATTCAGCCGAGTTATTGACTGACTGGAGAGTTGACTCGGTGTCTGACTTCTTTACTCCCTTGACCGCTGACTAACCGTTGACTGACGGTTGACCCGTTTGACCGTTAGTCCTAACGGTGGACTGACGGAATATTCCGTCGAATATTCCACTGACGGAGAAATTTTCAGGTGGCCGCCGGCGACTATTCCGGTCAAATTCTGGCCATAATCCCAGTTTTCCGGCGAGCCAAAAATTCCAGAATTTTCTATGGACTTCTCTCATGGGTGTGAAGACTTGGGCTTGGAATTGGATGGAGAATTGGACTCAAATTTGGAAAGAGAAGATGAAGAGTTGAGAAAGGCTTGGTTTTGGAAATTGAATTGCAAAAGGAAAAGGGTTCTATTCCTTGGAAGATTTGGAGAATATTGAAGCCTATAAATAGAGAAGTTTTCTACCTCTCTACACACATCTCTACACACACAACAATTCTTTTCTTTTCTTATTCTTTGTGTGAACTCTTTAACATGAGTAGCTAATTTTATTGATTGAGGATGAATTCCTAGTTCTTAATATGATTTGAGTTTTTTTGTTTTTAATTCTATCTTGAAGTTTTTCACATGATTATCGTTTGTTTTTACTAATAGGAATGATCTTAATGACATTCATGATTGATTGATAGATTGTTTAGAATGCATGCTAAATTGATTTGTTAAGTTTAATCTAAATCTAGTATAAGTTAGGGAATAAGTAATCGTTCTCGACACTTTACATAAGTAGAAAACACAAGACCTTGCGGAGGGATTCCGTGGAGCAATTGTGTGTAGAAACAACGCTAGAAAGTGAACCAAGCGAACCGAGTTTAACTACTAGTACTAAACCTAAATTCATAGATCTTAATGCATTCAGGGAATTACATCTTGTAAGCGAACCTCATGGTGGTTCTTTTGAATAGAATCTGATAACTAAGCGGACCTGTTACTCAGTGAAATTAGGGATTTTGGGGCTAGCTAAGCGGACCTGCTATCCTACGGTTGGTGATAATCTGTGACTAATATCAAGTAGAAGAGAACATAACTTTAATCATTGTTTCGTAACGAAGAAGGATTCATTGATCTTGTCTCTCTTATTGCTTTCAACTTTATCTTTTAATTGCTTTGTTTATTTTCTTTTGCTTTTTACACCCCCCTTTCGTGACAATTTTTACAACTAGAATCTCGTGCTCCTCGTGGGATCGACCTTGACTACCCTATATTACTTGTTAATTAGGTAGTAAAGTATTAATTAATTTGTTGTGGTTACGACACGCATCAGGGCACCATAGGTGTGTTCGCGCCTTATGTTTGGTCGGCCCCTTTTCTTGACCAATCAAGTCGCTCTAAACCCGCCACCATACATTAAAGGCCAAATGCACCCTGTCGCGCCACCATACTAACTGGCAAGCCAAACGCGCCCTGCCACAACAACATATTAATCGGCATGCCAACATGCCACTCTTCCGCAGTAACATGCCACGAGCCACTTTAGCCTTGGCCATGCCGCCAAGCCCTAACTTTGGCCACGACGCCAAACCTAGCCTTGGCCATGCCGCCAAGCCCTAGCTTTGGCCACGGCGCCAAATCCTAGCTTTGGCCATGCCTCCAAGCCTTAACTTTGGCCACAGCGCCAAATCCTAGCCTTGGCCATGCCGCCAAGCCCTAACTTCGGCCATGGCGCCAAACCCTAATTTGGGCAAAGTTTTCACGCCAACCAAGCCAAGTAACGTTTCCCAGAGCGTTGGGATTGATATGGCAACATGGCCAATGTTGCCACGCCACATTTGGGTCTAACACCGATGTACCAAAGTCTAGCGGCCATGCACTACACCATTTGTAGGAATTAGCAACGGAGCCTGGACGTTGCTGACCGGGATCGCAACGGCAGGTTGACGTTTCAAAACACGGTGTTGCGGTTTTTCGCAACGGCATAAGCTCCGTTGCGATTCTTGGTCAGCAACGGAGATTCGCAATGTACCGTGCCGTTGCGACTTTGTTTATTCGCAACCAAGGTCTGCCGTTGCTAAGCTATTTCTAATTACATGAATACCCCTACCCGGAACTAAAATGTTATTGGATCTGGTTCTATTTTACTGGTTCTGGTTCTAATTTAGCAACATATCAAATACGTTGCTAATATTTTGCAAAAAAAAAAAAAAGGTCAAGTCTTCATTGACCTGGTCAAAATCCATTCCCCCCCCCCCCAACCCACCCACCCACCCACATTTCCCCACTGCAGTTACCCAGTTCCCCATATTCATCATTTCCATTGATATACAAACTATGTCATTCATTCATTCAACATACCAAATTAAATCATATTATGAAAAATGGATTCTTCAATTGATGTTAACAAAAAGTATGAGTATTTGATACAAATGTATTCTAAGTATCACAATAAACTAGTGTACACATTAGAAACATACTTGGTTCCTAAGTTCAGTTCATGGAAAGTTACGAAATTCCTAAGTTCTTCTAACTTAAATCACTATAAGGAGATACTACATAAACTTACAAATCTTGCAGCTGCTAAGGGACCTAATGGATACTGCTTTGTTCTCCAACCTTAATTTCTGATCTCATAACACAGCATCATTCAATCCACTTATGATTTCTGTTTGCTCACCAAAGGCATCTTGTTGTCTCCAAACCTGAGATGAGTAAACAAAATTTAAATGAGCAAACACTAAAACCAACAACAACCATTCTACAAAAATTAAAAGACTGTAACAGTAGTTGATGGGGTTTATAAATCAAATTAAACGACATAGTGCAGATGCACTAATATCAAACCTGTAAAGTAAAATATACTGACGATATTGAAAATCGTCGATGCAGTGATAATGAACTAGCACACAAAATTTGATTCAATAAGAAATATTACAGAAACTAAAAAAAAAATGGATACAAAAACTTTAATTGATTAAAGATAGGGATATTTGTATCTAACTTCTAGAATATTCTCTGTTGTGGTTACACTACTAGAATATGTGAGCATGGGATATTTGTATCTAACTTCTGGATAAGTCAATATTATATACTGAACTATTTTTTTTAACTGATTTCTACAGAACTCGGGAAGAGCTGAATGAAAGTTAAGTAAGGTTTTCTCATGGTTAATTCTTAATGAGTAGTGTGGTCATCGAGCATTCTCAGTTTATAAGGACTTAAACAGATCGGAAGTCTGGGTCATGGCATGATTTTATAAATATTGACTTCGAGGATTCCACAACATCATCATCCTTAATGAAACTTTACATAAATGAACATATACCATTTTTTTTTATCGACCAAGCATAACTTGTCCGACCCAACCGGTGATGATGAATGTTCTTCCCACGCCTTTCTGACTGTGATTGATAGAGAGCCTATAACAGATTAATCACCATTACATGATCGGTTAGACAAATATATGACGTAGAGCACAAAAGAGATTGATAGAATTGCAGTAATCAACATATGCACAAACATCTATACAGATAAGACCCGTGAGAGTGTACTTGACTTAATAAAGCAAAGAATTTAATTTAATAACTGGATTAACATATTGGATAAGTATATAGTAAGACATATTGGAAAAGAAGCTTACAGCAACTGCGAGGCCCATCTGAACAGGGAGGAAGAACAACAAATGTCCCTCAAGAATTTTTTTTATCAACTGAGACTCCACTTGCTTCCAAATTCCTCTGCAAGTCATAGATAGATTCAGTTGCAGATGTACTGCTTTTTGACTTAAGCCCAAATACCTGCATATGACCATAGACCACTATAAGTGAACCGAGCACAAATATCCTTATCATATGACCTCAAGGCCCTACTGTGAGCTAAAAAGAAAAAGGTATTCAACATCTCATAGACCACTATTAACTTCCATTCTAGGCAGATATGTGACAAAATCAGATAAATTGTGTTGTTTAAGAACGCGACGATAGCTTCAAAATTGATATTCATCTAAAGTTTGCAGGTCAAACCAGAAGTTACTTGCTACAGAAAAGACCCAAATCCTAAACCCAACAACTATTCAAATACGATCAAATGTGAGAGAAACTCAAGTCAAGTTGTTATTTTACCTTCATGTTAACAGCAAGATGGAACTGCTACGTGTTCAATTTGTCAGTCTCATCAACAAGCTTTTTCAGGTTAGACTCCAAGTAATCCTCCCTAGAAATAGAGTCTAATTTCGATCTTTTTTGATCTATATAGTCCAAGAAAACACATAAGAGAGTAAATGAACTCATGATCAAAATAACAAAATTATAAGACTAGATGCAGTTTCATTTAAGGTATCGTACTGATATGGTTCTCCAATTCACGGCGTTTTCTTTTTTCTTGCTGAATCGTGTTGTGAATACCTTCCTACAAAAGAAAAAGAGAAAATGTGTCAGAAGAGCAGACGCAGTCTCATGTAGGTTTAATTACTTCTATAGATTCATCGTAACATACACGTTGCCTTCGAAATTTAGCTGCTTTGTTTCTGTAATTGGTTTTGCTCACTCTGAAGTTTTCTACAGAGTGCCTCCAGACCAGTAATAGTGTCTTACATCTCTCTTTTACTTGACCTAATTTTTTGAATTTCACCAGCATCTACACCTAAGATAAAAAAAAAAATGAAGCACATAAGAGGTTCAAACAGCTCTTAGACAGGACTATTGCGCACAAAAATCTTTAAGATACATTAGATAAAAAAAGGCGTGAAGGAGACAATGAATCAACACCTGCGGATACATGTCCACCATATCTAGATTTGGTCCATCTGTAGTGGTTTGCTGGAGTCCAAAGATCATGAATACCAAGTTGGTTGAAACCAGTAATGTATCGGAACAAAATGACCTTGCACATGCTTGTGGTAATGGAAATGATATGACTGTAGGGACTATTGTTTGCTTCTAGAAAATTGAATAACCACAAAATTTAACTCCAAATGAAAATAAATATTTTTGTTTAAGAGGCATCAAGATAAGACATGCTAAAAAATTGTATATACGCGTTTGAAATTCTCAGCAGCTAAGCATTCAGATAAGAGTTAAAATAAAAATGCAATGCGGTATCGTATGAAATTTTGAGATGTTGATTTAGAAGTGTGATCTGATCAAGAAGTCACACACAAAACAACCGAAAGACATGGAACAAGAATACTTACATTCAGAAGTAATTTGCTTCTCCACCTAAAGGATAGAACTCCAATTCGCTAGGCATTCAAGACAAACATCTTGAAGTTCCCATGGGTTGATGCTAGTCTTGGAACACGATGAATGGAGAAATGAACCAGACCATAATCATGTAAAATAGGAGATCGAAAATCAAGAATATCAACACCACAAGATCAAATTAGAAGATGAAATCTTCAAAATGTAAATAGGGAAAATCATTAATGTTCAATCCTATGACATTGAGAGACACTACATTCTTGATGTAGGGAAAATCAAGAGATGGAGGAAGCAATCCGGAGAATAACCATGACAACCCAATAGAAATATTAATGAAGAATAGAGAGGGACCAAATAAAAAAAGCTAAAGAGCAAAGGAAATTTCAAGAAAAAGACCAGTGTCAAAAAGAGAACTGTCAATACACCCTTCACGTTAGAAGTACAAATGGGAGGAATACCTCCCTAAATCTACTACATTAACCAACATCTTTGGTATAAACATATTAAGGCTTATATGAGATGTATGTTACAATAAGAACCATGATGCTATATTGTGCAAATATTTGGCGTCAAGCTTAATAGGAGAAGCGCTAAAGTGGTTTGAAAGTCTACCAATTGCCATTTATTCAAATGGGTGTACATCTCCTGTGAGTATCTCATACTCTCATTTTGTGAATGCTCTCTTAACGACTAACTTGTTATACATTCAAATTTTAGAATCAAAAATACAATTACTAATATATCGCCTTAGAAGAAAGACAAATGAAATGAATTCATATCCAATCGCGTATATTGTTACCTCGGTTCATCAATCAAGGTCCATTGAGTCAAGAGGTTTGAACGTGAAAGGAACTACTACAATCGTAACGGCAATAATAAGATTCAAAGGCTAGATCATGCAAGAAACTTATGGTGGACGAAGGCAAAATAACCGTGGAGGGCGGAGAAGTCATAGAAACAGTATGGGAACAAATTAAGATGCCTCCACCGAATGCTAGCGTTGAAAAGATCCGGAAGCTATACTTGTGATGGAAAATGTACCCGACACCTGGTTTCAAAATCAATGGGCATCAAACAAACGATTGTAGAAACATAAAGAGAATTATTCTCGGGATGATTGATCGAGGAAAAGTCAATCACTTTCTAAGGGGAAAAAACAGTCGACATTACCACCACCACCGGTCTGCACACGAACCTAAGGAAAGGAAACATTTGTGATAAAGTAGGAACAAAAGCCAAGAATTTGAACTGCAACTCCATTGTCCACTCTATCGCACCATCGAAGATTTTCATGACAATGTGCTCGGTAGAGTCTTTGCGAGAGATGCTAATGATAAAGAAATTATGAGTACGGCGAGATCATGTGATTAGAAACGATGCTTGATTGAAGACTATTTCTTTCTCTGCAGATAAGTACCAAAAGGAAGAAAACACATGATAGCCGTTGGTTGTGAAACTAGAGATTAACCCGAAACATCGATGGAGAAGATGATGAGGCGAGAAGCTTGTTCAACCGGCGAATTTTAATCGACACTCTAAGTTCGGTGAATATCCTCTTCTACCATACTTACAAGACGATGGGAGGAAAAGATGAGGATTTGATCCCCTCTACATACAAAATATATGGCTTTAATGAAACAAACCAAAGAGAGGTTCACATGAGAATACCTCTACAAGGATTATCAAGCGGTATTTTATTACGTGGTTGACGTGGAATCTCCATACAATCGGCGATTAATTTCATGAAATCTTGGGAGTCGCGTCAACGTATCATCAATGTATTAAATTCCACATCCATCCATGGCATTGGTATTATACGGGGAGATTGGAAGGAGTCGCACAATGTCATGAAGTAGATGTAGAAAGCTGCGAAGAAAGGAATGCCAAAAGAAAAGGGTGGAAATAAACTGTGAGAGATGAGCGGAGAAAGGAAAAAGCGATGGTGGATGCCATAGAAGTAAGGATTGAACATACCTCGCGAGGTGAATGCCTAGACAAAGCGAATATTATGGTAATAAAGAAGGGATATGAGGAGCAAAAGGCATAAGAAATGAATAAGCAACAAAAACGGAGAAAAAATAAAAGTAATGATATCGAGAATCTCATGAAGAGTAAAAATGAAATTCACTAAGAAAGAAAAGTGAAATACAACAAGTGAAAGCAGAACTGCGAATACTTAGCAAACAAATATCAAAATAATGAAACATGAATGATTGAATGATTTAACAAATATAAATGCGCAAATGAATGGGACGAACCTTTATGGCGTACACCCCTAGTTCGCGAATAACATTTCGTAAGAAGAGGCAAATGTAAGACCTAAAGTCGTCATATAAGGGGGTGCTTATCATTACGGAGGAGAGATTCTTCGCAGCCGTTGTTTTGATTCAAGTTCTTCAATTCGTTGGAAAATTCCGTGAGTTGTTCTTTCTCGATTCAAGCTCTCTAATTCTAGCTTGAAGCCTCTTCTCGAATCATATCTTTAATCAAGGAAGTATGCTCGGCGTAAAGACTAACATCAACACCTAGGTTATTTAAGCGTTATCTAAAACTTTCGCAGCCAGAATTCATCATCATTATTTATAACAAGGAGCGACACGAATCATCTTCTCGCTCACTAAGCAAAGAGTTACGCGAAGCAATTCATCTCGCTAGTTATTATCCATAGGATCGGAAATGTATGGAGAAGAATAGCCTCATCGGAGAGATTATATACATCTGCAAAAGTAATAAGTCGTAACTTAAGGCGACCATTAAAATAAAAATAATAAAAGGAGGTAAAATTTTATACCATAAAGTTGCTGATTGGCATTTTGAAGAGGACACCTTATCCTTTTGGGAATTAAGTTCGGTGTTTAACTTTTGAATTCTCGTCTTTCGCGAGATGACGCAGCGATCTCTAATTCTGAACCTTCTCGCTCAACCGCAAATTCTTCTTTTCAAGATTATTGCGCCTTCTCTCAAGGTCCAGAGGCAACTACAAAGGGAGATCTTCCAACCTATGAAAGGAGATAGAAAAGCTGTTAATACATATACAACAATATAAAGTCAATGGGGAGACATAACCAAGGATGATACTTTTCTGAGATTCGCAGGAAGAACATGTGGGCGGCTAAGGACCATTTAAAATCAAGGGTACAACCCACCATTTCTCATCTTTAGAGTGGCGAGGAGTAGTATTGTTACGATGAATAATCAACACAACAAATAAATTAGTGAAATGTATATTAATGTTCTCCTATTTCTTGATGTAGGTGTTGCTGACACACAAAACAATGACAAATAAAAGCTAAGCAAAGGAAATTTCAAGATGTCAAAATGTCAATACACGGGGAGAAAGGGTATAAGCTTATAACCATTTTCCACTGTAAAAGTTTACCAATTGCAATAAATGGGTGTACATCTCCTTTGGTCTAACACGATGACCATAATCATGTACGAGAAAGAATATCAATAAGCATTACTATTAATGTTCTCTATTTCTTGATGTGGTGTTGCTATGACAAATAAAAAGCTAAGCAAAGGTCCATTGAGTCAAGAGGTTCCTCGTCAACTGCCTAATCGCCTATATATCAAGGTCCATTGAGTCAAGATTCCTGGTTTCAAAATCAAAACCTCCATGTCTAACATCAATCGGAACTTCAAACTCAACAAGTACCATCACGTTTCACAAGACTCCCATCCGCTCCAAATTTCAAGTCAGTATAATCGAAAAATAACTTCTCAAATCAATGGCGGATCGCAAAAATACGAGAAGAGTAGATAGTATTGTACATGGTGAAACAAAAACTGGCGTATTTTTCCTAAAACCTTTTGAAGAATAGGAGTAACTGGAACTTCGATAAAACCAGTTAGCTAGCCAAGAACTAGAGTTACTCGTTCATATAAGATATACAAACTTTGATAGATGTACCTCGAGGAGGACAGGACCATACACATCCTTTTTAAACTCGCCGATGTTCTTGTAAGTTATAACCAGCTATAAGCCTCGTATATTTTTTCAGCTCCAGAAATTTTCAAAATGAACTAATAGATAAAACAACCAGCAATGCTATCATTAGCTACAATAGAGCATGCAATGAAGGATGCTCGGTGCATTTCTCTATCTCTATTATGATAATTTGTTCCTTAAATAGTTGCACATCAACGAAAGCATACCAGCTTTTCCATGGACAACCTTGTGGTTGGTACAGGAAAAGTAACTATAAAACCATCTAGATCTTCTCTTTTAGGTATACAAAAAAAGACAGGCAATTGCTTGAACTAGCTCAGTCCCCCTTTGCAAGCATTCATTCGCTAATTCATCTCTGGATAAATAAACGAATAGGGTTTCTTTAGCTTTCACTCCCACAGGCAATTCAAGTTTTTGGAAAACCTTATTTGACAAACAGATAAAAAAACGAAACTCCAAAACCACCAGAAAAAATCCAAGACTGGTGTATTGAATAGCCCTGTAACCTAAAGAACTCAAGGTGAAAGAACAAAGATTAACTTAAAAAAACTCGTGCAAGAGTTGACTTCATTTATTTACATCCCTCATGTATAGTTATCTTGCAGATGAATGGAGATGAAAATCCAGAAAAAACTAGAATCGATATTTTAGAAATTTGAGATGGGTATGAAGATTAGGATCCTTTATTCACAGATCTAAAACCAAATTAAACATCGGACGAAAAATTAAACAGGTACAAGCAAGGTTTTGAACGAACCCTATTCTGCTTTATAAAGATTTTTAAACATGAAATCTTTGAAAATGATCCTGATGATGAATTAAAACACTTAATTGGAAAAAAAAAATCGAAGGAAAACATAGATTTTAGGTTTTTGAAACCTAAAATTATCTTTTTTAAAACTGTTCAAAACATCAACTATAGATGATTAATAGAAAAATTAGGGTAAACTTAAACTAAAAATTAAACGAAACCCTAGAAATCGATATACTTAAACTTAAATCTATAAATTGAAAAATTATATTCACATCAGAAACCCTAGAAATCAAAATCTCTAAACCCTATAAACTGAAACGAAAGGATGACGCGAACGATTATACCTGGCTGTTGATTTCAGTGATTTTAGAGATGAAGTTCTTCATGCGGAGATGGAGAGGAGATGAATGTTCAGAGATGGAGAAGAGATGGGGAGGAGATGAAAGAGTCTGGCCGAGAAAAATGAAATGGATTTCTTCTCGATAAGGCAGGATATAAGTTAACGTAGGATGAAGGGTGGAAAAAAAAAAGGGAAGGCTTGACCGAAGTTTGAATGGGGTGTATTTACCAGTCCTAGTGTTCCCGACCACACACGCGCTTCACACGCTTAAACCCAACGCAGTTGCAACTCGCAACCTTACGTGTGAGGTTGCAAAATTCGCAACAGATACTAGACGTAGCGAAAAATTAGCAACGGGGATTAGCAACTAATATTTCGCAACGACACTACTGCCGTTGCAAATCTGGGTTACAAATCCCTTAAAATGGTGTAGTGATGGCTACGCCAGACGCTACTTCGTGCCACTGGCATATGCTAACTATGCCAGCCACGCCACCATGCCACAGTCATGCCGCACGTGCTAAATAGGGTTGCGATGCACCAAACCCTAATTTAGCTAAAAGTTGCCATGCCAACTGGATCCAGTGACTCTCCTAAGGCCTTAAGATTAACTTAGCAACAGGTCCAATGTTACCGAAGTCATATTTGGGTCTAACACCAATATGCCACGACAGCTGCTACGGCTACGCCACTGGCACGCCGCCATGTCATGGCTACGCCAGACGCCACTATGCCAATGGCGCCACTTTGCTATACAACAAGATATGGCCATAATCAATGGCCATCCTTCCTCATGAGATACAATCTCAGCCATCCAAGTTCGCCACTGAACTGACGGACTTGTGGCGAATTCCAGGCAACCAGCTAGTGGCCATGGCTACGCCAGGCGCCACTTACACCACCGTTCCACTGGCATGCACGAGATATGCCAGTCATGCTGCAGTACCACTGGCATACACCAAAAACGCCAATGTGCCATTACCAGGCGCCAACAGAAGGTAGCCATAATCAACGACTAACCTTCCTCGTGAGATGCAATCTCAGCCATTCAAGTTCGCCACCAAACTGACGAACTTGTGGCAAGTTTTAGGCGGCCGGCCAAGGCAATCCTAATAGCATCACATGCTATTTTCATATGGCAAGTCTCTTGAATTTGACTTGCCACACGTAGCAAAGTGCTACATGTTTTCCACGAAAACACTCGAGACATCAAACATGTCACAAACTGGGGATACTCATCAGGGTATTGGTCTGGAGGTTTACAGTGTGTGGCGTGCAATACGCCCGTTATAAGAAAGTGTCATGAAGCGGGACAATTAGTGGTGATAAAAGTAACGGTGCAGACTAATTCACTTCCTTCATCATGGAAGCATAATGCCTGACGGTTACACGTTACTCTATTCTTCCACCACTCAATCGTTTCCTCTTCCTACGAGACCATGGTACGTTTCAATATGACTTGTATAAATAGGCTTCACCTATTTACCACAAAACAACAAGTTTTTGGTCGGCAACATCACAGTATCCAGAAATCACCAAAGAACTGATACCTTTCATTCTAGTTCCACTTTCTGATACAAGTCATTGTAGGATCAGAATATCGCGACATCAATACTTCGCGAGATTAATAAATAACGATATCGCGAGGGAGTCACAGAGAAGTAAAATAAATGACGCAATGAATGACGACAGCCAGAACATGAGAAGAATGTGAAGACTCAGCGAGATTTAGGAGTGTCGCGAGAATTGGTATATGTACACTTGCGATATTTCGCAAGACATTCCCGAAAATAAAGGACAGCTTAGATGTCATCCACTATGTACTACCCTATATAAAGGGTTGAGTCAGTCTGTTGTAGGGAGAGTTCTTTTTGAATTGTGAAGCAAGTCATTAGGAGAGAGAAAATTAAGAGTGATTGTAATTTCTTTTGCTCTATTCTATCTTCCTCTGTAAACATTTCAAGAAAATAATCAATAAAATCTATAGTTATTCATCTTCAAATGGATTAATTGAGTAAATTCTAGTGAGGGGTGTAGTGTGGGATTTCCTGCAACTACATATGCGCTAGAAACAGGGACTGAGTAGAGATCAACCTTGTGAATTGAAAGAATCAGGAGTAACAAGAAAGAAATTTCGTATAATTTTCAACAATTTACTAAAATTGAGAAATGGCTAGAAGAAGGAATGCATCAGAACAACCAACAATTGTAAGGAGAAGCGGGAGATTAGCTGGAGAAAGGAGAAATGAAGTAGGTGAACCATCAAGAATAAACACAAGAGATAGAGAAGAAGGTCAAATTCAACCACCAATTCAACCAGCACCGAATAGAGTAATAGATTATGATAGGGTGAGTGTGCATACATGGAGATCAAATTCTATGGAAGAAAGAGAAGAAGTGCAACAATTGATAAATAATGGACAAGATGAGAGAAATCAAGAAGAGATGGGAGAAACAAACTCATAGAAATGAAGAAGTCGCAAAGATTAGAAACGTTGAGGCAAACAATACATGAAGAAAGGCGATTAGAAGCGGAAGAACGCGCAAATTTAACAAGGCAAAACCATGAGTTAAGAATGGAAAATATGAGGTTGCGTAATAGGAGGTCGAGAAGTAATACTGGGATCAAGATCAGATCGGTTAGAGATGATATGAGGAGAATATTACTGTAGAAAATGTTAATGAAGAAAACCTAGAAAGAGAGCCAAATCTCGATGAAGGATGCTGCGAAAAGAAGGAAATAGTGTGTATTCCACGTCCAGAGATTTTACAGAATGTCCAAAATAACGGAAATCAGAGAAATAGGCAGCAGAATGGTCCAATTGATGAAGAAAATCAGGAAGAAAGAAGAAGAATATTGCATGGGAGAGAAACACAGAGGAAACAAAAGGAGATTGAAGATGACATCGAAAAGCATTATATTGAACAAGCGCGTCTAGCTTGCGAAAGGGAAAGATTAAGAGTAGAAATGAAAGAACGGGAATTGGAGGAAGCAATTCGGCAGAACAATCATGACAATCGAGAAAGAAGGCGCGAGCAAAATCGCAACAATGGAAATATCAATGAAGAATATGAAAGAATACAAAGGAGAGCTGATAGACAACCAAGAAGAGAAAATGATAGATACAATGGTGTGCGAATTCGTGAACGAGATGAAGGAGAAAGTCGCAGAGAAAGAAGAGAAGAAAATGTTGAACAAGAAAATCAAGGTAGACATGAACGCAGAAGGAGAGAGGCAGAGCTAAAAAGACCAATAAATTCGAACCCTGATGTAAATGAACAAATCTTAAGAGAGTTGGCAGAGATGAGAGGAATGTTGAACAATAGAAGAGGAGGAGGAAGAAGACAATTGGATGAGGCCATCGAAGAAGCTGCGAAAACCCCCTTTACACTAGAGGTGCAGTTAGGAGGAATACCCCCAAAGTGCAATTTACCCGCATTAACCAAAGATTTTTGATGGAACAACTTGTGCAATACAACACATCAAAGCGTATGTGAGATGTATGCTGCAATGGGAAAATCATGATGCCATATTATGCAAATATTTTGCATCAAGTTTAACAGGAGAAGCGCTGAAATGGTTTGAGGGTTTACCAAGAAACACAATCACGTCATTCAATCATTTACAAGCTATATTCTTAGGGGCATATATAAGTAATAACTCCTCGCGACCAGGTATTGAAGATGTATTCGGGCTGAAACAAAGAGTTGGCGAAAGTTTGAAACATTTAACTGTGAGATGGAAGACAATGTGCAGCGAAATGGCTTGAAGGGTGGATGAAAGATATCTCATTCTATCGTTCATAAATGCTATGTTCGCAACCAATTTGTTATATATTCAAATTTTTAGAGTCAAGAATACAATCACGATGACTGAGTTGCGAGAACTTCAAGAGGAGTATATTGCTTTAGAGGAAAGGCAAAATGAGATGGAATCATATCCAATTGCGAATACAAATTCAAATGCTGCGAATGCAATTTTATTACCCAAACTGATAAACACGGTGGCGAGCACTTCGCAAGGTCAACAAGAACTGATAATAGATGATGGACAGCCAAAGATAGTAGCCATGGGAAGCCGTGATCAAGAAGAATTTGAGAGAGAAAGGAACTACTACAACCGTGGCGGCAGTAACAAAATTCAAAGACTTGATCATCCGCAAGAAACTTATGGAAGTCAAAGGCAGAATTATCATGGAGGGCAACGACGTCACAGAGTAGTATGGGAAGAAATCAAAATGCCACCACTAAATACTAGTGTGGAAAAAATATGGGAAGCTATACTCTTGATGGAAAACATACCCGCACCATGGAACATGGGGAATGAACCGCCACCACCCAGTGATAGAAGTCACGAATTCTGCTCTTACCACCGCTTTCATGGACATCTAACAAATGACTGCAGAAACATAAAAAGAATCATCCTCAGAATGATTGACCAAGGAAAGCTGAATCACTTTCTAAGAAGTGAAGATAAAGTTCAACCGTTGCCACCACCGCCAGAGATGCACAGGACAAACTTAGCAAAGGGGAAAGAAACATTCGTAATAGAAGTTGGAGCGAAAGCTAAAAATTTGTTTTGCAACTCCATTGTACACTCATACCGCACAATTGAAGATTTTCACGATAACGTACTCCGTAGGGTTTTTGCGAGGGATGCTGATGATAAAGAAGTAATGAACATTGCGAAGACATCGCAGTTAAAAGAGTGGCAATTGTAGATTATTTCTTTCTCTGCAGAAGAAATACCTAAAGGCAGAGAGATACATGATAGCCCATTGGTTGTAAAATTGGAAATTAATCCAAAACCTATTGATGGCGAAGACGATGAAGCAGAAAATTGCTGGGCGATCAATAGAATCTTAATTGATACTGGGAGCTCAGTAAACATTCTTTTTTACCATACTTACAAGACTATGGGAGGAAAGGATGAAGATTTGATACCTTCGACATACAAAATATGTGATTCAATGGCACATCGAATAAGCCTAAAGGAGAAGTTCATATGAGAATACCCTTGCAAGGATTATCAACTGAAGTTTTGTTCTGTGTGGTTGATGTGGAGTCCCCTTATAATGCATTGATTGGAAGGCCATGGTTGCATGAAATTCTGGGTGTAGCGTCGACATATCATCAGTGTATAAAGTTTCCTCATCCTAGTGGTGTTGGAATTATAAAGGAAGATTGGATGGAAGGACAAAAATGCTATGAGATTGATGTGGAGAGTTGCGAGGAAAGAGCTGCAAAAAGAAAGGGCTGGAAGCAAAATATAAAAGATGAACAAAGAAGAGAAAGGTTGATGGTGGATACCATAGATACAAGAGGTGAAGATACATCGCGAAGCAAGTGCATGAAAACAGTGGAAAATTATGATGGAAAGGAATCGTTAAAAGGTTTGAATGGTGCAGAGGCAGAGAGCAGCAAGAGCAAAAAGTGTAAGAAATGAATAATCATCAAAAAGCAATGACAAAAGCATATTAAGGGTAAGAGGAAGAAAAAATAAATGAAGAACAAATACGAGAGAATCTCGCCATCAAGAATGTATGACAAATTTGATTGAAGAATTGAAATGAGATTATTACAAACAAAGCAAAATTGTGCGATAGCTTCGCAAACAAAATAGCAAGAGATAATCAAAAATGAATGATTGATTGAATTAACAAAAATGAATGAGTGAGTGAATGGGACGAACCTTTATGGCGTACACCCTAGTTCGCGAATGATATTTCGCAAGAGGCAAATGTAAGACCTAAAGTGCGTCATATAAGGGGGTATCTCTTGACATGGCTCGGGGAAAGGTTACACCGCTCCCGGAACTGAGTCATGGAGATTTGGGGCCCATGAAAGCCTATCCTGGAGATACCTTGGATTTCCAACTATATATATATAGGTTATACCCTGGTTGGACGCCCGAGGGTCTCTTCCAAGGAGTCGATGTATGCTCAAGGCGCCGGGGTACACGGTTGAGCCAAGAGTGCCTGGGGCATTTGAAGTGTCTCGGCCATTCTTGGCAAGTCTTGGTATATGTTGCACTCGTCCCGAAGAAAACTCCACTTAGGGTGCAATCTCGTAACCATAAACCATATAGGTATAAGGGATAAGAGGCTGCGAAAACAACTGGTTGTTGTTAAGACCAGATGGGAGGAGCTAGTCTTGTATGGCCGATGTACGCCTCCTTGAAGGGGCAACCAGGGAGAAGATAAGGGCGGCACCCTCCATTAGGGAGCTGATAAGTGTCAAAAGACGCAAATGTCATGAGGCTTTATTTTCGCAAGGAAATTTAGGCTTGTCATATTTGTGCGATGATCTTGTACAGGCAATAATACTAACGCAAGGATAAGACGAGATCAATGGGTTTTTGCATGAAAATGTAAAGACGTCCTGCGATTTCGTCGCAAAGACGGCAATGTCATGGGATTTTACATTCGCAAGAGTATTTAAGCCTGTCATATTGTCGCAAATAAAATATCCTGCAGAGGCAAAAATACTTAAGAAATGATAAGACAAGGTCAATGGGTCATTACATGAAAATGTAAAGACGTCCTGCGATTTTGTCGCAACGAGGGGTGGCGAAATAAGACCTTTAATTAGGAAGGCAAAATAAGACCACACAAGAAATGATAAGGCAAGATCAATAGATTTCTTCATTTGTGAAGACGTCCTGCGATCTTGTCGCAATGATGAACTTCAACATAAATAAAGATATAGCCATACAAAAAGTTGAGGAAGCAAATAAGCTTGAGAAAACGATTATATTTCTTCATAAAGTTACCAACAATAAGGGCAAAATTCAGAGATTTCATTACTCAGAGATAATTGATCAAATCTCTCATTTGAAAATAAATAACAGAGGCAAGTATGGGAATAAATAGGATAAAATCTTGTTATTCATTTCCATATGATAGATTTATGTATTCATAATGCTGGTCAGTTGTATTACAAAGAAGAATTGCTTGATTAATATGCGCAAGTAAAGAAAACAAAGATTGAATTCATATTTAGTAATCTAAGAAATTTACAATGAGGAGTTATAGAAATGGAAGATTAAAAGGGTATATATACAGATATTACAAGAAGCGAAAGAAGAAAAAGAAGTTATTTCTTTGAGGATTCTTCTTTTTTGTCAGATTCTTCAATTCCATCATTCTTTTCGCCAGATTCTTCTTCTTCGCTAGCTTCACTATCAGAGACATCCGAGAAAGGCATATCTTCAGGAATATCATCAAGAAGACAAGGATATGAACTAAGAGGAATGCGGTGATCATTGCAAAATGTTTCAATAGTTTGATTGCGAAAACGAACAGCATCGTTATTAAAATTCGCTACTGTAGCTTGCAGTTGTTTCTTCAACTTGGAATACTTGATGTCGCGAATAGAGAGGTCCTTTGAGAGTTGTTCTTTTTCAGATTCAAGTTCTTCAATCCTTGTCTGAAATCTCTTCTCGGCTTCTGCAAACAAGTGACAATAAGTTAATAGCAATACTACAGAAAAAAGGAGTAAGAAAGTAAAAAAGGAATAATAAACAACCTTCTCTGTCAGATATCATATCTTTAACCAAGGCAGTGTGCTCGGCATGAAGGCTAACATCAACACCTAAGTTATTCCTGGCATTATCTAGAACCTTCGCAGCCCAAGCGAATTCATCATCATTATTTATAACGAGAAGCGAACGAATTTGATCTTCTCGCTCATTAAGTATGGCATTCTCGAAAGAGATTCATCTCGTTCAATTTGTACTTCGAGAAGAGATTTTTGAAATTTTGCTAATGCCTGTGCACCTTTATTAGCAATGCGGTCTTTGTCATCTATAAGGCCACTAATTTTCTTCCTTAAAGTTTTGGTTTTCTTATGAGAATCAAGATACATTTGTTTAAATCGGTTGGCTAAACCTAAACTAGATCTATGCTCAATCTCTAAGAGACGATATTTGGCTTGAAGTTCATTTAATGGAAAGGAATCAACTTTGTTTGACGAACTACTTAAAGATTCGTTGAGATGAGTGAGAAGAACATCATTATCCATAGGCTCGGAAATGAATGGAGAAGAATGGCTTCTTCGTAAAGATTATATATGTCTGAAAATAATAAATCGAGCAAAGAAAAGCAGATGACAAAATAAAGACGACTTGAAGAGTAAAAATTTTATACCATAAAGTTGTTGATTTGCACTTTGAAGAGTAGATATTTTATCCTTCTGAGAAGTAGACTCAACTTCCAACTGTTGAATCTTTTCATCTTTCTTGCGAGACGTCGCAACTTCAGTTTCTAGTTCTTGGATCTTCTCTTTGAGTTGGAGATTTTTCTTTTCAAGGTTGTCGCGTCTTTTCTCGAGATCTGAGGCAACAACAAAGGAAGCTCTCCCAGACTATAAAGGAAAGTAAAGAAATTGTTAAGATAAAGCTTATAATCGAAGTTACAGAGAAGCAAAGGAATATGAACATACCAAAGCATTGAGAGCATTTAAGAAACTGGAAGTCAATGTTCGGGAAACTCCGCGAAAAAAATCATTGTCCACTAGCAAGGGGGCATCGCAAATTCTAGCGAGAGCTTCGCAAGTAGCAGATAAATGATCATCTCCCAATCCTTGCATAGAATCGGAGAAGACACTAGACAATTGCGCCATAGCAGAAGTAATCGAGTGATTCTCCTTCGCAGAGGAAGTACCAACCTCATTTTCATCCTCATCTGAGCTCTCGCTTGGTTTGAGAACTAGAACGAGAAGAGGGATGGGTTTTCCGTTTTTTAGAAGATGGAGCAGAAGACTTATCCTTGCGAAGAGTGATTTTATTCTTGCCCTTAACCTTCGCAGCTTCGGGAATGTCTATTTCTTCAATAACCTTCGCACACGAATGAAGATAAGAAACAGAGGCAACAATATTGTTAAAAATAACAAAAGAAAATTATTTCTTACTTCATCCGTGATCGATCGGAGTATCGCCAGAGTACTCGCCTTTGGACGTCTTTCATAACTCCTTTTCAATTTGTCAATCTGAAAATTTTACAAGTCTAGTAAATATAAGAAGAAGGAAATATCATACAGCAAGCCTGAAATAGGAAATATACCTCTTTTGCCTTCTCGGGCCACTTAAATTCCCAAGGATGATAGTCTGCGAGATGCGCAGGGAGTGTATGAGAACCTGCAATATAAGGTCCACTCAAAAACAGAGGAACAACCCACCACTTTTCATCCTTGGAGTACCGAGGAACATTATTTTTGCCCGAGTGCCAGTCAATATCTTGCATAAGCAGCTTATCATTGGAAATATTATCTTTTCTCTTTAATCGAGCACCCCAGCGAGATTTATCATTTCTCATATTTATTACTTCATAATTTTCAAAAAAGTTTTCCACGGTATATTTCTCAGCGTCTATTTCTAAATCCGCAAATCTAGGATCTTTGACATCATCAGGATATAAAGATCCCTTACCAGCACCACGGTTGGCGAATTCAAGCATTAGACGAATACAATCGCCACTTAATTGATAAATAGCTCGCGAGAATTTCTCATGAGCAAGAATTTCATAGAATAAAGGTATCTCGGGATTGTAGAGAGGAATGGGAAGGCCTGCGAGGATTTGACCTAGCGAGACTATGATCTTCTGATCATTACATTGATGATCAGAAAACAACTTTGAAGAAAGTATAGATGAAGACTCTTGATCAGGAATGGTCGATAAGATGAAACCCTTCTCTTGAAAATTCTTTTGAGCTTCCTCAAAAAGGGGTTTATATGTACGACCAAGAGAATCCATTATTAGAGTATGGGAATGAATAGAGAATTGAAGATCGAGAGAAAGAAAAAAGGGAAGGTTTACAATAGCAGAAGCGCAAATTGCGGAGGAAGAAAGTTGAAGGAAAGTTGCAGAGGGAAAATAAAAGAGAAGAAGAGAAGGGTAAGAAAACTTTATATAGAGAGGAGAATCCTCGAGAAAACAAATGCATTTAATGCGAGATGGGACGTGAATGGTCAAGAATAAACGGTTGAAAGAGACGTGTCAAGAAAAGAGTGGAAGAAGAAACACCTGTAATAAATTTCGTACATGAATAAAACAGATAAAAATGAACAATTGCGAGATAAAGATGAGCAATTGCGGCATTTTGAAATATTGATTCTCATGACATTTTCTCCTTCGCAGAAAAGACATGAGAAGAGGCAAGATGTAGGATCAGAATATCGCGACATCAATACTTCGCGAGATTAATAAATAACGATATCGCGAGGGAGTCACAGAGAAGTAAAATAAATGACGCAATGAATGACGACGACAGCCGAACATGAGAAGAATGTGAAGACTCGGTGAGATTTAGGAGTGTCGCGAGAATTGGTATATGTACACTTGTGATATTTCGCAAGACATTCCCGAAAATAAAGGACAAACTTTAGTTTGTCATCCACTCGTGTACTACCCTATATAAAGGGTTGAGTCAGTCTGTTGTAGGGAGAGTTCTTTTTGAATTGTGAAGCAAGTCATTAGGAGAGAGAAAATTAAGAGTGATTGTAATTTCTTTTGCTCTGTTCTATCTTCCTCTGTAAACATTTCAAGAAAATAATCAATAAAATCTATAGTTATTCATCTTCAAATGGATTAATTGAGTAAATTCTAGTGAGGGGTGTAGTGTGGGATTTCCTGCAACTACAGTCATAAAACAACCACACCTTCAGAATCAACTATTCTGGTCTCAACACTTTCTTCGCTTCCCTCCCTAAGACCAACCCTTCTCCTTCACTTTGGACTGAAGCAAGCCTGGAATGGCCATTTCTTGGTTTAGGCCAGGATTGTACAGATTGATCTCTCGAATCAAAAGTACTCCCAAGCAGTGCATTGTTTAGGGTTTAGATTCGTTTCTCATCCACACACCTAAGATTACCAAAATCGGCAGAAACAGTTTTCACCCATAAATACTATATATCTTCCTTTTTTCGCATTTCTTAAAGACATTTGCAACAATATTTTAAGACCACAGAATCTGATACTCTTTACAGATGATTTCTCAACTTTTGCCATTTTTGAGTGAACTTTCCTTTTTCCTAAGGATTCTTTTTCATCAATTATCAAGTTTGGAACTACCCCTGAATTGGGGGCATCTAAGGGATGAACACGTTAATTAATTGTTTCCTTAGACAAAAAAATCTGAAGAATCCATAAGGAATTTTAGTGTACGCTACAGGTGAAAGAATCAAGCTTCCTAAAATAATATCCCATTAGGGTAGTATTATGATCACTACAAACATATAATTAAGGTTTTGTTTAGTGCTTTCTTGTTTTAATACCAATTTAAAAGGAGAGGATACCTAGTACACGAACAACTATTTCGTTCAGGAAACTGTATGGATAAACTTGTTACAATCTATAAGTATATTAACAAAAATAAAAAATCCTTGTACCGGATTGTGAAACAAGCTCGTCGGACAATCTGAAAAATCAATATCCAAGAATCAACTTAGTATATATTTGAAATGCTATAAACTATATTCCAACAACAACAAGTCTTGTAATCTATATTTCAAGACATGAATTCGCAAGAGCAAGTCCTACGGGTTCTATACAATTTGAGCTTAAAAACTGTATAGGTTGTTTAATTACTACTTGTGATATTTCTATTATAAAGATAAACAATATAATGCGGAACAGAAATAACACAAGACATCATAAATTTTTCTAACGAGGAAAACTATAATGTGCAGAAAACCCCCGAGACTTAGTTCATTTTGAATATCACGTTGTATTAAGCCGCCATAAACACTAGCCTATTATCATACTTTGGACTGGAATATAGCTGAGACCAAATCAACCTTCCGATCAATTCATCTTTAGTTGTGCTCCTTATGTTTTTGGATCCAACGTGATCCTACGCACTTGATTCCCCTAGATAACGTTCTTTATAGCCCTCAGAGTTGCTTCAGCTGAATTGAAGACTTTTAACAATTCGGTCTCTAATAGATAACTTATTGATTTCCTTGAGAAAGATATACGAATTAAAGGGAATGGAAATATTTTTGCTTATGAGGGGTCTTAAAGGTAGAGAACATATCAAGCAAACCTCACAAATAGTATAGCTTAGTCTCTTCAAAAGGTTATAGAGATGCTTAATTGGTTCTACCTCACAAGATCAATCTAACGAATACGATATTTGTGGAATTACAAAGCCTGGGATGAAGAGTACTTTATAATTTTTATCAATCTTATCTGGTGATCCATAATTGTTGAATGGCCATATAGCAAAAGAGACATAGTACGTAGATAATTACGATGATCAGAATAAGATTCTGGATATCAAAAACAATTAGGTAAAATAGTTTGATCAGACTTCACGAATCCTTTAATGAAAACTTTAAAATTTGTAACCTAATATAGTTTCACAAAAAATCTAGGTCTTTAGAGGACGACTCTAGGCGCAACTAGGATATATAAGTGTTAGGATTGAGATTCTAGTTTGCAGAGAGTCATATATTTACAATGATGAATAATGCTAGGTAGCTTACAGTCAAAGTTTAGCTCGTAAACTATTTTATATGTTTACGACTTACTTTGACACCAAGTAAGTTTAACTTTTCAATATAGATTGATCATGCAAGCATGTGAGAAATTCGCCTTGAGTTATAAACAACCCACATATATATATATATATATATATATATATATATATATTTATATATATAGAGAAGCTTTGTGCACCAGATGCTAGCCCAAAAATAATGGCTAAGTTTTTTGTGAACCATCAAGCATGTTTGTCTCAAAGACTATATTAGTTCGTGAAATATCCAAAACAGTTTGTGAATAGTTTGTCATCTCAGAGTTTTGAAACTTTTCATATCTATAATTTCGCGATCTGTCCAAATCAATTCATGTATTTAAGTTACAAAAATTATCCAGAACCTCTTAAAATCAACAAGTCGCGTACTTACCAAATCAGTTCGTGTACTTGTGGATTTTAAAATATCCAAGAACATCTCAAAATCAACTAGCACATGAACTGACTAAATCAATTCATGTACGCGAACTAATAAGAGAATAAGTCACCAAGACTTATTATTTACAAGTTCCAAATTCATGTACTGACTAAATCAGTTCGTGAATATAAGAAACTAATTTGATGACTGCTATGAACATTCTACGCAAATACGATATATTAAATAATAAATTGTTATTGATCAATTATGCAATAAGTTATCAATTAATTGCTTGATTTCATAATTCGAGATTTATCAAGTACTAGATTGAACTCGAGATGTCTTCTTTGCAATATTCATTATATACTAAAGTCATATGACACTGTCTCAGTAGATAGAATGGTTGGTACATGAGTAAATATTGAAAAAGTGGGAGTCTAACAACCACACCCAATATTTCGTTTAAGCAATCTGTATGGACTAACTCCAATATAATTCCAAAAGAATCAACTAGACTGTCAGATTCAATCAAGGAAGATATATCCAAGAGTTATATCTATGTTTCTCAATGTAATCAGCAAATCAAACAGATAGAAATCCGCGAGCCTGATTATTATGAGAAACAACTTAAACGGTACAAAAGACCAATGCTCAAGTGTCAATCAATTTCAATCAACAACCAAAGGTTAGATTTACCAATTGATCGAACTACGCACAACCTTTGATATTTCAATTATATAGAAAATATAATGCGGAAAAGAAATAACACAGACACCAGAAGTTTTGTTAACGAGGAAACCGTAAATGCATAAAAACCCCGGGACCTAGTCCAGATTTGAACACCACACTGTATTAAGCCGCTACAGACTCTAGCCTACTACAAGTTAACTTCAGACTGGAATGTAGTTGAGCCCTAACCAATCTCACACTTATTAATGTACAGTTGCATTCCTTATGTCTCTAAATCCCAGCAGGACTCTACGCACTTGATTCCCTTAGCTGATCTCACCCACAACTAAGAGTTGCTACGACCCAAAGTCGAAGACTTGATAAACAAATATGTCTCCCACAGAAAAGTCTATTATGATAGATAAATCTGTCTCCCACAGAAATACCTACGAAGTTTTTGTTCCGTCTTTTGATAAATCAAGGTGATCATGAACCAATTGATAATCCGGTCTTATATTCCTGAATAATAGCCTAGAAATATCAATCACCGTAGAACAAGTTATTATGGAATCACAAAGCATGAGACGAAGAGCTTTGTGATTACTTTTTTTATCTTACCTATCGGAGATAAATCTCTAGCAAATCTTAGAGAAGATAGTACTCAATACGATAGAATAAAGTAAGACCAGAACACACAATTACAGAGAAAATTGTTGGGTCCAATGAAGTCTTTAAGTCGTTAACCTATAATGGGTTTAGGAAAAACCTAGGTTAAAGGAGAATCGACTCTAGTCGCAAGTAGTATCACACAAGAGGTGTGTGGATTAGGTTTCCCATTTGCTAGAGTTCCCCCTTATATAGTCTTCAAATCTGGGTTTGATAACTTTGGAACAAAGCAATCAATATTCACCGTTAGATGCAACCTGATTTAAGATTCAAGCTAATATCTTTCCACTGTTAGATGAACTTAGGTTGTTACACATAAATGAAATACTCCTTCATTTAGATATGGGTAACCATACCTAAACATGTATATTGAGTTGGCTCAATAACAGTTAACCGAAGTTAGCCATAAGAACACTTTTGTATTAACCATGTTCATCTTAACACTTCTTGATCAATTGATAATCAAATGAATCTAATTATGTTACTCATAGAGTTTTTCAATTGTTTATATTCTCATAGAAGTATACAAGACACAATTGAAGCAAAATCAGATTGATTCAAAAGAATCATTTCATGAACATTTTAGCCACGGTTTGCAAAGATTACATTCCTTAATATAAATGTATTTGTTTATGAGTATGAAATCATACTTAACCGATTTCAGAACTTGAACCACTTGAAAAGACGAGGTACCCAAATACACCACAATCTTTAAATTATCCACCTATAAAGCGTCTTACCGAAAGTGATTGTCTATGGACAAAGTCGAGACAATACGACAAATCGGTATTCACACTTTGTGTGATCGTCTATGGATACGAGATCGAAACAATACATCAATCAAAGTGTACTTGATAATAAGTTCGGACTTAACCAAACTCTATAGGATCACTATCAAGTAATACAGAATTAACGTTTGTGTATTTTACTTTTAATTATAATAAACAATTATAATTGCGGAAATAAAAAAGTAAAAAACACAGTAAGATTTTGTTAACGAGGAAACCGCAAATGCAAAAAAAAAAAACGGGACCAAGTCCAGAATTGAATACTCTCGAATTAAGCCGCTATACAAAATATAAAACAAAAACTTCTTATAGTTGAGACCAAGCAACTAAACCTAGTTCACTTAGTTTCTTCAGTATCCCTGCGCTTCCGACATTCAATAAGCGCACGCACTGGAACAATTCCTTTGGATCGTATTCCAAACAGTAAAGGAATAACAAATCTGTTTGGTAACAACTCTCTTGATTCTTTCATATGAAGATATCTTAAGTCATATGCAAAGGCACTTTCGTTTAATCTAATAAACTCCTTTGCCTGGTTAGATCAATTTATCCAACAATTACCGAAGTAGCAGAGTTTAGATTTGAAATCAATCAATATAGATTCCAACAAGAAATTATAAGGTGATGCCGATCTTACGCAACTAATCAATCGAATAAATCTGATTCTAGTTGTATCCCAGCCGATCAAGGTTTTTGCACACCCAAAGATATAGAAACCAAATAAGAAATCTTCTTTGTCTTCAAATCTTCTTTAATCTTCAATAAACACCTGCACAACACCACTTGAATCTCTTGTGATCAATCACGCACAGAATGGAGTCTGTTAACAATGGATTATCACAAGATTTCTTTAGATCTACAAACACTTCTAAAGATCCCGTCGACACTTCGATCTAGTTTGAGTGAATGTTATATCAGAAGAGAATATTCTCAAGAATAAACAAACTAGGTGCAATCAAAGTTCAACAACCGTTAGTCAATCAAATCAATCGAAAACTAAAATAAACTACAATTATCTAGTTTCCCACCAATGGTACTCGTAGACCTTCTTGATCCCACAGAAGTCTTTAAACGAGCGGTCGTAAGAGATTTCGCCTAATTAGGGTACTTTCCTCTCCGGATAGATAGCTCCACCGGAAACAACAAGAAAGATGAAGTTTTCCTGGCTCTTAGGATAGTTTGCTAGAAATTCAAACTTGGGTATTTATAGACCAGGGATGTTTGGACACCAAGGAATTTCCAAAACCGAATATTCTCAAGATATGCAATAAATGCCTAAATCGGTTTTCATAATTTCTGGAAATGCTTTGTCCAATATTTTCCGAAATCCCTCAATAGAAAATCTCCAATCAATAAATGCACATTACTAATTTTTATTTTCTAGAGATATGCATTTAATTGCTGGTAATTAAAGCATATAAAACTAACAACCTTAATTAAAAGATTCTTAATTTATTTTCTTGAGTAATTAAGGAATATCTTTGAACAATAAAATATAAGAGTTATTGTTCGTGTTCAAAGTATGTTTACATCTTTTCTTTCTAAATCATCTTTCATATTTACAACCTTGGAATCGATTACACGACACTTCCAAACAAGTTTAGCATTGGTTCATCTGTATTCCAAGACAACTATGTGATTGATCAAATATCAAATCACTAACATGGGTTCACGGTTCTACCAAACACAAGGATCGGTTCTACCTTAATATGGTTTGCATGTGATCAAACACACAAGTTACCAGGACCGGTTACATCAGTTACCAGGATCGGTTACGTCAATTACCAGGACCGGTTACCATATACTCATGGTATTACTTGTGATCGGTTACACAAGTCACTAGGATCAGTTACACCAATTACCAGGATCGGTTACACCAATTACTAGGACCGGTTACACCAATTACAAGGATCGATTACACAATACTTTTGTGATCGGTCACACCAATTACTAGGATCTGTCACACCAATTACAAATATCGATCATACCATCTCAGGTGATTACTTAGGATCGGTTACGCTAATTAATAAAAACCGGTCATACCAAATCATAAGTCAGGCACTGTGATTAGTTATACCAAGATACATATCAAGTTATGATCGGTTCTACTAACTCACACATATTGGTAATCCAAAGATATGCAATGAATAACAATACCAATAAGCCTAGCGATTTCCCTTTCGATTCATAAAACAAGTTCATGAATGTACTTCCTTTAAACAAATGTGAACATTGTTTCCTAGGATGAATTCTTCACCTTTACCCATACACATAATCACAATAGCATTCATACGATTATGTCGATGTCATATGCACGAAGTTCAAAAGATAAACGTTATACTTCGTATTTTAATTTCTTAATACTATGATCATGTGATCATGTCTCACTACTAGAGTATAATCATTCACAGCTTCGCAGTTATGTTTTCAATATAGCACGACTCGAAAGATACGTTAGGAATGAAACATTTCAAGTCAATATTACTAACCTCAAGAGGAAGGATGATGTTGTCGTTGTAGCTTGTTACTTCTTCACATTCTTCAGGTCTTCGAGTAATACTTGTATGTCTCATAATCCTAGATTTTCTAGTCTAGCCAATATGAATTTGTCTCTAGTTACATAATCAAGCGACTCTTAGATGAGTTTTGATTCACTAAAATATGACAACCAAACTTGACATACCAACGCTTGGTGGGTTCAACCGAGCTATGCTGTAACAATCTCCCCCTTTGTCAATTTTAGTGACAAAACTCTTAATACATATGGATAAACAAATTACAAGAATTCATTACACATACGCTTGATTCCAAGTTTCAACAGCACAATAACTTGCATATATTCAATCCATAAATGCCGTTGTTGACATTTGAATAACAAAGCTAATACTCCCCATGAAGGCAAGTGATGGTTATTTTCAATGATGTTGTAATAATAGGTTCGTTGAGACTTGTGAAAGCAGATTTTTTGACTTAATTTTTAAAACAAAAATATAACAAACTCAAAATACAAAATATTGTGAAAATTATGGAGAGGCTGGAGCTAGGATTTCACCATTCATCAATACTTATGTGGTTTTAAATTAATTTATATCATGCAATTTAAACAATTGATTTGATTCTAAAGTATTGCCAAAATCAGATTTCCAAAATATCAAATGCTAGGCGCAAGCATAACGCATCAAGAGTCTAAAACTAAGCATGCATCATCAAGAGAAAACACAATTGATTAATAAAAATCATTTAATTCATTTTTTATCAATGCAATTAATCATATAAAAATATTGCATAAATTAATAAAGTAAATATTACCGCATAATTCTTGAAAGAATGGCTTCCTCCGTCGCCCCGGAGGATGGGTTTAGCTCTTCATCATGGAAACACGCTCAAAAGTTGATTTCATTGCTCAAATAGGTGTTACAAAGATGAAATATAGAGAAAATGATTAAAACCGGGTGTTTGCAACGCTTATAATTGTTGCAAAACACTTTTACAGAGATCGATATAAAGAAAGTGCCGCTGTAATTGTAGCGTATAAGACTGTTAAGGAACTGTCGCAATCACTGTAGCATGAACAACAGATGGGTGTGCGTCTTATGTTCTTCGTGTTCTTCACAGCAACAGCAATGGTGTTTCTCCGTAACTTGATTCTCCGGCTCTGTTGAGGCTCCGTCACTCTCCCAAACTCTCTGTCTCCTTCTCTGAGTCCCCAGCAACATATATATAGCTCACAGAATCCATCAAATCACGAGAATAACTCGCAATCAACCTTCATTACTCCTCTGCCAATGTTACGGAATAAAATCTTCTACTATGATTCTCACGCGTCTTCTGCATGTTGACTCACTGACTACTCATTGTATACACCTTCTAATCACGCTCCACTCCTTATGAACACACGAAAACTTCCCAAAAGAAACGCCAGACAATACCGTATTATTTTCTTCCCATGTTTCACTCAAATTCACGTGACTTGCCCATGTTTGTCGAAACTAAACAAATTACCACCCCTGTTTAATCGTAACAAGATGTTCCCAAATCAAATCCACGAGAAAATCTCAACAGAATCTTACCAAAATCGATTGGAAGAATAATTAAACCCGGATATCTTCATGCCTTGACTGTGTGCAAAAAACTCCCTTTGTTTTCGATTCGAAGTCGCGTATCAACCCTGTTTGGTTAAAACAAGTGGGTTTCTATCCAAAACAACAACCCCATCCGGCTAAAACTCCTTAAAATTCGATCTTGCACTTCCCGGGAAAATAAGCAAAACAACACCGTTTCAGCAAAACTTAGAATTTGAATGAAGAAGATGACCTCCCCCTAACAGAGATGGGGGTGCGTTTAGCTGGTGACTCCCTGGGGTGCAAATAGCAAAGAAGGTGCCCCTTATCAATTGAGGTGCCCCTTAACCAACAGCGAGAGTCCGAATTTTCCAAAAATGTTTATTTCCCAAAAATGCCTACAAACACATAAAACACCAAAATAAGTACAAATTCGAGTACCAACAATACAGAAAATTGAGGACAACTTAGACACAAAAATGTGTTTATCAGCAAGATAGGTAGATTTCCAACCCGAACATCTTTGTTATTCCCCTTTTGTAGTCCAAATAACTACAATAGCAATATGATATGTTGCTCCCCCTTAGTCAATGCTTTACTTTTTCGTTAGATATAACATTTAACCACAATTGTCCTTTCTTTAGTGATTACAATTCACTTGTTTACTCCATATATTTCTCCCCCTTTTTATCACAAAATGACAAAGGTTTGAGCAAATAAAGGTCAAGCCGAAAGGATCTTACAAATCTAAAAGACTTGTACAACCTATAAGAGTTAAGCACGAAGGTTTCACATACCACTTTAGATAACCAATATCAAAACCGAAATTACAAGTAATTTGGTTTTAATATGTTTGTTAGAGCATAGCTCGGTTGAACCCACCAAGCGTTGGTATGTCAAGTTTGGTTGTCATATTTTAGTGAATCAAAACTCATTTAAAGAGTCACTTGATTATTTACTAGAGTCAACTTCGTATAGGTTAGATAGAAAGTTACTAGGATATGAGACTTACAAGTATTACTCGAAGACTTGAAGAATGTGAAGAAGTAAAGAGCTACAACGACGACATCATCCTTCCTCTTGATGTAGTTGCAGGATTTCCCACACTACACCCCTCACTCAAATCTTTTTAATCAATCCATTGGAAGATGAACAATGATGTGTTTTATTAATTGTTTTCTTGAATGATTTACAAAGAAATGTAGAACAAAGTTAAAGAAATTATAATCTCTCTTTCCTTTCTCTCTCCTAATGACTTGTTTCTCAATTCAAAAAGACCTCTCCTACAACAAACTTACTCGACCCTTTATATAGGGTATTACATAGTGGGTGACAGCTATATTGTCCCTTATTTTCGGAAACGTCTCGCGAATGCTCGCAAATGTACAACTATTTGCCTTCGCGACACTCTTAAATCTCGCCAAGTCTTTCATACTTTCCTCATGTTCTAACTATCGTCATCTATTACGTCATTTATTTACCTCCATGTGACTCCTTCGCGACGCAGTCGTTTATTAATCTCGCGAAGTATTGCCGCCGCGATATTCTGGTCCTACATCTTGCCTCTTCTCATATCTTCTCTGCGAAGAAGAGAATGTCATGAGAACCAATATTTTAAAGTGCCGCAACTGCTTATCTTTATCTTGCGATTGTTTATTTTCACTAGTTTTGTTTATGTGCGGAATTTATTACAGGTGTTTTTTCTTCCACTCTTTTCTTGACACGTCTCTTTCAACCGATTATTCTTAACCATTCACGTCCCTTCTCACATTAAATGCATTTGTTTTCTCGAGAACTCTCTTCTCTATATATAGTTTTTTCCTCTTTCTCTTCTTCTCTTTTTATTTTCCCTCTGCAACTTTTCTTCACCTTTCTCCTTCCGCAATTTGCACTTCTGCTACTGCTTCCTTTTCAATTCTTCACTTCTCCCTTCATTCCTATACTCTGATAATGGCTTCACTTGGTCGTACATACGCTCCTCATTTTACTGATATTCAAAAGAAATTACAGGAAAAGGGTTTCACTTTATCTACCATTCCGCATCAAGAATCCTCATCTATGCTTTCTGCAAAATTGTTTTCTGATCATCAATGTGATGATCAGAAAATTATAGTCTCGCTAGGTCAACTCCTCGCAGGGCTCCCCATTCCTTTATATAATCCCGAAATACCATTATTTTATGAGATTCTTGCTCACGAGAAATTCTCGCGGGCTATTTATCAATTGAACGGCGATTGTATTCGCTTTGATGCTTGAATTCGCCTCTCGTGGTGCCGGTAAAGGATCTTTATATCCCGACAATGTTAGAAATCCCCAATTTGCGAATTTACCAATAGTTGCCGAGAAGTATACCGTGGATAATTTCTTTGCAAATTATTCAATCATAACTATGAGAAACGATAAATCTCACTGGGGTGTTCGATTGAAGAAAAATGATAACGTTGATGCTGACAAATTGCTTATGCAGGACATTGACTGGCATTCGGGTAAAAATAATATCCCTCGCTACTCCAAAGATGAGAAGTGGTGGGTTGTACCTCTCCTTCTGAGTGGACCTTATATCGCAGGCTCACATGCACTCCCAACCAATCTCGCGAATTATCATCCTTGGGAGTTTAAGTGGCCTGAGAAGACAAAAGAGGTATATACATATCATTCATTTTAGATTTGCTTTGCTATGTCTTCCATTTCTTTCCTTCATTAACTTTTTAGAAAATTTTTAGATCACCAGAATGAGAAAGAAATACAAAGAGGATCCTCAGCCAAATATCCTGGCGATACTTCGATCACTCACGGATGAAGTAAGAAACATTTTCTTTTGTTATTTTAAACAATATTGTTGCCTCTGTTTCTTATCTTTATTCGTGTGTGAAGATTGGTGTTGAAGAAGTTGAAACCGCAAAGATCAATGATGGAGAAACTGCAGCTGCGAAGGCTAAAGGCAAGAATAAAGCCATTTCTCGCAAGGACAAATCTTCCGCTCCGTCCTCCAAAAGACGGAGACTCCAACCTCCTTCACATTCTAACTCCCAAACTAGCGAGAATTCGGAAGATGAAAATGAGATTGGCACCTCTTATGCTAAGGGAAGTCATTCAGATACTTCTGCTATGGCGCTTTTGTCTAATGTTTTTACCGATTCTATGCAAGGTTTTGGCGATAGCAACTTGTCTGCTACTTGCGAAACTATCGCTAAGATCTGTGATGCCCCATTGTTGGAGGATATCGAGTCTTTTCGCGGAGTTTCTCGAACAATAACACCCAGCCTTTTAAATGCTCTCAATGCTTTGGTATGTTCACACCTCTTTACCTCTTCGTGACTCCGCTCTTATCTTTAATTATTTCTCTATTTTCTTTTATAGTCTGGGAGAGCTGCTTTCGCTGCTGCCTCAGACCTTGAGAGAAGACGCAACAACCTTGAAAAGAAGAATTTGCAATTGAACAAGAGAATTCGAGAACTAGAAATTAGGGCTGCGTCGTCTCGCGATAAGGATGAACGAATTAAACAACTGGAGGCTGAGCTTACTTCTCAACAGAATAGAGTATCTACTCTTGAAAGCGCAAATCAGCAGCTTTATGGTATAGCAATCTTTATTCCTCAGATTTCTTTTATTTTACCATTTACTTTTCTTTGCCTAACTTACTATTTTCGCAGACATATATAATCTCTCTGAAGAGTCCATTCTTCTCCATTCATTTCCCGAGCCTATGGATGATGATGTCCTCCTTGCTCGCCTCAATGAATCTCTAAGTAGTTCTTCAAATGATGCTAACCTTCTTTCATTAAAGGATCTTCAATCCAAACATCATCTCTTAAAAATCGAGCATAGATCTAGTTTAAATTTGGCTAATCTTTTTAAACGAAAGTACGTTGACTCCAAGAAGAAAACCAAAACTTTAAGGAAGAAAATTAGTGATCTCATAGATGAGAAAGATCGCATTACTAACAGAGGTGCACAGGCATTAGCAAAATTTCAAAAATCTCTCCTTGATGTGCAAGTTGAGCGAGATGAACTCCTTCGTCAGAATACCATGCTTAACGAGCGAGAAGACCAAATTCGTTCACTTTTTGTCATAAATAATGATGATGAATTTGCCTGGGCTGCGAAGGTTTTAGATAACGCTAGAAATAACTTAGGTGTTGATGTTAGTCTTCGCACCGAGCAAACTACTTTAATCAAGGATATGATCTTTGAAAGAGAAGGTTGTTTGTTATACTTCTTTACTTTTCTGTTATTTTTCCTTTTGTATTAATAACATTAATTCATTTCCTCATGCTTTCAGAATCTGAAAAGAGATTTCAGACAAGGATTGGAGAGCTTGAAATCGAAAAAGAATTTCTCGCAAAGGATCTCTCTCTTCGCGAGAATAGATATTCTAAATTGAAGCAGCAATTCCAAACTACAAGGGCGAATTTTAATAATGATGCTTGTTCGTTTTACAATCAAGCTATGGAAATAGTTTGTAAGGATCACAACATCCCTCTTCATTCATATCCCTTTCTCATTTGAAGAAGTTCCCGAGAACTTGCCTGTCTCGAGATGTTTCGATAGTGAAGCTAATGAAGAAGGAGAATCGACGACGAGAGTGATGGAACCAAAGAATCGATGAAGAAGAAGAACCAAAGAAAGAAATAACTTCTCTTTCTTCTTTGATTTCTTGTAATATTTGTATACATATATCTTTGACTATTGAATATAAACTTCAACTTTTGCTTCCTTTGTTCAGATATATTAATCAAACAACCCTTCTTTATAATTATAACTTCACATTTGCCTCTGTCCATAAGATATAATCAACTTTGCGAGTTAAATATAATCATTCTCGCGAGATATAAATATATATATCATCATTTTTTTTTATTTTTTTTTTTATTTTTTTTTTTATTTTTTGACTTGAAACACTATCTCCGCGACAAGATCGCAAGATATCTTCATGGATTAAGAAATCTATTGATCTTGCCTTATCATTATTTGTGTGGTCTTATTATGCCTTCCTAAGTAAAGGTCTTATTTTGCCACCCCTCATTGCGACAAGATCGCAGGCCGTCTTTACACTTTCATGTAATGACCCATTGACCTTGTCTTATCATTTTTTTAGTATTTTTGCCTCTGTAGGACATTATATTTGCGACAATATGGCAGGTTTAAATTTTCTTGCGACCATAAAATCCCGGCACATTGTCGTCTTTGCGACGAAATCGCAGGACGTTCTTACATTTTCATGTAAAAACCCATTGATCTCGTCTTACCCTCGCGTTAGTATTATTGCCTCTGCAGATCATTGCACAAATATGACAAGCCTAAATTCTCTTGCGAGAATAAAGCCTCATGACATTTGCGTCTTTTGACACTTATCAGCTCCCTAATGGAGGGTGCCGCCCTTATCTTCTCCCTGGTTGCCCCTTCAAGGAGGCGTACATCGGCCATACAAGACTAGCTCCTCCCATCCGGTCTTAACAACAACCAGTTGTTTTCGCAGCCTCTTATCCCTTATACCTTTATGGTTTATGGTTACGAGACTGCACCCTAAGTGGAGTTTTCTTCGGGCCGAGTGCAGCATGTGCCAAGACTTGTCAAGAGTGGTAAGGAAGTTCCATGCTCCCCGCACTCTTGACTCAACCGTGTACCTCGGCGCCTTGGTCATACATTGACTCCTTGGAAGAGACCCTCGGGCGTCCAACCAGGGTATAACCTTATATATATAGTTGGAAATCCAAGGTATCTCCCCCGGATAAGCTTTCATGGGCCCCAAATCTCCATGACCCAGGTTTCAGGAGTGGTGTAACCTTCCACCTGAGCCATGTTAAGAGATACCCCCTTATATGACGTACTTTAGGTCTTACATTTGCCTCTTACGAAATATCATTCGCGAACTAGGGTGTACGCCATAAAGGTTTGTCCCATTCACTCACTCATTCATTTTATAAATTTATTCAATCATTTATCTGCGAAGTTATCGCACAATCTCAGTTCCATTATTCAATAGATTTGTATACATTCTTCATGGCGAGATTCTCGCACAATTTTTCCGCAACCATCATCTCTACTTCTTATCCTTATCATGCTTTCATCACTAAATTGTTATCTTTTCTCGCAATTATTCATTTTTTACACCTTTTATTCTTACTTCCTTCTGCTTCCGCATTAGTCCACCATTTCAATGTCTCCTTTGCATCATGACACTCAGTTGCTTTTGTGCAGTCATTTCGCAGCATCTCTTCTTCTTTTTGTTTCTATGGCATCTACCATTAGTCTTTCTTTTCTTTGTTCATCCTGTACATTTTTCCTCCAACCTTTCTTCTTTGTTGTTCTCTCTTCGCAACTTTCTACATCCACCTCATAACGCTTTTGCCCCTCTATCCAATCTCCTTTTATAATTCCGACACCGCTAGGATGTGGAAATTTTATGCACTGATGGTATGTCGATGCTATGCCCAGAATTTGATGAAGCCATGGTCTTCCAATCAATGCATTGTAGGGAGATTCCACATCAACTACGCAAAACAAAATATCATCGATAACCCCCGCAAGGGTATCCTCATGTGCACTTCTCCTTTGGGCTTGTTCGCGATCCGTTGAAATCATATATTTTGTATGTTGAAGGGATCAAGTCTTCATCTCTTCCTCCCATAGTTTTGTAAGTATGGTAGAAAAGAATGTTGATCGAATCGCCAAGATCAATCAATATTCTATTAATTGCCCAACAATTTTCCGCTTCATCATCTTCGCCATCAATGGGTTTTGGATTAATTTCCAGCTTCACAACCAGTGGGCTATCATGTATTTCTCTTCCTTTGGGTACTTCTTCAGCCGAGAAAGAAATAATCTGTAGTTGCCACTCTTTTAGCTGCGATGTCTTCGCAACATTCATCACTTCTTTATCATCAGCATCTCTCGCGAAAACTCTACTAAGTACATTGTCATGAAAATCTTCAATAGTGCGGTATGAGTGTACAATGGAGTTGCAAAACAAATTTTTAGCCTTTGCCCCAACTTCTATAACAAATGTTTCTTTTCCCTTTGCCGGTGGTGGTGGAAAATGTTGAACTTTCTCTTCTTCTTTTAAAAAGTGATTTAGCTTTCCTTGATCAATCATTCTTAGGATAATTCTCTTGATGTTTCTGCAGTCATTTGTTAGGTGCCCATGAAAGCGATGGTAAGAACAGAACTCGTGACTTCTATCTCCAGGTGGTGGTTCACTTCCCATGTTCCATGGTGCAGGTATGTTTTCCATCAAAAGTATTGCTTCCCATATTTTTTCCACACTGGCGTTCAATGGCGGCATTTTAATTTCCTCCCACACTACTCTGCGACTTCGCTGTCCTCTATGATAATTACGCCTCGGCCCCCATAAGTCTCTTGCGAATTATACCTTTGACCTCCATAGGTTTCTTGTGGTTGATCAAGTCTTTGAATTTTATTGTTTCCGCCACGGTTGTAGAAATTTATTTCTCTTTCAAACTCTTCCTGATCGCGACTTCCCATAGCTACTAACTTTGGTTCTATATCAACTGCTTTTCTTTCTTGTTGACCTTGCGATGTGCTCGCCACTATGTGTATTAGTTGAGGTAATAAACTTCCATTCGCAACATTAGAATTTGTGTTTGCCACTGGGTAAGATTCCATCTCGTTCTGTCTTTCTTCTAAAGCAATATATTCCTCCTGGAGCTCTCGTAATTCAGTCATTGTAATTGTATTCTTAACTCAAAACCCAACATATAATAGATTGGTTGCGAACATAGCATTTATAAATGACAGTATGAGGTATCTTTCATCTACCCTGCCGGCCATCTCGCTGCACATCGTCTTCCATCTGACAGTTAAATGTCTTAAACTCTCGCCAACTCTTTGTTTTAATCCAAATACATCTTCAATGCCAGGTCGCGAAGAGTTGTTACTTATATACGCCCCCAAGAATATAGCCTGTAAATGATTGAATGATGTGATCGTATTCCTTGGTAAACCCTCAAACCATTTTAAAGCTTCTCCTGTTAAACTTGACGCGAAGTATTTGCATAATATAGCGTCATGGTTTTCCCATTGTAACATACATCTCACATAAGCCTTGATGTGTTGTACTGCACAAGTTGATCCATCAAAAATGCTAGTTAGCGCTGGTAAGTTGCATTTTGGGGGTATTCCTCCTAACTGCACTTCTAATGTAAAAGGATTTTTCGCAGCCTCCGCGATAGCTTCATCTAACTGCCTTGTCCCTCCTCCTTCTCTTCTCGTTGTTCAATATTCCTCTCATCTCTCGCCGATTCTCGCAGAATTTGTTCATTTGCCTCGTAATCTGAATTGATCGGTCTCTTTAATTCTCGCTTCTCTCCTTCTTCGTTCGTGTCTACTTTTTTTGTATTCTTTCGTATTTTTCGTTAATGTCTCCATCGTTGCGATTTCGCTCACGCCTCCTCTCTCGATTATCATGGTTATTCTCACGGGATCGCTTCTTCTAATTCCCGATTTTCCATTTCTGCTCAATCAATCTCTCTCTCGCGGGCTAGACGTGCTTGCTCAATGTAATGCTTTTCAATTTCTTCTTTCCTTTTGTTTCCTTTGTGTTTCTCTCCCATGTAGTGCTCTTCTTCTTTCCTCCTGATTTTCTTCATTAATTGGGTTATTTTGTCCTCGAGGCTGCCTATCTTCTTGATTTCCATCATCGTGGTTGTTTACCAAAATATAACGATTTTCTATTAGTTCTCTCTCTTCGCGACCTCCTTCGCCATGATTTAACTCTCTTTCCAAATTTTCTTCATTAATGTTTTCTACAGGCAATGTTCTCCTCCCATTCTCTCTACTCGATATTGATCTCGATCTGTTACTACTTCTTGATCTTCTATTTTGCAGCCTCCTATTTTCCATCCTCAACTCGTGGTTTTGCCTTGTTAGATTCGCACGTTCTTCTGCTTCTAACCGCCTTTCTTCATGTATTGTTTGTCTCAGCGCTTCTAATGCCGCGATTTCTTCATTTCCACGAATTGTTTCTCCCATCTCTTCTCGATTTCTCTCCTCCTGTCTATTATTCATCAATTGTTGTACTTCTTCTCTTTCTTCCGTAGAATCTGATCTCCATGTATGTACGCTCACTCTATCATAATCGATTACTCTGTTTAGTGCTGGTTGAATTGGTGGTTGAGTTGATGGTTGAATTGGTGGTTGAGTTGATGGTTGAATTGGTGGTTGAGTTGATGGTTGAATTGGTGGTTGAATTGGATCTTCTTCTCCATTTCTTGCATTTATCCTTGATGGTTCACCTACTTCATTTCTTCTTTCTCCCACTAATCTTCCACTTCTCCTTATGATTGTTGGTTGTTCTGATGCATTCTTTCTCCTAGCCATTTCTTAATTTTAGTAACTTGTTAAAAATTATTCAAGATTTCTTTCTTGTTATCCCTAATTCTTCCAATTCACAAGGTTGATTTTCTTAAGTCCCCGTTTCTAGCGCATATGTAGTTGCAGGATTTCCCACACTACACCCCTCACTCAAATCTGTTTAATCAATCCATTGGAAGATGAACAATGATGTGTTTTATTAATTATTTTCTTGAATGATTTACAAAGAAATGTAGAACAAAGTTAAAGAAATTATAATCTCTCTTTCCTTTCTCTCTCCTAATGACTTGTTTCTCAATTCAAAAAGACCTCTCCTACAACAGACTTACTCGACCCTTTATATAGGGTATTACATAGTGGGTGACAGCTATATTGTCCCTTATTTTCGGAAACGTCTCGCGAATGCTCGCAAATGTACAACTGTTTGCCTTCGCGACACTCTTAAATCTCGCCAAGTCTTTCATACTTTCCTCATGTTCTAACTATCGTCATCTATTACGTCATTTATTTACCTCCATGTGACTCCTTCGCGACGCAGTCGTTTATTAATCTCGCGAAGTATTGCCGCCGCGATATTCTGGTCCTACACTTGAGGTTAGTAATATTTGACTTGAATTGTTTCATTCCTAACGTATCTTTCAAGTCGTGCATATTGAAAACATAATTGCGAAGCTGTGAATGATTATACTCTAGTTAGACATAGTATTAAGGAATTACAAGACGAAGTATAACGCCTATCTTTTGAACTTCGTATATAAGACATCGACATAACTGTATGAATGCTATTGTGATTATGTGTATGGGTATGGGTGAAGATTTCGTCCTAGGAAACAATGTTTTACATTTGTTTAAAGGAAGTATAATTCATAAACTTGTTTTGTGAATCGAAAGGGAAATTGTTAGGCTTATTGGTATTGTTATTCATTGCAAATCTTTGGATTAATGTGTGTTTAGTATAACCGCTCATAACTTGTTTATGTATCTTGGTAAAACTATTCACAATGCCTGACTTTTGTATTGGTATGACTTTTATTAGTGAAACGGATCTTAAGTAATCACCTGAGATGGTATGATCGATATATTGTAATTGGTATGACCAACTCTAGACATTGGAGAACCGATCATAGTAAGAGGTGCAACCGATCACAAGCATGTGGAATCGATCCTTATAAGAGGTACAACAAGTCTTAGTAATTGGTAACCGATCCTATGACTTGTGCAACAGATTACAAGTTAAATACCATAATTATACGGTAAACGATCCTAGTACCTAGTCAACCAATTTTTGGAAAGCTAGTGTGACCGATCCTAGTACCCACATGGAGGTAGAACCGAAGCCTTGTGTTTTGGTAGAACCGTGAAACCCATTAATGGTAATTTAATAGGATAATCAATCACATAGTTCTTGGAAGTCAGATGAACCAATTTTAAACTCGTTTGGAAGTGTGGCAAATCGGTTCCAAGATTGTAAATATGAAAAAGGATTTACAAAGTAAAGATGCCGACATACTTTGAACATCTGCAGTAATTCTTATCTTTTATTGTTCAAAGATATTCCTTAATAACTAAAGGAGAATCCCGAATCGAAATAAATTGAGAATCTTTTAATTAAGGTTTTTAGTTTTATATGCTTTTAATTTCCAGAAATTAAATGCATATCTTTAGAAAATAAAAATTAGTAATGTGCATTTACTAATTGGAGATTTTCTACTGAGACTTCGGTCAATATTTGGACAGAGCATTTCCAGGAATTATGAAAACCGATTTGGTATTTATTTTTGAAAATATTCGGTTTTGGAAATTCCTTGGTGTCCAAACTTCCTTGGTCTATAAATATTAGAGTTTGCATTTCTAGCAAACTAATCCTAGAGCCAGCAAAACTACCTAGTTGTGTTGTTACTGGCGGAGCCGTCTATTCGGAGAGGAAAGTACCCTAATTAGGCGAAATTTCTTACGACCGCTCGTTTTAAAGACTTCTTTAGGATTGGGAAGCTCTATGAGTACCGTTGGTCGGAAACTAGATAATTTCAGTTTATTATTAGTTTTCGATTGATTTGATTGACTAACGGTTGTTGAACTTTGATTGCACCTAGTTTGTTTATGCTTGAGAATCTTCTCTTCTGATATAAGATTCACTCAAACTGGATCGAAGTATCGACGGGGATCTTTAGACTGTTTGTAGATCTAAAGACGTCTTGTGATAATCCATTGTTAACAGACTTCGTTCTGTGTGTGATTGATCACAAGAGATTCAAGTTGATTGTGTGCAGGTGTTTATTGAAGATCTAAGAAGATTTGAAGACAAAGAAGATTTCTTATTTGAGTTCATAATCTTTGGTGTGCAAAAAACTTGATCGGCTGGGGATCCAAATATAATCGGTTTATCTTTGTGATAACCTTGATTGATTAGTTAAGTAGATCGGTATCAATACAATTCTTTGTGATTCAAAGTATTGATTGCATAGTCTAGACAATTACTTTGGTAGTTGTTGATAGATTGATCTAAGAACCTAACAAAGGAGTTTATTGGGATAAACGGAAGAGCCTTTTGTCAAACTCATATCACGTTGTTTGAAAAGAGTTGTTACCGAACAGATTTGTTGTTCCTTTGCTATTTGGAATACGAACCAAAGGAATTGTTCCAAGTGTGTGATTTATTGCAAGTTGGAGGCGCAGGGATACAGACGGAACTAGGTGAACTATAGGTTTAGTTGCTTGGTCTCAACTATACGAAGTTGGTTTAGATTTTGTATAGTTGCTTAATCCTGAGAGTATTCAATTCTGGACAAGGTCCCGGGGTTTTTCTACATTTGCGATTTCCTCGTTAACAAAATCTTGTTGTGTCTTTTAATTTTCTATTTCCGCAATTATAATTATTTTTATTATAATTAAAAGTAAAATACACAAACGTTAATTAATAATTACTTGATAGCAATCCTATTGTGTTTGGTTAAGTCTGAACCTATTATCAAGTAATCATACTTCGTTGTTGTATTGTCTCGATCTTGTATGCATATTCAATCACGCAAGTTATCTTGTTGTCGTATTGTCTCGATCTCGTATCCATATACGATCACATGAAGTGTGAACCGATTAGTTGTATTGTCTCGACTCAGTCCATAGACAATCACTTTCGGAGAAAGGACTTATAGGTGGAAAAGTTTTAGATTGAGGTATATTTGGGTACCCTCGTCTTTTCAATGTTATCAAGGAAACAATTGCCTAAAGCAATTTTCCCTAATAGTTTAACAAATTGACTAAGAAACTTAGCTCCCTTGCTAAACCGATTGTACACATACAATCGCTTATTTAGATAAGACCAAAACAAAGATCATAATTAACTTTATTTTTCTCATCAGGTTCTATTTATTCATACAATAACTTAGACCTTTCACTTTAGACAAGACAAGTACTAGGTTAGTTAACTGGTATTTCTTGTCAAGGCATTCGATTAGACTTGAATAACCGAATCCTTCAATTTGATAAGTATAACTAAGATCAGAATTAACTTAGTTTCTCTTATCCGGAATCGAATTGGACTAAACAAATTGTAGGAGCAGAATATCGCGACATCAGTATTTTAAGAGAGTAATAAATAACTACGTTGCGAAGGCGTCGCAGGGAAGTGATTTAAATGACGCATTAGATGACGAAAGCCAGAACGTGAGAAAAGTATGAAGACTTGGCGAAATTTAGGAGTGTCGCAAGGAAAAATGGTTATTACACTCGCGACACTTCGCGAGTTATTCCCGAATATAAAGGACAGCTTAGCTGTCATCCACTGTGTATTACCCTATATAAAGGGTTGAGTTAGTCTGTTGTGAGGGTGGATTCTTTTTGAATTGTTAAGCAAGTCATTAGGAGAGAGAAAATTAAGAGTGATTGTAATTTCTTTAGCTCTGTTCTACATTTCTTTGTAAACCTTTCAAGAAAACAATTAATAAAATATATTGTTACTCATCTTCAAATGGATTAATTAAACAAATTCGAGTGAGGGGTGTAGTGTGGGATTTCCTGCAACTACATATGCGCTAGAAACAGGGAATGAGTAGAAGATCAACCTTGTGAATTGGAAGAATCAGGTGTAACAAGAAAGAAATCTCGAATAATTTTTAACAAGTTACTAAAATTGAGAAATGGCTAGAAGAAAGAATGCATCAGAACAACCAACGATCGTAAGGAGAAGTGGAAGATTAGTTGGAGAAAGGAGAAATGAAGTAGGTGAACCATCAAGGATAAATGCAAGAAATGGAGAAGAAGGTCGAATTCAACCACCAATTCAACCATCAATTCAACCACCAACTCAACCACCAATTCAACCAGCACTAAACAGAGTAATCGATTATGATAGAGTGAGCGTGCATACATGGAGATCAGATTCTATGGAAGAAAGAGAAGAAGTACAACAATTGATGAATAGTGGACAAGAAGAGAGAAATCGAGAAGAGATGGGAGAAACAATTCGTGGAAATGAAGAAATTGCAGCATTAGAAGCGTTGAGACAGACAATACATGAAGAAAGGCGGTTAGAAGCAGAAGAACGCGCAAATTTAACAAGGCAAAACCACGAATTAAGGATGGAAAATAGGAGGTTGCAAAATAGAAGATCAAGAAGTAATAACAGATCGAGATCAGGATAGATTAGAGAAAACGTGAGAAGAACATTACCTGCAGAAAACGTTAATGAAGAAAATTTGGAAAGAGAGTTAAATTTTGGTGAAGGAGGTCGCGAAGAGAGAGAATTAGTAGAGAATCGTTATATTTTGGTGAATGATCAAAATGATGGAAATCAAGAAGATAGGCAGCCTCAAGGACAGAATAACCCAGTTAATGAAGAAAATCAGGAAGAATGAAGGAGAATACTACATGGGAGAGAAACGCAAAGGAAACAAAAGGAAATTGAAGATGACATTGAAAAGCATTATACTGAACAAGCGCGTCTAGCTCGCGAGAGAGAAAGATTGAGAGCAGAAATGGAAAATCGGGAATTGGAAGAGGCGATTCGGCAGAATAATCATGACAATCGAGAAAGAAGGCGCGAGCGAAATCGCAACAATGGAGATATCAACGAAGAATATGAAAGAATACAAAAAGAATTGATAGACAGCCAAGAAGAGAAAATGACAGATATAATGGTGTGAGAATTTGTGAAGGAGATGAGGGAGAAACTCGCAGAGAAAGAAGAGAAGAGAGCAACGAACCAGAAAATATAAGTAGACACGAACGAAGAAGGAGGGAGCAGAATTAAAGAGACCGATAAATTCAAATTCTGAGGCAAATGAACAAATTCTGCGAGAATTGGCAGAGATGAGAGGAATATTGAGCAGCAGAAGAGAAGGAGGGAGAAGACAGTTAGATGAAGCTATCGCAGAGGCTGCGAAAAATCCTTTTACATTAGAAGTGCAGCTAGGAGGAATACCCCCAAAGTGCAAGTTACCAAAGCATTAACTAGCATTTTTGATGGGTCAACTTGTGCAAGACAACACATCAAGGCTTACGTGAGATGTATGCTACAGTGGGAAAACCATGATGCTATATTGTGCAAATACTTTGCGTCGAGTTTAACGGGAGAAGCGTTGAAATGGTTTGAGGGTCTACCAAGGAATACAATCACGTCATTCAATCATTTACAAGCTATATTTTTAGGGGCGTATATAAGTAACAACTCTTCGGGACCTGGCATTGAAGATGTATTTGGGCTAAAACAAAGAATTGGCGAGAGCTTGAGACATCTGACTGTAAGATGGAAGACAATGTGTAGCGAAATGGCTGGACGAGTGGATGAAAGATACCTCATACTATCATTCATAAATGCTATGTTCGCAACCAACTTATTATATGTTCAAGTTTTCAGAGTCAAGAATACAATCACGATGACCGAATTGAGAGAATTGCAAGAGGAATATATTGCTTTGGAGGAAAGACAAAATGAAGTAGAATCGTACCCAGTCGCGAATACAAGTTCAAGTGCTGCGAATGCAAGTTTGTTACCCAGATTAATACAAACAGTGGCGAGTACCTCGCAAGGGCAACAAGAAAAAGTAGTAGATGATGGACAACCAAAATTAGTAGCGATGGGAAGCCGAGATCAGGAAGAATTTGAAAGAGAAAGAAACTACTACAATCGTGGCGGCAAATAACAAGATTCGGAGACTTGATCACCCGCAAGAAACCTATGGAAGTCAAAAACAGAATTATCATGGAGGACAACGACGTCATAGAGTAGTATGGGAAGAAATCAAGATGCCACCACTAAATACTAGTGTGGAGAAGATATGGGAAGCTATACTCTTGATGGAGAATATACCTGCACCATGGAACATGGGGAGTGAACCGCCACCAGGCGATAGAAGTCACGAATTTTGCTCTTACCATCGTTTTCATGGACATCTGACAAATGACTGCCGAAACATCAAAAGAATTATCCTTAGAATGATTGATCAGGGGAAGCTGAATCACTTTTTAAAAAGCGAAGAGAAAGTTCAACATTTACCGCCGCCACCATCAAAGGGAAAAGAAACGTTCATGATAGAAGTTGGGGCGAAAGCTAAAAATTTGTTTTGCAACTCCATTGTTCATTCATATCGCACCATTGAAGATTTTCATGATAACGTACTCAGTAGTGTTTTTGCGAGGGATGTTAATGATAAGGAGGTAATGAACATCGCGAGGAAATCGCAGTTAAAAGAATGGCAATTACAGATTATCTCTTTCTCGGCAAAAGAAATACCCAAAGGTAGAGAAATACATGATAACCCGTTGGTGGTAAAACTGGATATTAATCCAAAACCTCCTTGATGGGGAAGATGATGAAGCGAGAAAATTGTTTGGCAATAAATAGAATATTAATCGATCATGGGAGCTCAATCAACATTCTTTTTACCATACTTACAAGACTATGGGAGGAAAGGATGAAGATTTGATCCCTTCAACATACAAAATATATGGTTTCAATGGTACCGCGAACAAGCCCAAAGGAGAAGTACACATGAGAATACCTTTGCAAGGATTGTCAACTGATATTTTGTTTTGTGTGGTCGATGTGGAATCCCCTTATAATGCATTGATTGGAAGGCCATGGTTGCATGAAATTCTGGGTGTGGCGTCAACGTATCATCAGTGTATAAAGTTTCCCCATCCTAGTGGTGTTGGAATTATAAAGGGAGATTGGATAGAAGGGGAAAAATGTTATGAGATCGATGTGGAGAGCTGTGAAGAGAGAGCCGCAAAAAAAGAAGGGATGGAAGAAGAATATAAAAGAGGAACAAAGAAAAGAAAGATTGATGGTAGATAACATAAATATAAGAAGAGAAGACACATTGCGAGATGAAGATATGAAGGCAGTTGAAAGTCATGCTGGAAAAGAATTATTCAGAGGTTTTAATGATACAGAGGCAGAGGGAAGCAGGAGTAAAAGGTGTAAGAAGTGAATAATTGCGAGAAGTAACAAAGACTAAGTGGCGAAGGCACGTCAAGGACAAGAAGAATAAAAGGTAGTTGAAGACGCTTTGCGAAGTGAATGCATGAAGGTAGTTGAAAAATTGTGATGGAAAGGAAACGATAAGAGATTTGAATGGTGAAGAGGCAAAGTGTAGTAAGAGCAAAAAGTGTAAGAAGTGAATAATCATCAAAAAGCAACAACAAAAGATTGTTCAGAGTAAGAGGAAGAAACAATAATTGAAGCAGAAACATGCGAAGATCTCGCCATTAAAAAATGTATGATACTTTGATTGAAGAATTGAAAACGAAAATGATTAAACAATGTAAGATTGTGCGATAGCTTCATAAATGTAATGGATGCTTGAATGAATTAACAAAAATGAATGAGTGAGTGAATGGGACGAACCTTTATGGCGTACACCTTAGTTCGCGAATGATATTTCGCAAGAGGCAAATGTAAGACCTAAAGTGCGTCATATAAGGGGGTATCTCTTGACATGGCTCAGGGGAAAGGTTACACCGCTCCCGGAACCTGAGTCATGGAGATTTGGGGCCCATGAAAGCCTATCCGGGGAGATACCTTGGATTTCCAACTATGTATATAAGGTTATACCCTGGTTGGACGCCCGAGGGTCTCTTCCAAGGAGTCAGTGTATGCTCAAGGCGCCGGGGTACACGGTTGAGCCAAGAGTGCCTGGGCATTTGAAGTGTCTCGGCCATTCTTGGCAAGTCTTGGTATATGATGCACTCGGCCCGAAGAAAACTCCACTTAGGGTGCGCAGTCTCGTAACCATAAACCATATAGGTATAAGGGATAAGAGGTCTGCGAAAACAACTCGGTTGTTGTTAAGACCGGATGGGAGGAGCTAGTCTTGTATGGCCGATGTACGCCTCCTTGAAGGGGCAACCAGGGAGAAGATAAGGGCGGCACCCTCCATTAGGGAGCGGATAAGTGTCAAAAGACGCAAATGTCATGAGACTTTATTTTCGCAAGGAAATATAGGCTTGTCATATTTGTGCAATGATCCCGTAGAGGTAATATACTTGACGCGAGGATAAGGCGAGATCAATGGGTTATTGCATGAAAATGCAAAAACGTCCTGCGATTTCGTCGCAAAGACGATAATGTCATGGGATTTTACACTCGCAAGAGTATTTAAGCCTGTCATATTGTCGCGGATAAAATACCCTGCAGAGGCAAAAATACTTAACAAATGATAAGACAAGGTCAATGGGTCATTACATGAAAATGTAAAGACGTCCTGCGATCTTGTCGCAACGAGGGGTGGCGAAATAAGACCTTTAATTAGGAAGGCAAAATAAGACCACACAAAAAACGATAAGGCAAGATCAATGGAGTTCTTCATTTGAGGAGACAATCTGCGATCTTGTCGCAATAACGAGAAAGTAAGTATGCTTACGAATAACAGAGGCAAATCTCTCATTTGAAAATGAATAATAGAGGCAAGTATGGGAATGAATAGGATAAAGTTTTGTTATTCATTTCCATATGAGGAACTTATGCACTCATAATATTAGTTAGTCGAATTATAAAAGAGAATTGCTTGATTAATATGTGCAAGTAAAGAAAACGAAGATTGAATTCACATTTGACAATCCAAGAAAATTGAAAGAGCATATATATTACAAGAAGGGGAAGAAGAAAAAGAAGTTATTTCTTTGAAGATTCTTCTTCTTGGTCAGATTCTTCAGTTTCATCATTCTTCTCGCCAGATTCTTCTGCTTCGCTAGCTTCACTATCAGAGACATCCGAGAAAGGCGTATCTTCAGGAATATCATCGTGAAGACAAGGATATGAAATAAGAGGAATGCGGTGATCGCTGCAAACCATTTTAATAGTTTGATTGCGAAAACGAACAGCAGTATTGTTGAAATTCGCCACTGTAGCTCGCAGTTGTTTCTTCAACTTAGAATACTTGTTATTGCGAAGAGAAAGGCCTTCTGCGAGTTCCCCTTTTTCAGACTCAAGTTCTTCAATCCTTATTTGAAATCTCTTCTCGGATTCTGCAAAACATATGATAGTGAATTAACAATACAATAACAGTATTACAGAGATAAAAAGCAGCAAAGAATAATAAACAACCTTCTCTGTCAGATATCATGTCTTTAACCAAGGTAGTATGCTCGGCATGAAGGCTAACATCAACACCTAAATTATTCCTGGCATTATCTAGAACCTTCGCAGCCCAAGCAAACTCGTCATCATTATTTATAACAAGAAGCGAACGAACTTGCTTTTCTCGCTCCATAAGTATGGCGTTCTCGCGAAGAGACTCATCTCGTTCAATTTGTACTTCGAGAAGAGATTTTTGAAATGTTGCTAATGCATGTGCACCATTATTAGCAATACGATCTTTCTCATCTATAAGACCACTAATTTTCTTTCTTAAAAGTTCAACTTTTTTATGGGAACTAAGATACATTTGTTTAAATCGGTTGGCTAAACCTAAACTAGCTCTATGCTCGATCTCTAAGAGGCAACATTTGGTTTGAAGTTCATTAAATGAAAGGGAATTAATTTTGTTTGACGAATTGCTTAAAGACTCGTTGAGATGGGTGAGAAGAACATCATCATCCATGGGCTCAGGAAATGAATGGAGAAGGATGGCTTCTTCAGAGAGGTTATATATGTCTGCGAAAATAATAAATCAGGCAAAGAATGGTAGCTGACAAAGTAAAGGCGACTTAAAGAGTAAGAATTTTGTACCATAAAGTTGCTGGTTTGCGCTTTGAAGAGTAGACATCTTGGTCTTTTGAGAAGCAGATTCAGTCTCCAATTGTTGAATTCTTTCATCTTTCTTGCGAGACATCGCAACCGCAGCTTCTAATTCTTGGATCTTTTCTTTAAGTTGGAGATTTTTCTTGCGAAAGTTGTCGCATCTTTTCTCGAGATCTGAGGCAACAACAAAGGAAGCTCTCCCAGACTATAAAGAAAAAAAAAGAAATTGTTAAGATAAAATTTGTGATCGAAATTACAGAGAAGCAAAGGAATATGAACATACCAAAGCAGTGAGAGCATTTAAGTGACTGGAGGTCAACGTTCGGGAAACTCCGAGAAAAGATTCATTATCCTCTAATAGCGGGGCATCGCAGATTTTAGCGAGAATTCCGCAAGTAGCAGTCAGATGATCATCTCCTAATCCTTGCATAGAATCGGAGAAGACACTGGACAATTGCGCCATAGCAGAAGTAGTCGAGCGATTCTCTTCCGCGGAGGAAGTACCAACCTCATTTTCACCCTCATCAAAATCTTCATTGGTTTGAGAAGAGAGCAGGGTTTTCCGTTTTTTAGAAAGCGGAGCAGAAGACTTGTCCTTGCGAAAAGTAATTTTATCCTTGCCTTTAACCTTCGCAGCTTCAGCCTCTTCAAAGTCAACCTTCGCACACGCATGAAGATAAGAAACAGAGGCAACAATATTGTTTAAAATAACAAAAGAAAATGTTTCTTACTTCATCCGTGAGCGATCGGAGTATCGCCAGGGTACTCGGCTTTGGATCTTCTTTATACTTCTTTCTCATTCTGGCGATCTAAAATTTTTTGAAAATTGGTAAATAAAAGAGAAAGAAAATGTCGCAAAGTGAAATTGAAAGAAGGAAGTATACCTCTTTTGTCTCCTCAGGCCACTTAAACTCCCAAGGATGGTAATTCGTGAGGTGTGCAGGGAGAACATGTGAACCTGCGATGTAAGGTCCACTCAAAAATAAAGGAACAACCCACCACTTCTCATCTTTGGAATGGCGGGGAGTACTATTGTTGCCCGAATGCCAATCAATATCATGCATAAGCAGCTTGTCATCGGAGACATTATCTATTCTTTTCAGTCGAGCGCCCCAGCGAGATTTATCATTTCTCATGTTTGTTACTGCATAATTCGCAAAGAAATTTTCTACAGTATACTTCTCAGGGACTATCTCCAAATTTGCAAAGTTAGGATCTCTAACATTAACAGGATATAAAGATCCTTTACCAGCGCCGTGGTATGCGAATTCAAGCATCAAGCGGATGCAGTCGCCACTCAACTGATAAACAGCTCGTGAGAACTTTTCATGAGCAAGGATTTCATAGAATAATGGTATCTCGGGATTATATAGAGGAATGGGAAGTCCTGCGAGGAGTTGACTGATGAGTGCTAAATAGTGCATATTTATACACCTTTTTATTGGCATTTTACTCATCTTTTGCGCTTAGAAATCAGATATTATCCCAGATTCTGTGTTTTCTTTGTTTTCAAGAATAAATATTTGTATTAATTAATTTTGTGTTTTTAGGTAATAAATAAAGTCCGAGAAACGAGGAGCTAAAGAGCGAAGAATTGGAGTCAAACATCTATGGAGCAAATAGCCAAAGCCCGCGCGCAAATCGCTTGCAACCCAACAAGGAAGACTTGGGCTAGAGCTACCCATGACCCGATCCGAGCCCGATCACTCGAGCCATTGAGATCTCCCTCAGCTACATCAAACGGTCGCTCCGCCTAGCACATCAACGATTGATGCTCCCGCTCAACACCAGTTTACTCTGAGCCTTCCCTCAGCCGTTCAGATCATAGCTGCTACATCCTACGCTCGCTGAGGCCTTCTCATCAACTTTTGCTATCCCTGCTTCACAACGAATCGACCCATACCCTATACCCTATTCGATACCCCCATTCCTCTCTTCTTCTTCTCTTTCTTCTCCTCCCTCACCCCGACAGAGCAGAGCTCTGCTCGTCTCCACCATCCCTTCACCCGACACCACAGCCATACCATGGCAGACAACCACACCACCTCCATCACCACTAGCATCTGCAACAACACCAACAACCACCCCTAGTTTTAGTTATCTCTCGCCTAGCCTCTCTCATAACCCTAGAGGCTATGTAAGAGATAAATGAAACTAGGGTTTCACGACAGAGGAAGGAAACATCAAATCAAAGCTTCACAAGCAGAGGAGAGATGGATTCAGAGGCTATCAGAGTATGGGTTTGATTTAATTTCTGTTTTATAATAAATTAGGGTTTTGTATTTGGGATTTATTGGCATGTATAAATAGAAGATGTAGAAGATATTTTTGTTCAGGCCTGGACTAGCCAGTGCTTCAATTAGGTTTAATTTTGTAGTTTATTTTGTAGTTTATTTTGACTAGGGTTGAGATGAAACCCTAATCCATTACTGTGTTTTGCATACTTCACATGTTTTTCTTGAATGCTTAATTAATTTTTAAGATAAAATTTGATCTTAGCATATCAACACATTGCTCTCACAGTGTATGCCAATGCCATGGATACACTGTAGTTAGAATACCCCTGTGATGATTATGCTGCAACTCAAGCCTAATTAGATTGTTATTCATCCTCAAATTAGTTGTACTCTAAACAGACAGGTAATGCTTGGGATAAATACCTTAGTTGTGATCAAAACTATCATATGGAGAAACACCTTAGAGACAGGGCAGAATTGACACTCCTCCCCTATCTGTCATAAAGGCAAGAACAACATCTTTAGTTGAAGACATAGTGTAGGTTAAAGGTTGAGTTGAAGACCCTTTGTCACTGTTTTATACCTTAGTTTAGGTTCACACCATTACAACTCAGCCGTATCGGCAACAAAAACACCAACTTATAGTTCTGTCACATTACCTTGCCTGAATTCAGTGGAAGTAAGCCTTGATCAACCTTAGAGCACCACAAGTCCTTGTGGGATCGACCCGTACTTGCCGCGTCTCCGATAGACGCCGTGCACTTGCGGATTATAACATGTAGGCTAAATAGAAACACCTTTCGAGGCCTACCAAGTTTTTGGCGCCGCTGCCGGGGACTTGGCGTGTGCCCTGTGATCAATTGCTGTCTTTACTGAGTTTATTCATCCTTGTACATATTCTCTCTGTATTATTTCTCTTAGCTTTGTCTTAAGTGTAACTTAGCTGAATTTTTTTTATTTGCATCATAATTTTCCTTTTGTTCTTGGTTAGCTTAGTGTAACTTGTAGTGTACTTGTAGTTATCATAACTAGTAGCATAAATCAGATGTAAATTTTGTTCTTTCTGCATCTTGGCTTTTTAACCTGAGCTATAAGCATATGTAGCTGTAGCTTAGTGTCACTTGTCACTTTTAACCCCTGTGTCAGTCCAAACCACTTTTCACCTGTGTCAGCATTATTATCCTGTGGCTCATTTCTTGGAACTGAGAGTGGCTGTTGAGTTACAGGTACCTGCCATGCTGTTGTGCTGCTGTGCTGCCAACCCAAGGGAGACAAGAAAAACGCAGGACTTGAGGTTAGTATTCGAACATTGCATTGACCTGTGAATGTGCCATGTATGCTCTGTGCTAGTATGCTAACCTGTGCATGATTGAAAGTAAGCTGAGCATCCTTAGTATTATTTGTCTGTATGCTTGTGTGAAAACTGAGCTTACCTGTGACAGCCCCTGTGCATGATCTACCCTGTCAATCTCGTGTGTAACCTGAGCATAATCATCTGCCTTGTGCCTAGTGTGTATTCTGTGACCATAGTGCCATCAGCCCTGAGTTAAACTCCAGCCCTCTGAAGCTGTGAGTTGAGCTACAGCTGAGGTTTCCAAGTTTGTTACAAGCCCAGTTGACAAACCCACCTGAGCACAACCTGAGCATAACCCAACTCCTGCTGAGTTACTTTTAGTGCATAAGTTTCCTGAGCTCTGCTTTGTGCCTGTTGAGCCATCTGCTTTGTGCAATTGTATGCATACATCTGTGCATCTGTGATTACTATAAATTGCTCAGCTGTGAATTTTGAGATCAAATCTGGGATAATCATACAACCTGTGCATACCTGTGCTGTTAAACCTGCGAATCTGTGTGATACCCTGTTGTGGTCCTGTGCTATTAAGACTTGCTTTGCATTGCCCTGCCCTCAGCTCCAGCCACTGCAGCTATGAGTTAGGGCTCCAACTTAACCTGCAAGCCCATTGAAAACCAAAAGGGTCAACTGACCCTGTTGAACGTGTGATGTGTTGTAAACCCTGAGCATCTTTGTTTGTAATCCCTGGGCTATGTGAACCATCTGTGCATGATTGAGCACAGCCCTGAGCATAGAACCAACCTCTGCGCACACCCTAGGCTTTGCAGTCAACCTTAGCTGCACATTACCTGCCAGCCTGTGCTGAGCCTAAACCAAACTTGCTGTGTTGAGCTGTGAATGCACTTAGACCTCTGTTGTGCAAACTAACCAAGTTATACTTGAGTGATAACCTCCAGCCCACGAAGCCGTGAGTTGAGTCAGAATTTCATCCGCCTGTCTTTGTGGTTAACCCGAGCATAACTCACCCTGATCTTTGCCTTGCTTTGGCTGATTGCCAGTAAGTGCTCAACCTGACCCTGTGCTGTATGTTCTGTGTGCTCTGCCCATATAAACAGAGCATGCTATGTACGCTTTTGCTTGACCTTGCCAAACTCAAAGATATACCCCGTCTTTGTGCAATCTTTGAGCCGCACACAACCAAGAATGCATAAGCCGAACCCCACACACTGGGGTGTAAGCTCGACCAAACTATGCAGCTGCAACAATTTGGTTTTACACAACCACCGAGCTCGCAAACACACTAAACCCACATAGGCTTGTTTCCACCGGGCTTTGCACTTTAAACCTCCACCCACATAAGGCGTGCCTTTGGCTGCTTACACATGAAGCCCAACCACTAGGCTAATCGAACTGGGCTGCTAATTGCCAAACCAAATCATCAATCCGGTCATGCAACAACATTCGCCCACATCACCGAGCTGTTGGGCTGTCTGCACACACCGAGCCCACATCATCCAATGAAATACACCTATTCAGATGGGCTTAAGCAAATTCAAAAAGCAACCTTTTGGGCTTACACTTAGAATAAAGTGTCAATTTCTTTTGTGGGTTGTATCTCTCTGGGCTTTGTACAAACTCGTTCTGTGCATGAGCTATATGCACAAATCTGAAGCCCACAAATCCCAACAAAAACCAAACTACAAGCCCACAAAACCAAATCTGAAGCCCAAATACTGGGCTGTGCATCTGGGCTGCCCAGTTCACTATGCTGGGCTGCTTCTGCCTAAGCTGGGCTCTGCTACTAGATTTTGCTCACATAGCTGGGCTGCACATACTAGGCCGTGTACAAGCCTGAAGCCCATATAAACCAAAATGCCCATATAAACCAAAACCCACATAAACCAAATTGAAACCCATACAAACCAAATCCCAAACAAACCAAAGCCCAATAAACCAAATTCCCACATAAACCAAAGCCCATTTTCATGTTCTATGTTTCTGTACATTATCTTTTGGGTTGACCCTCAACTCTTTCGATTGTTAGTAAATTTTTGTATATAATTCAGTAGGACTTGTTAAATTTTTCTTTTCTTGAATCGGTTGAGTCTTCATGCGCATATATTGTGCTAATCCGATATGATCTCCGCTGAGAATGTTGGATTTTAGCCTTGATTAATGAAGCTCCAACCTTGCTCCCGCCGACATACCGGTAATCTCTTCCCTTTTCTCTTATCAGCATAGTTCTCATGGTATGTGACTGTTTAAAATTTTTTCTATATGTAGACACATTGAGGACAATGTTTGATTTAGGTTTGGGGGTGCATTTGCATTTAGAGTTTTTAGTCTTTTATTTTACCTTTTATTTTCACAAAAAAAAAATCAAAAAAATTCAAAACTCTTTTTGTAAAAACCTCCAACTTTTAGAGATTTTAGAGTCACTAGCATGCTTCTAGCTATGTTTACATAGAGAATCGACCGAAATAACAAAAGTTAGAAGTCTTGGAGAACACAATCGGGTTTCTTAGTTGATTAGAGCGTTAAAGTTGGATTTAACCATACCGGAGGGCGAATTAGGTGTTGTTTAGATATTCGGTAGTAGAATTGTGATCACCCATAGTGGAGACTACCCATTTTACATCAAGTGAGGCACCAACCTTCAATTTTTTGCAACTTTCTAGAAAAGCTGTTAGAGTGTGTGTCACCGTACGTAAATTCCGGGTAGGAATGGTGAGCTACCCAACTTCGCACCAATTTCAGCACTACTTTTGATCTCTTGAGTGCTAGTTTTTGTCAATCATGAGGGTGACGTCTAAAGATGAAAACTTCTTCTAAATACCGATTTGCGCTAGCATCACTCTCTCTCCCAATCAAGCAAGACCCATAGAAACACATCATCGTCGAAGAAGCGGAGCAGCATCAAAATATGGAAAGAAAAATTGATATAGTCCAAGGTTTATGTGCAACAAAGAAAAGAAAATAGGATGAGAATTAATAAAATTTATAAAATCAAGACAATACAAGTTGTGGAAAAATTGAGTCCTTTGTCCATGGAGTTAGTTGTTTCATTATTTGTATTTTATTTTCACTTTTTGTATGTTAAAAAAAAAAAAAAAAAAAAATCAAAAATCAAAATGGTAAAGAAGAATTTAAAAAGAAAAATCCAAACAACAAGGAATTTGAGTAGAAAAGTTAAAAATTGTCAAGTTTTGTGAAGTTTAGAAGTTCGTCATCAACATTTGAAGACCGAAGACCGAAGATTGAAGATGTTTCTATGGTTCTTATGAGAGAGTGATATTAATTGAAGATCGGGTGAGAAGTGAGTGAGTACTCCCACCCCTTGCTAATGGTTGATTTCCTTTCTTAGAGATCATCGGAAAAAAGATTCTTTTTGTCCACACTTTTGTGGAGTCTCCAGCTTTTATTTCGGAAGGTTATCCTTCTTACCTACAACGTGTGCGGGATTTCTCTCTTTATTCCTGCTGCAGACATGAGAGACTAAAAAGCGATCTTTTTGAGTGCAATTATCATAAAATCCTAATGGTGAGGCGAAGTTGAGACTTATGATCACAATCGAATCCGAATTCTTTCATATGGTATGGTTACTTCTCGCTCAAAGACTTAAGGATGAGAGTGCATTCTTCGATAGTTCTAACTTCTTACTAGCATGCGAAACTCTATGTCCTCATAGCTTCTTGGAGGCTTGAGACTCTTTTACACTCGAAGTTGGAGAAGGTTTTGTGGGTACACCTGCAAACCCTCACGAGACTACAACTCGTCCACTAGGGACACCTAGGGGTTTAAAGGCTTAGTGCATACGCTAAATGCATTCGAGAGACTGCGACGGGGTATAGTTAGGATTTCTTAATTTCTGTTTCACTTGAGGACAAGTAAAATTCAGGTTTGGGGGTATTTGATGAGTGCTAAATAGTGCATATTTATACACCTTTTTATTGGCATTTTACTCATCTTTTGCGCTTAGAAATCGAGATATTATCCCGCATTCTCGTGTTTTCTTTGTTTTCAAGAATAAATATTTGTATTAATTAATTTTGTGTTTTTAGGTAATAAATAAAGTCCGGAGAAACTGAGGAGCTAAAGAGCGAAGAATTGGAGTCAAACATCTATGGATCAAATAGCCAAAGCCCGCGCGCAAATCAGTTGCAACCCAACAAGGAAGACTTGGGCTAGAGCTACCCATGACCCGGATCCGAGCCCGATCACTCTGAGTCATTGAGATCTCCCTCAGCTACATCCAACGGTCGCTCCGCCTAGCACATCAACGATTGATGCTCCCGCTCAACACCAGTTTACTCTGAGCCCTACGCTCGCTGAGGCCTTCTCATCAACTTTTGCTATCCCTGCCTCACAACGAATCGACCCATACCCTATACCCTATTCGATACCCCCCATTCCTCTCTTCTTCTTCTCTTTCTTCTCCTCCCTCACCCCGACAGAGCAGAGCTCTGCTCGTCTCCACCATCCCTTCACCCGACACCACAGCCATACCATGGCAGACAACCACACCACCTCCATCACCACTAGCATCTGCAACAACACCAACAACCACCCCTAGTTTTAGTTATCTCTCGCCTAGCCTCTCTCATAACCCTAGAGGCTATGTAAGAGATAAATGAAACTAGGGTTTCACGACAGAGGAAGGAAACATCAAATCAAAGCTTCACAAGCAGAGGAGAGCTGGATTCAGAGGCTATCAGAGTATGGGTTTGATTTAATTTCTGTTTTATAATAAATTAGGGTTTTGTATTTGGGATTTATTGGCATGTATAAATAGAAGATGTAGAAGATATTTTTGTTCAGGCCTGGACTAGCCAGTGCTTCAATTAGGTTTAATTTTGTAGTTTATTTTGTAGTTTATTTTGGCTAGGGTTGAGATGAAACCCTAATCCATTACTGTGTTTTGCATACTTCACATGTTTTTCTTGAATGCTTAATTAATTTTTAAGATAAAATTTGATCTTAGCATATCAACACATTGCTCTCACAAAGTGTATGCCAATGCCATGGATACACTTTGTAGTTAGAATACCCCGTGATGATTATGCTTTGCAACTCAAGCCTAATTAGATTGTTATTCATCCTCAGATTAGTTGTACTCTAAACAGACAGGTAATGCTTGGGATAAATACCTTAGTTGTGATCAAAACTATCATATGGAGAAACACCTTAGAGACAGGGCAGAATTGACACTCCTCCCCTATCTGTCATAAAGGCAAGAACAGCATCTTTAGTTGAAGACATAGTGTAGGTTAAAGGTTGAGTTGAAGACCCTTTGTCACTGTTTTATACCTTAGTTTAGGTTCACACCATTACAACTCAGCCGTATCGGCACAAAACCCCTTTTGTTACTCTATCACCCTTGAAACTCAGTCTAGAGCAAGCCTTAGATCATACAAGAGCACCACAAGTCTCTGTGGATCGACCCGTACTTGCCGCGTCTCCGATAGACGCCGTGCACTTGCGGTTATCACCGTAGGCCATTGACCTAGCGAGACTATGATTTTATGATCATCACATTGATGATCAGAAAACAGTTTTGCAGAGAGAATGGATGAAGATTCTTGATCAGGAATGGTTGATAAGATGAAACCCTTCTCTTGTAATTTACTTTGAGTATCTTCGAAAAGGGGTTTATATGTACGACCCAGTGAAGCCATTGATATAGTATGGGAATGAGTGGAGAATTGAAGATTGAGAGAATTGAAGGGGATGATTACAGTAGCAGAAGCGCAAATTGCGGAGGAAGAAAGTTAAAGGAAAGTTGCAGAGGGAAAATAAAAGAGAAAAAGAGAAGGGTAAGAAAGCTATATATAGAGAAGAGAATCCTCGAGAAAACAAATGCATTTAATGCGAGATGGGACGTGAATGGTCAAGAATAAACGGTTGAAAGAGACGTGTCAAGAAAAGAGTGGAAGAAGAAACACCTGTAATAAATTCCGTACATAAATAAAACAAGTAAAAATGAACAATCGCGAGATAAAGATGAGCAGTTGCAACACTTTAAAATATTGGTTCTCATGACATTATCTTCTTCGCAGAGAAGACATGAGAAGAGGCAAGATGTAGGAGCGAGAATATCGCGACATCGTTTTTTAAGAGAGTAATAAATAACTACGTTGCGAAGGCGTCGCAGGGAAGTGATTTAAATGACGCATTAGATGACGAAAGCCAGAACGTGAGAAAAGTATGAAGACTTGGCGAAATTTAGGAGTGTCGCAAGGAAAAATGTTTATTACACTCGCGACACTTCGCGAGTTATTCCCGAATATAAAGGACAGCTTAGCTGTCATCCACTGTGTATTACCCTATATAAAGGGTTGAGTTAGTCTGTTGTGAGGGTGGATTCTTTTTGAATTGTTAAGCAAGTCATTAGGAGAGAGAAAATTAAGAGTGATTGTAATTTCTTTAGCTCTGTTCTACATTTCTTTGTAAAACTTTCAAGAAAACAATTAATAAAATATATTGTTACTCATCTTCAAATGGATTAATTAAACAAATTCGAGTGAGGGGTGTAGTGTGGGATTTCCTGCAACTACACAAATGATCCTGTATTTCGTAAGCCATAAAAAATACATACAAACCAAATAAATTGACTTGCACAATTATTTCTCTTAACCAGAAGCAATTGAAACAAACATAGACATTATAGCACCGCAATTGCACCAAAATTTCGTTAAGCAAAAACATTTGATATCAAATAATAAAGAAGATACCAAAAAATAAGCCAAATAAATTGACACAGTTTTTCTCAGATTCCGCATCCTCTTCTCCCCAGAAAGATATATCATTAAGAACAAGTTCAAGTTAGAACTCTCCCCCATTATGTTGTCATCCTCTCGCAAGAACAAAAGAACAACAATAAAGAGCAACCTTTACCAGAGTAAGGTTGAATCGGTTTAAACTAATGCATGCCAATAGCAAAAGTTGAAAACCCGAAACACTTATGTTTATGCTAAACACAAATTGATTCAATACATTGTGACTTTTTACATATGAGTTTCAATCGGAACACCTTATGATCCTTTGATAAAGCCTACCAACATGGGCTAGAACTTAATCCCGCTAAATCAAAAAGTCACACAAACCATAAGGGTTCACAACATATGAGATCGAATATTAAGGTTATGAAAACCGAAATCAGACATCCCATAAACACATAACAATAATATAGACATTCAAGCACATGCTATGTAATCGGAAACTATCACAAGAAAAATTATAAAATAATAATTTTATTCATAAATAATTGATAGTTTTATTCAAAAATAGACCTTATACAATAATCGAAATAAATAAGAAACTGATGTCTATTTTTCTTGGATTAAGTATTACAGCATATAACTTAATCTCTAGTGGTGCTCTTATTGTTCACTGAGGTTTCTTCAGTGTTCAAACTCTTGAAGCATGTCTCGAGAGACTTGTTTGCAACCACTTCCTGTTTTTCAAGCTTTTCAACTTGAACCTTCATGTCTGCAAGATCAGCTTTTGTTTCCTCAATCCTATCCTTGAGCTAATCTTGATGTCGAACCGTCATTATGAGATTGGTTCTTAGTTCTTCAAAACCATGGATATAGTCAGTTATACTATCAGAAGGTATCCACTTGGTTTTTGTTGGATCTTGAAGGTTATAAGCCAACAGACATGACTCATCTTGAGATCCAGTAGAACTGTCGGAATCATAATCAGACATGATTTTCGATATGATTTTCTTCTTCCTTTCGGTATTGATTCCTTGACAATCCTTAACATTTTGAGCTTCCTCCTTATTGACCTTTGTAAAACTGCGAGTTATTGGAGGCATGCTCAGGTATTTAAAAATAATTAATCAGGGTTTCTCAATACAAGTAGGAGATAGTTTCTCTTAAGAAGAGACAACTTTCGGACCGAAAATACTCAGGAAATTCCGAAAATATATACATAGTATATTTTGTTTCCTATGTCCGAACTTCTCATGCTGGAAGGTTTATTAAAATTCGAAAATTTCAAATAAAACCTATTTTTGGAAGATCATGATAAACATGAACAATTTTTAGACAAAAATGGATTCGCAGCTATCCAGAGATTGTCACCGATTTTTTTTTGATAAAAACACAAATAAAAAAAGATTGTGCTCTCGTTTTATGTGCTTCTCACCCAAACAGTTATGAGCACAAACTAGGATGAGAAAGCAGAGTCTCCATACAACTAGGTTGTATCGGAGTAAGCCTTTTCTTGCTTACAACAAGTATCGGAAACATAGTTCATGTTTCTCTTTGGAAATTTCTGCCCAAAGTATTTTCTCCCAAGAAGATGATCCTTCCTTGATATAAAGGTATGATCCACACGTGAGAATTTTTAGAGATAGATAGATCTCTCTTAATTCTGTCAATGAGATTTGCATAGGATTTTCTCATTCTAAGGATTTCCTCATGATGCACATCAGTATGATTATCGGAAACAATTATTGGAAATTCCTGATTGTTTCCTTTGGCAGAGATTCTCTTTTTCCCTTTTTTCTGGAATCTTTCTTCATGTAAACAGAAACTGTTTTGACATGAGTGAGGAGGAACCTTTTTCCAGAAGTGATTATCAACTCTTACTTCAGATCCTTTTGAGTTGATCTTATCAATTTGGGATATATTCTGTCTTCCTACTGAGGAATGATCTTTCAGTTTTTTAAGACAAGAAACATCTTTCAATACTTTTACCACGGTATTTTGAAGAAGTATAAGTTTCCTTTCAAGTGACTGAAAGTTGTAATCCTTAAGATCTTTTTCACGGAATCGGTTCAAAGCTTCATTTGTACAAGATTTCGTTTGATCATCAATAGTTGTAAAAGATGGTTTCTCATTCTCTTCTGAATTGATGTAGTTAGGCAAACTACCATCATCATGATCTGTTACAGATGTGATCACACAGGTTTTGTTATCACAATCTCTGAAAGTCGAACAAGGACTTTTGGTTTCTTCATCATAAGAAATTATAACAGAATCATTAGTCAGAGTCATTGGATGAGTCTCTTGATCTTGAGTAAGAGAGTTACCAAGAGCTTCTAATTTGATAGTGAGATCTATATTCTCTTTGGCTAAAATATTTAGTTGAATGTCTTTTTCTCTGATCTCATGCTTAAGAAGATTAGATTATGTCTTTAATATTAACATCCGTGTAGACAAAGATCTTATTGGCCTTAGGAGTTTTACCAACTCTTTATCAGTATCTTCTTTTCCATCAGAGATAGACTCAGATGTTTTCGTAACTCCTGGATCATGAGTCAACGAAGTAGTAACATCTTCAACATTTGGGTATTCATACTCTTGCATAACGTTAATTGAATCAGTCATGGATTCAATTCTTATAGGTTGGATCGCGCCAAACACAAATTGTTAGATATTTTCGTGTTTGCCTACTCTGATACCAATTGAAAAGACGAGGGTACCCAAATACACCACAATCTTTAAATTATCCACCTATAAGTCGTCTTACCAAAAGTGATTGTCTATGGACAAAGTCGAGACAATACGACAAATCGGTATTACACTTTGTGTGATCGTCTATGGATACGAGACCGAGACAATAAAACAATCAAAGTGTGATTACTTGATAATAGGTTCCGACTTAACCAAACTCTATAGGATCACTATCAAGTAATACAGATTTAACGTTTGTGTATTTTACTTTTAATTATAATAAACAATTATAATTACGGAAATAAAAAAGTAAAAAACACAACAAGATTATGTTAACGAGGAAACCGCAAATGCAAGAAAAACCCGGGACCAAGTCCATAATTGAATACTCTCAGAATTAAGCTGTTATACAAAATCTAAAACAAAAACTTTGTATAGTTGAGACCAAGCAACTAAACCTAGTTCACTTAGTTTCTTCAGTATCCCTGCGCTTCCGACATTCAATAAGTGCACGCACTGGAACAATTCCTTTGGATCGTATTCCAAATAGTAAAGGAACAACAAATCTGTTTGGTAACAACTCTCTTGATTCTTTCAAATGAAGATATCTCAAGTCATATGCAAATGCTCTTCCGTTCAACAAATAAACTCCTTTGCCTGGTTAGATCAATCTATCCAACAACTACCGAAGTAGCAGAGTTTAGATTTTCAATCAATCAATATAGAATCAAACAAGAAACTATAAGGCGAATGTTATATCAGAAGAGAAGATTCTCAAAAATAAACAAACTAGGTGCAATCAAATTTCAACAACCGTTAGTCAATCAAATCAATCGAAAACTAAAATAAACTGTAATTATCTAGTTTCCCACCAACGGTACTCGTAGAGCTTCTTGATCCCACAAAAGTCTTTAAACGAGCGGTCGTAAGAGATTTCGCCTAATTAGGGTACTTTCCTCTCCGGATAGACGGCTCCACCAAAAACAACAAGAAAGATGAAGTTTGCCTGGCTCTTAGGATAGTTTGCTAGAAATGCAAACTTGGGTATTTATAGATCAAGGATGTTTGGACACCAAGGAATGTCCAAAACCAAATATTCTCAAGATATGCAATAAATGCCCAAATCGGTTTTCATAATTCCTGTAAATGCTTTGTCCAATATTTTCCGAAATCCCTTAATAGAAAATCTCTAATCAGTAAATGCACATTACTAATTTTTATTCTCTAGAGATATGCATTTAATTGCTGGTAATTAAAGCATATAAAACTAACAACCTTAATTAAAATATTCTTAATTTATTTCGGACCGGGATCTCCTTGAGTAATTAAGGAATATCTTTGAACAATAAAAGATAAGAGTTATTGTTCGTGTTCAAAGTATGTTGACATCTTTTATTTGTAAATCCTCTTTCATATTTACAATCTTGGAATCGATTATATCACACTTCCAAACAAGTTTAGAATTGGTTTATCTGTATTCCAAGACAACTATGTGATTGATCAAAGTGGTAATTGAATATTTGTCCCTACTTTTGATGGTCTATACAAATATCCTTATCACACAATAAATATGTCCCTCTTCATCCACAAGCCCATCAGGGGTCCAATAAGGTTTTTATTATTTCCAAATTTGCCCTCTTATCTATTGTTTTTATCTAGGTCTATCCCTACTTACTTCTTCTTCTTATTCATTTAGCAGTGAACCCTTCATTGCTCCACCACCACCACCAGCATCTCCATCGTCACCACCTCTGCAAATTCTCATACCTTCGCCGCCGACAATCGAGATGTATCAGCAACATATGAAACCTTCTTCTTCTTCTATAATCGATTTTTAAAATCATACCCAAAGAAAAAGAGATCTGATATTTTAGGTTTTGAAATCAAGTTTTGAGCAACGTTTGCGAACGATTTGGTGGTTCGATTCGATTAAGAGAATGGGGATCTGAGAGCTGCTGCGATAAAATTGATTTCGAAATGGTTATGGTGTGTGAATCAATAGGATATGTTGGAGATAATGAACTTGTTGTTGTTGAGAAGTAATGGGTGTGTTCGAATCTGAAGTTGCTGATGCTTCTAATGGATTAATTGTGATTAAAATGAATAGATGAATGTGTAGGAATTACAAGGAATATAGAATTATGAAGAGAGAAGTAAGGATGATAATCGTAGCGGCGGTAGTGGTTCTGGTGGCGACGGTGGTGGTGGTTCGAATTGGTGTTGAAGCTTCATAGAAAACAGTGACGGTTGCTGCTATGAATTATAAATGGTGGTTGATGGTTTTGTTGGTGGATCTGAAACTGCAGCTGGTGAAATGGTAGCATGGATAAACATCCATTGTTGATCCAACTAAAATGGATAAACTTGTATTGTTGATCCAACTGCAATGGATAAACTTCTACTGTTGATCCAACTGAAATGTATCAATTTCAGTTTTATGCCACTTAATGTTGATCCATCATCATGGATAAACATCCACTGTTGATACAACTGAAATGGATAAACTACTGTTGTTGATACAAAATTATCTAAACTGGTGGCGGCGGCGACGGTGGCGGTGGTTGCTGCTATGGATTATTAATGGTGGTTGATGGTTTTATTGGTGGATCTGAAACTGCAGCTGACGAAATGGTAGCATTTTTCCATCAGCATGGATAAACATCCATTGTTGATCCAACTAAAATGGATAAACTTATATTGTTGATCCAACTGCAAAGGATAAACTTCTACTGTTGATCCAACTGCATTAGATAAACTTCTATTGTGAAATGTATCAATTTCAGTTTTATGCCACTTAATGTTGATCCATCATCATGGATAAACATCCACTGTTTATCCAACTGAAATGGATAAACTACTGTTGTTGATACAAAATTATCTAAACTGGTGGCGGCGGCGACGGTGGCGGTGGTTGCTGCTATGGATTATTAATGGTGGTTGATGGTTTTATTGGTGGATCTGAAACTGCAGCTGATGAAATAGTAGCATTTTTCCATCAGCATGGATAAACATCCGTTGTTGATCCAACTAAAATGGATAAACTTATATTGTTGATCCAACTGCAAAGGATAAACTTCTACTGTTGATCCAACTGTAATAGATAAACTTCTACTGTGAAATGTAACAATTTCAGTTTTATGCCACTTACTGTATATCCATCATCATGGATAAACATCCATTGTTGATCCAACTGAAATGGATCAACTAATGTTGTTGATACAAAAATATCTGAACCAGTGGTGGCGGCGACGGCGGCGGACTAGTGGTGGTGGCGGCGACGGACTAGTGGTGGTGGAGGACTGTTGGTGATGTAATGGTGGTGGTGAGGGAATGGTGGTGGTGGTGGTTGTTGAACGGTGGTGGTGGAATGGTAGTTGAATGTTGGTGGTGGTGGTGCTAGTGGTGGTGGTGAAGTGGTAGAGGAAGAAATTTGTTCCATTTTGAAATAAAGAAAAATATTATATGGGTGAGGGTATTAATGTAATGTAATATTAAATGGATAAGGTTATAAAAAAGTAGGGACATATTTATTGTTGAATAAGGATATATTTGTTGGGTTTGAAAAGTAGGGACATATAAATAATGTACCCTTGATCAAATATCAAATATCAAATCACTAACACGGGTTCACGGTTCTACCAAATACAAGGATCGGTTCTACCTTAATATGGTTTGCTTGTGATCGAACACACAAGTTACCAGGACAAGTTACATCAGTTACCAGGATCGGTTACGTCAATTACCAGGACTGGTTACCATATACTCATGGTATTACTTGTGATCGGTTACACAAGTCACTAGGATCAGTTACACCAATTACCAGGATCGGTTACACCAATTACTAGGACCGGTTACACCAATTACAAGGATCGATTACACAATACTTTTGTGATCGGTCACACCAATTACTAGGATCTGTCACACCAATTACAAATATCGATCATACAATCTCAGGTGATTACTTAGGATCGGTTACGCTAATTAATAAAAACCGGTCATACCAAATCATAAGTCAGGCACTGTGATTAGTTATACCAAGATACATAGCAAGTTATGATCGGTTCTACTAACTCACACATATTGGTAATCCAAAGATATGCAATGAATAACAATACCAATAAGCCTAGCGATTTCCCTTTCGATTCATAAAACAAGTTTATGAATGTACTTCCTTTAAACAAATGTAAACATTGTTTCCTAGGATGAAATCTTCACCTTTACCCATACACATAATCAAAATAGCATTCATACGATTATGTCGATGTCATATATACGAAGTTCAAAAGATAAGCGTTATACTTCATATTCTAATTCCTTAATACTATGATCATGTGATCATGTCTCACTACTAGAATATAATCATTCACAGCTTCGCAATTATGTTTTCAATATAGCATGACTTGAAAGATACATTAAGAATGAAACAGTTCAAGTCAATATTACTAACCTCAAGAGGAAGGATGATGTCGTCGTTGTAGCTTGTTACTTCTTCACATTCTTCAGGTCTTCGAGTAATACTTGTATGTCATAATCCTAGACTTTCTAGTCTAACCTATACAAAGTTGTCTCTAGTTACATAATCAAGCGACTCTTAGATGAGTTTTGATTTACTAAAATATAACAACCAAACTTGACGTACCAACGCTTGGTGAGTTCAACCGAGCTATGCTCTAACACCACTTAAGCTTGCAAACGGGTACGCAAACTTAAGTTCCGTACATTGGTCACAAGCCTACAGTTTGCAAAGTGGTACACAAACTTTTGCTCCGGACCGAACTCAGTTGAAACCGTTTGTGAACGAGTACGCAAACTTGGTTCCCGGACTTCAACAGTTAAATCAGTTTGCGAACGGGTATGCAAACTTAAGTACCCTGACTTAAATAGTTGAATAAGTTTGCGAACGGGTATGCAAACTTAACTTCTGGTCCTGAATTCTATCAAAACAGTTCGCACACTTAGTACACAAACCATAATGTATCCAAACATGGGTTTTTGCTCTTAAATCCCATTTCAATCATTGAAACATTCTTAGAAGACGACAATGGTTGTCTCACATAAACTATTAGCTTATAAGCAAGTGATCGAATGATCAATACGAAACATTCTGAGTCTACATCAGATGACTGTCTCACACAAATCATGGAAGATGTTACCAAGTGATTTTCACATGATCATATTTTGAATTTCGTCAAGAATAATGATGAACGTAGTTAAAGCAAAAAGCTTTCTAACAAATATTTTGAGAAAAATATAAGCGAGTTAAACTCAGCTCGAAATATCAAATGTGTATAATGTAAAGTCTATATAGCTATACGACTTTGTCTCAATAGAAGATAGAATAGAATAAACTTCTGAGTGATAGATGAGTTCAAGTCTCCACATACCTTTTGTTAATGAAGTTCCTCCAAGCTCCCCTCAGTAGATCTTAGTTTTCAATCAATTAACGTCGTGAAGTCTAAAGCTCAACTACACATTCTATCCTAATCCGATACATAGCTATAAGTAGAGTAGAAATCAAGACTATAGTTTTGATCAACTAAACTTGACAAACAAGTTTGATATAGCAACGCTTGCGAGTTCGACCGAGCAGTGCTCTAACAATCTCCCCTTTGTCAATTTTAGTGACAAAATTATCAATACATATGGATTACAAAATAAATAAACTTTGTAGCTTCTCATCCAAATGCTTGATTTCCTTGGTTCTTCAATATTCCTTGAATTCTTCGTCACTCCAAGTACTCCAGTGATTCTGAACGTGTTCAACTCAACATCATAGTTGTTGAAGATCCGTAGCCATAACAATAAGAAAACATATGAAAACATCTGTTCTCAATCATTGTTATACAGTATCATAGTATTATTACACAACATCAAAGTTCAATTGTATAACAACTTTGACAATAATACTACGGTGATATGTATCACTCCCCCTTAGTCAATACTTCATCTCACAATGAAAACCACTCCCCCTTACATAATGATCCGTAAACCATATGTATATGTAGTTTGAACTACAAAATAATTCTCCCCCCTTTTGTCAATATAAATTGGCAAAGGTACGAAAACTAGCGGGATCATAATGAAATTCTCAAAGAGATACTACATGACTAAAAGAGAACATATCAACTTTGTTTCGATGATTTCACATAGTCGAAACTTAGTGTATTCATCAAGGAGTTTATAAAGATACAAGATAACTCCTACAATATTCCACAGACGCATTCCCCACAAAGATTTGGCAATTAAGCACAAGTTCAATTAAGAACTCTCCCCCATATAATGTCATTCCCGAAAGAACAACAAGAGCAACCTTACTTTTACAAGAAAACAAGGATTTCTTTGGACATTAACAAATCCCATGCAACATGAATTTGTATCCAGAAAACTCAATTAAATTAACCACAAAAACCTTAATTATTAATTTAATCGGGAATGCTCAACATAATAAAACTTACGGATCCATACAATACTTTCACATAGAAGTGGATCAGGGAAAGATCAATACCGCGGAATATTCAAAAGTTCATTCAATCTTTTATCAATATTTGCATAATGACATAATAGACTTAACTTTTGACATATATGGGACAATCATCGTTCACGGACGTAAACACACATATCCCATAACATTATTTGCAATATGTGAAACCAATAAAGATTAATACTGCAAAATCATCTTCCAAATAACTTAGAATTTAAATAAATAAATCTAAAACGTTGCAAGATGAAAATTGTTAGCAATAGCTATGTGTAATCACAATATATGTTATTCCAAACCCACTTATCCTTCTTCAAACACAAGAATAAATTCTCATAAGAATTTTCCTAGACATTAAGATTCTTGAAAAATTCTTTATCGTCCCTGAACTCCTTGTCGTCAACAGACATTGGAACATAAGGTTCATGAAGAAAGGAGTCAATTCCAACGAACCTTCTAGACTGATGTCGAACCAAGGCCTTCTGAATTTCAAGAGTTCTTAAAACAATAGCCTTTATTTGCTAAATCTCTTTCCTTGTTTCCTTCAACTCTTCAAGAACACCAGAAAACTTCTGAAGATTAGAGGAATAGCCCTTGGTTTCTTCATATTCTTCCTTTTTCTCTTTATAGTTGGAGAGGAATGAGATTTATCTTTTTCCTTCATGATTGATGGCTTAACAATCATATTAACATCTTTTATATCAGAAGATATAATGCTTGGAGTCTCCATTCAAATATGGAATTGTGAGAGAGTACGCAATTAAAGCTCTACAAGCAATCTTGTGATAAAAAAAAATTCATGGAAGGAAAAAGGAATCTAGGGTTACGGAACCTATATACATAGTAGGATTCACGTACGACCAATTCACAACCTTAAAGAAGGTAGAATTTTCGATTTTAACCCTCTTTTAATGAAAAAAGGAAAACCTTTTCAATACCAATTTATGATATGAAAAGATCAACAGAATTCCAAACAAAAACACAAAGAGAAAATAAAACACGAATTTTCTTTTCCTAAAGCCTGATCTGTGCTCATCTCTTGTCACTTTGAAATCAGGCACATGAGACAAGATGCACCTTCAACACAATTAAGCTGTGTTGGGGTAATCAATAATTTGTCCACCATAGACTTCTTGTACGGAATCCTTAATACCCCTTTTCACAGAATGTTTAGACCTTGTTCTTTTCTGTAGAGGTCTAATTTTTTCTTTAGAAATTAATTTCTTCGGAGAATTGTTGAGTTTACATACCTCTGAGGAATTCGAATTCTAAACAAGTTTGATCTTGTTTGCTAATCGATTTGTTCTCCGTTGAAGTTTGTTGACATATCTCATTTTATGTTTGTGCTTGAAATACTTAGAGATTTCACGACCCTTAAGAGTACAATAAGAACATTTCAATGTGGAGGATGGTTCAGACACCATAGCTGAGCAAGCTTCTAAACAAAATGAGGTACCCGAAACATGTGAGATAGATTTTTCAGTAGACAGGGAAAAATACATTTTATCCTCCAAAGTGGTTGGAGAACTTTCTCCAGGAAGAATATCAAGATTGATGTACGTATTGCTACGATTATCAAAATCAATATTTTCACCAAGGAGTGCAACACTTGACTTTTCATCTTCATTTGAATCATAGTGATCAAACATTTCATCAAGAGTTGCAGCAAGACCTTTGTTTCCAGTGTATTTTCTACGATTTGGACACTCATTAGCAAAATGAACAAAACCTTAACACTTAAAGCACTGTGGCATATCCTCATCATCAATATCAATGGTCTCCCTATTTTTAGGAGGAGCACGGTCATGAGGTTTGACTGATGACCTAGGTTTATCTCTGATGAACCGTTTACTTCTCTTTAAAAGAAGATCTATAAACTTTCATGTGATCAGAGAGACTGAGTTGTCAAGATCTTCATATGATGAGTCAGTCTCAATAGGATCAACAACAGAGGTGCCAACACTTTTACTTTTGTCAAGCAATTTAGTATTATTTTGTGCTTTGAAAGCAATATCCTTTCCAGATTTGGGTGTATGCTCATGATTAAAGATATTTAACTTCCCAACAAGAGTATTTCTGGAAAGTGTATCAAGGTTATTTCCTTCAACGATGGCATGTTTCTTAGAATCGTATCTAGGTGGCAACGATCTGGGAATTTTCATCACAATGTCCTTTTTAGGAATAGTCTTACCTAATGCAAAAGATACATTAACAATTTCAGACACTTTGTGATTAAACTCATCAAATGAATCTTCATCACCCATACGAAGGTTTTCCCAATCAGAATTTAGGTTTTGAAGCCTAGCTTCTTTCTCAGAGGAATTTCATTCGAATACAGTTTCTAAGATATCCCAAGCATCTTTAGACTTAGTTCACGTAGTCACATGGTGTTGTAGATCTGGGGTAATGGCATGGATGATAGCATTTAATCCGTCAAAATTTTGCTTTGCAGCGAGAATCTCGGCAGGATTATATGCACCAATATCCTTTGGAACAGATACATCGCCTTCTGTAACAATCGGAGGATCATTGCCATTAACTACACGAACCCATGATTGAAAATCACGTGCTTAGAGAAATGCACGTATAGAAATTTTCCACCATAAGTAATTCGAGCCATCGAAGACTGGCGGTACGTTTATAGAGATATCATTTCTGTCCATAGAGTCATATTGCTACAAACACAGACTTGTGAGGTCTTAAACGTGTTTGCCTGCTATGAAACCGATTGAAAAAGCAGGGGTCTAACAACCACACCCAATATTTCGTTTAGGCAATCTGTATGGACTAACTCCAATATAATTCCAAGAGAATCAACCAGACAGTCAGACTCGATCAAGGAAAATATATCCAAGAGTTATATCTATGTTTCTCAATGTAATCATCAAATCAAAAAGATTGAAATCCGCGAGCCAGATTATTATGAAAAACAACTTGAACAGTACCAAAGACCAATGTTCAAGTCTCAATCAATTTCAATTAACAACCAAAGGTTGGATTTACCAATTGATTGAACTACGCACAACCTGTGATATTTCAAATATATAGAAAATATAATGCGGAAAAGAAATAACACATACACCATAAATTTTGTTAACGGGGAAACCGCAAATGCATAAAAATCCCAGGACCTAGTCCAGATATGAACACCACACTGTATTAAGCCGCTACAGACTCTAGCCTACTACAAGTTAACTTCAGATTGGAATGTAGTTGAGCCCTAACCAATCTCATACTGAATAAGATACAGTTGCGTTCCTTACGTCTCTGAATCCCAGCAGGACTCTACGCACTTGATTCCCTTAGCTGATCTCATCGACAACTAAGAGTTGCTACGACCCAAATTCGAAGACTTGATAAAAAAATCTGCCTCCCACAGAAAAGTCTATTTTAATAGATAAATCTGTCTCCCACAGAAATACCTGCGAATTTTTTGTTCCTTCTTTTTATAAATCAAGGTGAATAGGAACCAATTGATAATCCGGTCATATATTCCCGAAGAACGGCCTAGAAATATCAATCACCTCACAATAACTTAACTATATGGCAGTACAACAAGTTATTGTGGAATCACAAAGAATGAGACGAAGAGCTTTGTAATTACTTTTTATATCTTACCTAGTAATATCAATCACCTCACAATAATCTTAATCGTATGGTAGCGAAACAAGATATTGTGGAATCACAAACGATGAGACAAAGATGTTTGTGACTACTTTTTATCTTGCCTATCGGAGATTAAATCTCGAGCAAATCTTAGAGAAGATAGTACTCAATACGATAGAACAAAGTAAGATCATAATACGCAACTACAGAGAAAATAGTTGGGCATGGCTTCAGAATCCCAATGAAGCCTTTAAGTCATTAACCTATAATGGGTTTAGGAAAAACCTAGGTTAAAGGAGAATCGACTCTAGTCGCAACTAGTATCACACAAGAGGTGTGGGGATTAGGTTTCCCAGTTGATAGAGTTCTCCCTTATATAGTCTTCAAATCAGGGTTTGATAACTTTGGAACAAAGCAATCAATAGTCACTGTTAGATGAAATCTGATTTAAGATTTAATCTAATATATTTCCACCGTTAGATGAACTTAGCTTGTCACACACAAATGAAATATAACTTCATTTAGATATGGGTAACCGTACCTAAACGTGTATATTGAGTTGGCTCAATAACAGTTAACCAAAGTTAGCCATATGAACACTTTTGTATTAACCATGTTCATCTTAACATTTCTAGATCAATTGATAATCAAATGAATCTAATTGTGTTACTCATAGAGTTGTTCAATTGTTTATGTTCTCACAGAAGTATACAAGACACATTGAAGCAAAATCGGATTGATTAAAAAGAATCAGTTCATGAACATTTTAGCCACGGTTTGCAAAGATTGTATTCCTTAATATAAATGTATTTTTTCATGAGTATGAAATCATACTTAACCGATTTTAGAACTTGAACCACTTTGCAAAGCTTATTCCAAATAAATGTATTTTTTCATGAGTACAAACTTAAGTTCCGAACCATTGGTCACAAGGGTATACAAAAACTTTTGCTCCTCACAAGGGTCGAAATCGGTTCCGGACCGTTTGCGAACGGGTACGCAAACTTGGTTCCTGGACTTCAACAGTTAAATCAGTTTGCGAACGGGTATGCAAACTTAAGTACCCTAACTTAAACAGTTGAATAAGTTTGCGAACGGGTATGCAAACTTAACTTCCGGTCCTGGATTCTATCAAAACAGTTCGCACACTTAGTACACAAATCGTAATGTATCCAGACATGGGTTTTAGCTCTTAACTCCCATTTTAATCATTGAAACATTATTAGAAGATGACAATAACTGTCTCACACAAACTATTATCTTATAAACAATTTTCAAGTGATCGAATGATCAATACGAAACATTCTGAGTCTACATCAAATGACTGTCTAACACAAATCATGTAAGATGTTACCAGGTGATTTTCACATGATCATCTTTTGACTTTCGTCAAGAATAATGATGAACGTAGTTAAAGCAAAAATCTTTCCAACACATATTTCGATAAAGATATAAGCGAGTTAAACTCATCTCGAAATATCAAATGTGTATAATGTAAAGTCTAAATAGCTATACGACTTTGTCTCAATAGGAGATAGAATATAATAGACTTCTGAGTGATAGATGAGTTCAAGTCTCCACATACCTTTTTATGAGGAAGTTCCACAAGCTCCCCTTAGTAATTATTCGTCTTTAATCGATGAACGTCGTGAAGTCTAAAGCTCAACTACAGATTCTATCCTAATCCGAGACATAGCTATAAGTAGACTAGAAATCAAAACTTATAGTTTTGACAACTAAACTTGACAAACAAGCTTGAGATAACAACGCTTGAAAGTTCGACCGAGCAGTACTCTAACAAATATGATAGTCAGTCTTCACACACCTTTGTTAATGAAGTTCTCGCAGATGTCTCCGTTGTTCTTTAGGATTCAATCTTCATTGTCGATTTGTGAATTCTGATATTCAACGATCATGCTCTATTCCTAGTATGAGAGTGTCCTTAGTAGACAATAATCAAGCTATGGTTTTGAACAACTAAATTTGACAACAAGCTTGACATTCCAAAACTTCTGAGTTTGGTTAGGAGATACTCTAACAAAACTAAAACCAAAAATTAATTTTTTATTTCTAGAAAACAAATATTCTATGAGATATCCTCAATTTATTATGAAACCAGCATTATCTAATGAAAAATTTAGCATCTTTTTCTTCATTATAATATAGAATATAATAATTGTTAGAGCATGGCTCGGTTGAACCCACCAAGCGTTGGTATGTCAAGTTTGGTTGTCATATTTTAGTGAATCACAACTCATGTTAAGATTCGGTTGATTATACTAGAGTCAACTTCGTATAGGTTAGCTTGAAAGTATAAGGATATGAGACATTACAAGTATTGCGAAGTCTTGAAGATATGAAGAAGCAAGGAGCTACAACGACAACAATCATCCTTCCACTTGAGGTTAGTGATATTTGACTTGAATTTTTTCATTCCCTAACATATCTTTCAAGTTGTGCATATTGAAAACAAAACTGCGAAGCATATTTGAACTCTAGATAGACATAGTATTAAGGAATACAATACGAGGTTTATTGCTTAACCATTAAACTTTGTAGATAAGACATCGCCATAATCATTTGAATGCTATTGTGATTATGTATGGGTATGAGGTGAGGATTTCATCCTAGGGAACAATGTTCTACATGTGTTCTAAGGAAGTAAGTTCATAAACTTGTTTGTGAACCGAAAAGGAAATTGCCAGGTGTTATTGGTTTTGTTATTCATTGCATATCTTATGAACAACCAATATGTGTGATTGAGTATAACCGCTCACAACTTGTTTGTGTTCTTGGTAGAACTATTCACAAAGTCCTGACTTATGTATTGGTATGACTTTTATTAGTGAAACCGATCTTAAGTAATCACCTGAGATGGTATGATCGGGTTTGTGATTTTCTGTCTGACTAAATATGGGAAAGGGGAACCGATCCTAGTAAGAGGTGCAGTACATCACAAATGGGAACCGATCCTTGTATGAGGTGCATCAAGGTTTATAGCAGAAAGGGGAACCGATCTTATGGACATGTGCAACACGTTTTTAGGCAAAGGGGAACCGATCCTATGGACATGTGCAACACATATAAGTTAGATACCATATATATGTGGGGAACCGATCCTAGTACCTAGTCAACCGAATTTTGGAAAGCTAGTGTGACTATGCACATTACTCACATGGAAGGTAGAACCGAAACTTGTTTTGGTAGAACCGTTAAACCCATGATTGTGATTGAATGTTTGTTTGATCAATCACATAGTTCTTGAAAGTCAGATGAACCAATTCTAAACTTGTTTGGAAGTGTGGCAAATCGGTTTCAAGGTTGTAAGTGTGAAAGAGAACTTACAAAGTAAGGATGTCGACATACTTTGAACACGTGTTGTGAATGTTTATTTCTTTAATTGTTCAAAGTTATTCCTTAATAGCTAAGGGAAGAGAATCCCAGGATCGAAACATAAGTAAGTTAAGAATCTTTTAATTAAGGTTATTAATTTCATTTTGTAGGGAAATATAAGAATTAGTAATGTGCATTTACTAATTAGATTTTCCGAGAGATTTCGATCATTATTTTTGCACAGAGCATTTCCAGGAATTAAGGAAACCGAATTTGTGCTTTAATGAATATCTTGAGAATATTTTCGGTTTTGGAAATTCCTTGGTGTCCAAACTTCCTTGTCTATAAATACTTGAAGTTTTCCTTTCTAGCAAACTAATCCATCGTAACAACAGACTTCCTCTTTTGTTGAAGCCGCCTATTCGGAGAGGAGAGTAACCTAATTAGGCGAAATCTCTTACGGCTGCTCAGTTTAAAGTCTTCTTTGGGATTGAGAAGCTCTAGCGTGTGTCGTTGGTGGGAAACTAGATAATTGGGGTTTATCTTTTATTTTCGATTGATTTAATTGACTAACGGTGGTTGAAATCTGATTGCACCTAGTTTGTTTATGCTTGAGAATCTTCTCTTCTGATATAAGATTCACTCAAACTAGTTCAGAGCTTCTACAGGGATCTTTAGACTGTTGTTAGTTCTAAAGACGATCTTGTGATAATCCATTGTTAACGAGACTCCGTTACGTGCGTGATTGATCACAAGAGATTCAAGTGATTTTGTGCAGGTTTTTATTGAAGATTTAAGAAGATTTGAAGACAAAGAAGATATTGAAGATCTGACTTGGGTTTATAATATTTGGTGTGCACAATACTTGTTTCGGTAAAAGAGGATCCAATTAATAATCGGTTTATCCTTGTGGTAGATTGGATTGATTAATTGAGTAGATCGGCATCAACACAATTCTTTGGATTAAGAGTGTTGTTGGCTTAATCTTAAACGATTACTTCGGTAATTGAACATAAAATAGATCTAAGGTCCTGACGAAGGAGTTTATGTTAAGATAAACAGAAGAGCCTTTGTCCGACTCATATCACTTGGTTGAAGAGAGTTGATACCAAACAGATTTGTTGTTCCTTAAATGTTTGGAATACGAACCAAAGGAATTGTTCCAAGTACGTGACTTATTTATAAGTTGGAGGCGTGGGAATACAGACGGAACTAGGTGAAGTATAGGTTTAGTTGCTTGGTCTCAGCTATACGAAGTTAGGTGTAATTTTGTGTAGCGGCTTAATCCTGAGAGTATTCAATTCTGGACAAGGTCCCGAGGTTTTTCTGCATTTGCGGTTTCCTCGTTAACAAAATCTTTTTGTGTCATTTACTTTATATTTTCGCATTATAATTGTTTTATTATAATTAAAGTAAATTACACAAACGTTAATTTCTATTTACTTGATAAGTGAATCCTATTGTGGTTGGTTAAGTCCGAACCTTTTTATCAAGTAACATACTTCGTTGTTGTATTGTCTCAATCTCGTATCCATAGACAATCACACGAAGTGTGAACCGATTAGTTGTATTGTCTCGACTCAGTCCATAGACAATCATTTTCAGAGAAAGGACTTATAGGTAGGAAAAGTTTTAGCTTGAGGTATATTGATAAGCACGCAAGTGCGACACTTTTATACCCACATTTATACTAGCTAGGTCTCGATACTTCGCTAATAACTATATTTTAGAGCTTTTACAGGAATTACAAGTGAAATCCGTTCACCCGGAGAATAACTGGCTAAACGAGGAGCTAAATGGTGTTTGTGACTATAAGCACAGAGGAGATAGCTTAATTGATTGAGCTTCCTTCACAAATGCTCATGCCAGTCGCGCCACAACCACTGAGCCATCACGTTGGAGCCACTCAGGTCTGCCTAAAATAAAACTACTGCCGAGATGGGAGGAAGTGGGAGACGTGGCTTGTTCCACTACCACATCTGATTTCATATGAAAACAAGAAAGGGGAATTTTTATTTCTCAATCAATTTGTTGATGTTTTTATCAAGAGAAAAATGGGATCTGAGGTGATGGAGAAAGATGAATTACTGTTAATGGAGATGGTTCATGTCTACCATTTTCTTCTTTGCTACTCTGCCGAATCGAGATGGAAACGACGGGAATGAGTTGGGAGTTGTTCGATGCGAATCTGTACTGCTCTGGGCATTTCGATTTGACAACGACAAGACATAGAATTGATTGGAAACATCAAAGCTAGGTTCTTGCATGAACTGAAATTGAGTTCATCTTGAGTGAAATCAGGTCGAAGAAAATGAGTATGAATGTTGATCCGGGAGTTTGAATCGGTGAAGATTTTGAGCTGAATTTTATGTCGTCAGTGGACATCTTGATGGACTGAGAATGGGTTTTGATTGAGACTTCTGGTAACACAGAATTAAGGGGTTTTGGCATTGACTGACTGAGAAACAACATCAGCAGCATTTGAATCCGGATATGGTGGCTGTCGATCTCTCTTCAGGGATTGATACATGCGTGAAAGAATACGGGAATGGCTAGTCAGATGGTCTTGGTTACGACCTGAGATTGAGAAGGAAGATGGTTGTGTTTGCTGAATTAGGGTGTCATTGAATCTGATTGATTTTTATGAAATTGGGGAAGTAAAATATGAACTGAAATTACTATGCTCTCAAGGGGAATGTCATGGGTTGAGTCCAGTGGTGGCGATGATGGGTTTTCACCCAACCTTTGCTTGAATTGACGGTGCCAAATCCAGTCTCCATCGAGTTTGCCCGGCACCGCTACGACATCAATAACAGCAGCTTTGGGGGATTTGTATGTTATCTATGATTGGAGCTAAATGGGAGTTCTCGAGAAAGATACCGACTAATCAGTAAATTTGGGCACAACCAAGTGAAGCTGGTGCTACAGACGTGGGTCTAACGCTTGAGAAAATGTCGCAATGGAATCAACCAGGTGACAGTGGTGCCTAGATGGACATAGTTAGATGTGGGGTTGTCGGACCTGGGGAAGAGTTTTGGATTTGGAAATTGGTGTTGGTGATCGGTACGGGCCTTTGGCAGTTATCTGCTAGGTCTCAGTTGGACTCTCTACAGCACCGGTATATAATTCGATCGAGACAGACACAGGAGGGGAGGCCGTCTACAGGGAAGAAACTAGGTTTCTTATTTTCATTGTGCTTAGCTTATTAGTATCTCTATCAATTTCTTTGGCTTTTGAGAAAGCCATGAGTTGCTAAACAATTGTTAGGGTGAAAGGATGAACTTGTAGGTTGATTTGCTTATGTTTTCGAACAAGGGTTTCTACCAATTGAACTTAAGGCTAAAGTTTTGTCTCTCTATCAATGTTTTACCTTCTAAGTATGATTTTTCATGTTCTATGCCACGTATAGTCCATTGTTAGGTTGTTAGAAGAACTCATTGAACCTTGACAATAATTTCCTTATGAACTTTCTCTCACTTTGTATGCCATGTATACCTAGTGGTTAGAAGTTCTACTTTAGGTTGAGAACAAATATATCTTTTGGTGAATTCTTGTCTATGAATCTTAAATGTAATATCTAATATGTATGAGTAGCTAGGTTTGCCACTATACATGAGTAAATTCGAGACCTTGGTAAGATAACATAAGTGAACTTAGCCTACAACGGATTCCTGAATCCTTAAAACCTTCACATCCTGGTTACATCTTTTATTATTTTGCATTTTTAGTTTCATAATCTTAGTTGACAATCCATAAATCTCTGAATATTGGTTTTGATTAGTTAGTTGATTTTATTAGCTAGAAGTAATTTAGAACACTCCTCGTGGGAACGAACCACATTTGCTATTGTCTACAATTTGGACACCGTGCACTTGCGGTAAAACAAAGTCGATTTTCCGACCCATCATATATTTGGGTACCCTCGCCTTTTCAATTGGTATCAGAGTAGGTAAACACGAAAAGATATAATAATCTGTGTTTGGTGCGATCCAACCTATAAGAATTGAATCTAATGTCTGATTCAGTTAATGTTATGCAAGAGTATGAATACTCAAAAGTCGAAGATGTTACTACTTCGTTGACTCATGATCCAGGAGTTACGAAAACATATATGTCTATCTTTGATGAAAGAGGAGATGCTGATAAAGAGTTGGTAAAACTCCTAAAGCCTATACAATCTCTGTCTTCTAAAGTACTCATTTTAAAGACAGAGTCAAATCTTCTTAAACGGGAGATCAGAGAAAAAGACATTCAACTGAATTGTCTAGCTAAAGAGAAAACGGATCTCACTGTAAAAATAAAGGCTCTTGGTAAATCTCTTACAGATAAAGAGACACGTCCTATGATTCTAACTAATGATGTTGTTGTGATTTCTTCTGATGAGGAAACTAAAAGTCCTTGCTCAACTTTTACAGATTGTGACAAAACCGGTTTAATCACATCTGAAACAGATCAAGATGATGGTAGTTTGCCTAACTCTATCAAGTTAGAAGAGGATGAGAAACCAGCTTCAAGATCTACTGATGATCAAACGAAATCTTGTCCAAAGGAAACTTTGAACCGATTCCGTGGTGATTGTAAGGAATACAATTTTCAGTCACTTGACAGGAAACTTATACTTCTTTAACATACGGTGGTAAATTTTTTGAAGGAAGTTTCTTGTCTCAAAAAACTGAAAAATTATTCCTCAGTAGAAAGACAGATTAAACCACATCCGGTAAGATCGACTCAAAAGAGTCAGAAGAAAGAGTTGATAATCGCTTCTGAAAAAAGGTTCCTCCGCACCCATATCGAAACAGTTCTGGTTTTGATGAGGAACGACTTCAGAAGGAAGGGAAAGAGCGAATCTCTGCCAAAAGAAACAATCAGGAATTTTCGATAGTTGTTTCAGATGATCACACTAATGTAAAAAATAAGGAAGTCCTTAGAATGAGAAAATCTTATGAAAATCTCATTGAATGAATTAAGAGAGATTTATCCATCTCTGAGAATTCTCACATTAGTGCATTTTCTCCACATGATCATATCTCTAAAGTTAGAAAAGATCATCGTCCTGGGAGAAAATATTTTGGGCAGAAATTCCCGAAGAGAAACATGAACTATGTTTCTGATATTCACTGTAAGCTGGAAAAAGCTTACTCCGATGCAACTTAGTTGTGTCAAAAATTGTGCACTCTCATCCTTTTCGTGCTCATAAACTTGGATGGGAAAGGCACAATAAAACAGGAGCACATGTGTTTTGTGTAGTTGTTTATCAGAAAATTCTGTGACACTATATGGATAGCGGTGAATCCATGGTTGTCTGAAAAAATGTTCATGTTTAACATGATCTTCCAAAAAGAGGTTTTATTTAGAATTTTCGAATTTTAATAAACCTTCCAACCTGAGAAATTCGGACTAAGGAAACAAAATATATTCTTTTATATTTTCGGATTTTCCAGAGGTCTTTTGGTCCGAAAAGTTGTCTCTTTTAAAAGAGAAACTTTCTCTTGTCGGTATTCAAAAACCCTGATCAATCCTTTATATTTATTTATTCATAACCGAGCATGCCTCTAATAACTCGCAGTGTCTCAAAGGCTAATAAGGAGGAAGCTCAAAAGGTTATGGATTGTAAAGGAATCAATACATAGAGGAAGAAGAAGGGCATATCAAACATCATGTCTGTTAGCTTACAACAAACAAGATCCAACCAAAACCCAATGGATTCGTTCTGATAGTATGTCTCAATATATCCAAGGTTTTGACGAACTGGAAACCAATCTTGCTATGACTATTCGACATCAAGATTGGTTAAAAGAGAAGTATGAAGGAACAAGAGGAATTCTTGCTGAGCTCAAAGTTCTAATTGAAGAACTTGAAAAACAAGAAGTGGTTGCGGACAAGTCTCTTGAGACATGCTTTAAGATTTTGAACAATGAAGAGACCTCAGTGAACAACAAGAGCACCACTAGAGATTAAGTTATATGCTTTAATACTTAATCTAGAAAGAATAGACATCAATTTTTGATTTCTTTCATTGATTGTATTGGTCTATTATGAATAAAACTATTATGAATAAAATTATTTGATTGGTAATTTTTCTTGTGATAGTTTTCGGTTTACATAGCATGTGCTTGAATGCTTTAATCTTATTGCTATGTATGTTTATGGGATGTTTGATTTCGGTTTTACTACCTTAATATTCGATCTCATATATTGTGAACCCTTGTGGTTTGGGTGACTTTTTGATTTAGCAGGATTAATAACTAGCCCATGTTGGTAGGCTTTATCAAAGGATCATGAGGGGTTCTGGTAGAAAAAATATGTTGAATCGGTTTTGGTTTAGCATAAAATCATATGTGTTTTTACGGTTTTCAACATTTGCTTGCAATTGTTAAAACCGGTTTTCAACCTTTCTCTGGTAAAGGTTGAGGGTTGTTGTTATTCTTTTGTTTTGGCATAAGGATGACAACATGATGATATTTCGATATCAATTCTCCCTGGACGAAGATGCAATCATATTGGAGAAGAGGATGCGAAATTTGAGGTAACAATCTTGTTAGTTAATTGTTTTCCTGTTTAAGAAAAACATGAGTTTATATTATATATATTTGTTGCTTTTGCTTAACAAAATTTTGGCACAATTGATGTTTATTATTCAATTGGTTCCGGTTAAGAAAAACTATTGTTATCTTGCTTTATTGTGTGGTATCAATTGTTTGGGCTTACAAAATTTCGGTGCAATTGCGGTGCTTTTAATGTCTATGTTGTTTCAATTGCTTCCGGTTGAGGTGAATAATTATGCAAGTTGATTTATGTTGGTTTGTATGAATTATTTATGGCTTAACAAAATATAAGGTGTACGGGATGAGTTGTTTAGTCCAATTTGATTCCGGATAAGAGAAACTAAGTTAATTCTGATCTTAGTTAGACTTATCGAAGTGAGGTTTCGGTTATTCAAGTCTAATCAAATGCCTTAACAAGAAATGCTAGTTAACTAACCTAGTACTTGTCTTGTTTAAAATTGAAAGGTCTAAGTTTATGGATAATTAGAACCTGATGAGAAAAATAGAGTTATCTTTATTTTGGTCTTATCGAATTAAGCGATTGTTTTTGTACAATCGGTTTAGCAAAGGGACTAAGGTGCTTAGTTGTTTTTGGTTTGCTAAACTAAAATGGAAAAATTGTTTCGGACAATTGTTTTCTTGGTAACATATCAAAATAAAACTACTTGTAGTTTCGGTTTTGATATTGGTTATCAGAACATGATGTATGGAACCCTCGTGCCTAACTCTACATGTTGCAAGTTTATTGATATTTGTAAGATTCTTTTCGTGTTGTCCTTTATTTTTTCGTTTCTTTGTCATTTTTGTGACAAAAAGAGGGAGAAATATACGGAGTAAACAAGTGATACTGGCATTGATTTTATATTAATTGGTATCGCTAAGGAAAAGAACATTGGTGCTTAAACGTTTTATTTAAACGAAAGAGTAAAAGCACAGACTAAGGGGGAGTAACATGTCATATAAATTGGTATAACAAAGACGTGCGAATTGAATATCTACCTATCTTCCTTAGGGGGAGTATTTGCTTTGTTATTATAATGTCAACAACGGCATTTTCAAGGATTGAATGTAAGCAGTTTACTGTGTTGTTGAATTCGGGAATCAAGCGTATGTGTAATGAATTCTTGTAATTTGTTTATCCATGTGATGTAAGAGTTTTGTCACTAAAATTGACAAAGGGGGAGATTGTTAGAGCATGGCTCGGTTGAACCCACCAATCGTTGGTATGTCAAGTTTGGTTGTCATATTTTAGTGAATCAAAACTCATGTTAAGAGTCGCTTGATTATGTACTAGAGTCAACTTCGTATAGGTTAGCTTGAAAGTATTAGGATATGATACATTACAAGTATTGCGAAGTCTTGAAGATGTGAAGAAGCAATGCGCTACAACGACAACAATCATCCTTCCACTTGAGGTTAGTGATATTTGACTTGAACTTTTTCATTCCCTAATATATATTTCAAGTCGTGCATATTGAAAACAAAACTGCGAAGCATATTTGAACTCTAGATAGACATAGTATTAAGGAATACAATACGAGATTTATTGCTTAACCATTAAACTTTGTAGATAAGACATCGCCATAATCATTTGAATGTTATTGTGATTATGTATGGGTATGAGGTGAGGATTTCATCCTATGGAACAATGTTCTACATGAGTTCTAAGGAAGTAAGTTCATAAACTTATTTGTGAACCGAAAAGGAAATTGCCAGGTGTTATTGGTTTTGTTATTCATTGCATATCTTATGAACAACCAATATGTGTGATTGAGTATAACCGCTCACAACATGTTTGTGTTCTTGGTAGAACTATTCACAAAGGACTGACTTATGTATTGGTATGACTTTTATTAGTGATGTAGGTGCAGGATATCCTACACTACACCCCTCACAAGAATCTATACAATCAAATCATTTTTAGGATGAACAATTGTAATTTTTATTGATTAAACTCTTAAAATGTTTACAAGATGAAATGGAAATCAGTTAAAGAATTACAATCACTCTAAACTTTCTATCTCTTAATGACTTGCCCAACACTCGAAAAAGGATCTCCCTCCAATAGACCTGCTCGGCTCTTTATATAGGGTATTACATAATGGATGACAGCTAAGTTGTCCTTTATTTTCGGGAATGACTTGCGGAATATCGCAAGTGTACAAAGATATAATCTCGCAACTCTCCTAAATCTCGCTAGGTCTTCATATCTTTCTCGTGTTTTGGTTGTCGTCATTCATTGCGTCATTTATATTACTCATTTGCGACACCTTCGCAATGCTGTCATTTATTGATCTCGCGAGGTATTGATGCCGCGATATTCTGATCCTACATATTGCCTCTTCTCATGTCTTCTCTGCGAAGAAGAGAATGTCATGAGAACTAGTATTTTGAAATGCTGCATCCATTTGTTTTTCATCAATTTTTGCCGACAAGATTCCGTGAATTAGGGATGACCGCTTACACGTGTCTAAAATTTTCCCCTTTTTACCGGTACATTTAATGCTATCCGGTTACCCTTTTCTTGTCTATTTAAGGAGGAGTTCCTTATGAAAGTGTTTCTTTTCTTTTACTTCGTCTTCTTCATCGTCTGCAACCTTTTACTGCTGTTTTTCTTTCTACAATTCTTCTCATCATCTTTCTGCTATTGTTCTTCTGCTACTGTTCTCACCTCTTTTCTACTACTATTTCTATGGAGCCATCAAGGTTTTTTAATTTTGTTGAATTTGATCTTTTTGTGATTAATCTCTCCTATTGAAGTTGTATTGTTTTGACATTGTTCTTCTTTTAATGATTCCCCTGCTGTTTTTGTTTTAGCAAGAACAAATCTAACACCAAGTTCACCGTTCTGAACCCTACTATCTCCGTGGGCTCGCAACCGAAAATCGCTGTTACTAAAAGAAAATCTGCGAATAGCAAGGTATTTAAGAAATATTTACTCTTCTAATAACAATATTATTGCCTCTGTTTCTTATTTAACTTGTAATTCGCAGGATGACAAAAATGTTGATGAATCCCCTAAGAAACCTCGCTGTTCTAAGCCTGTTGCATCTTCTATTTCCTTTCCTTCATTCAAGCTCACAACTCCTCTTGCAGTATCTTCGCAGGATAAACCATCTTCTCTTGCGATATCTTCGCAGGATAAATCAATTCCTCCTTCGCAGGATAAACCATCTTCTCCTGCGATATCTTCGCAGGATAAATCAATTCCTCCTCCTATTCTCGCCATCTCTGAAAATGCCACTGTCGATATTCCTGAATTTTCCATTAATGAAGTTCCTTAAGATGGACCCCTTTCTACTTTTACCATCAATGCCTCTGTCTCACCCCCACTCATTAATCTTCATCAAATTTCTTCTTCTGGCATTTCTATGATCAAGGATGACTCAATTCTTCCTTCTCCTCCCACCATTACCACTTCATCTGGGTCTATCCCTCTCACCAAAGAAAACCTAGAGGGGATAGATGTAGCTTTCAAAGTTTTATCAGACATCATGAATGATGTCAAGAAGACCTCCATTGATCCCATCAGGTTTAGCGTTTGCGAGTCTTTGAGTAAATATTTTGGTTCTGAAAAAATGTCGCAAATGTCTTTAGAAAAAGAAGTTAAGACATGGAAGAACAATCTTCAAAACATTTCACTGGATCGTGATAATCTTCGCAAGAAGAACGAAGAATTAAAAGGTATTAATTCTCCTCCCCACCCTTTTTTTTTTTTTTTTTTGAAGACCTTGATCGCCTTTCAAGCTTTAAACCAGAAACGAAAAATGGAGATATATCAGTTGGAATCTATCATTGAAGAAACTCGAATGGATAGAGATGTTTGGATGGAGCAATATAACCAGTTAGATAATCTTCATACATACTCTGTTGATCAAATAGATAATCTTACTCAAGAGAATGTTCACTTAGTTCGAAGCAAGACTCATTTGAATAATGAATTATCTCATCTCTCTTATTCTTTGAGTAAATCTAATTTGGAGTTGGAAACCTTATCGGATGAGAATGGAACACTATCTCAAGAGAAGCGAGTTTTGTTAAACAAGATGGTGATTGCTTCAAATGACTTGATGTCCATCGGAAAATATGTAATGAACAGAACAATCCCTCTGTTCCCTCGAAGTAAACTTCAAGAAGTCATCATGAGAGGGGATAAACTTATTCAGGGTAGAATAACTTTAAGTGTGAAAACCAGCCAACTGAAAGACCAATATTCCAAGTTAAAAGAATCCTACTCTTCTCTTGCTAAGGAAAATAACTTGCTTGTTTCCAACGAAAAGAGTTTGCGCTCTCGATTAAAAGGTTTGGTTGGAGATAATTTTGACAATGCCATGGATCACTTGGAGAATAGTTGCTTGGCTTTGACCCAACATCTTATTTCGCAAAAGGAAGGTAGTCATAGAAATTGACTGCCTCATCTATTCTTCCTTTATCAAGTCTTCAAATCTTTTGTCTATATAACTCCTTTTGTTCTTTGTTTTTGCAGAGTCTGAGAGAGATCTTCGCTCCTCCCTTTCTATTCTGGAGTCTAACTATGCCAAGATTCGCAAGGAGAATGCGTTACTTGTTTCTACTCTTGCTACGTCTCGCGACCGGGCCGAAAGAAGATTGCATTATCTTACTCACTCCAAAGACATCCAGAGTAGAAATCACCAGAGGGCACTCCTTCGCCAATTTCATCTCAAAGCAGAAGTCGTCGTGAATAATATATTATTGTCCAAATCTCTCGACCACAATATCTATCGAACCTCCGGAAGTTGAAGAGGATGAAATCCTAATTTTCCTGATAGTGATTATGAGTACGAAAGTGGCGAGGATGTCGCGAATGAAAAGACGATCCCCTCTAATAATGAAGTCACAATAATGACCCGAGGTGAAGGGGTTCGCGAGAATCAGCCAACTGGCGAAAATGTGAAAATTGTTGAAGCTGATAAAATTGTTGAAGAGTGTTTCACATCTCCTGCTGGAGAAAAGAATGATGTAGAGAGTTAAACTTCTTTTATAATTTTGTATTTTCCAGCTTTTTTATCTTCATAACTTTTTGCATAAGACGCTTTTCAATTCCTTCTGAAGTGCACTTTTTGAAGTGGTTTTGCTTATATTCAAATGATTAAGCAAGTCGTTCTGAATTAATATTTGCAAGTTCAGTCTCGCAAGCTTGTTCGCTTACTCTTTTTGTGTGGTCTTATTTTGCCTTCCTAGTTAAAGGTCTTATTTTGCCACCCCTCGTTATTGCGACAAAATCGCAGGACGTCTGTACACTTTCATGTAAAGACCCATTGATCTTGCCTTATCGTTTTCTTAGTATTATTGCCTCTGCAGGATGTTTTCGTTGCGACAATACGACAGGCCTAGAAGTTCTTGCGAATTTAAAGCCCCATGACATTGCCGTCTTGCGACGAAATCGCAGGACGTCTTTACATTTCATGTAAAGACCCGTTGATCTCGTCTTATCCTCGCGTTAGTATTATTGCCTCTTCAGGATCATCGCACAAATATGAAAAGCCTAAATTTTCTTGCGAAAATAGAGCCCCATGACATTTGCGTCTTAAGACACTTATCAGCTCCCTAATGGAGGGTGCCGCCCTTATCATCTCCCTGGTTGCCCCTTCAAGGAGGCGTACATCGGCCATACAAGACTAGCTCCTCCCATCCGGTCTTAACAACAACCCGTTGTTTTCGCAGCCTCTTATCCCTTATACCTATAGGGCTTATGGTTACGAGACTGCACCTAAGTGGAGTTTTCTTTGGGCCGAGTGCAGATGTGCCAAGACTTGCCAAGAATGGCCGAGACACCTCAAATGCCCCGGGCACTCTTGGCTCAACCGTGTACCTCGGCGCCTTGGTCATACACTCGACTCCTTGGAAGAGACCCTCGGTCGTCCAACCGGTATAACCTTATATATATAGTTGGAAATCCAAGGTATCTCTCCCGGATGGGCTTTATTGACCCCAAATTTCCATGACTCAGGTTCCAGGGGCGGTGTAACCTTTTCCCTGAGTCATGTCAAGAGATACCCCCTTATATGACGCACTTTAGGTCTTACATTTGCCTCTTGCGAAATATCATTCGCGAACTAGGGTGTACGCCATAAAGGTTCGTCCCGTTAGTATAAATCATTCATTTTTGATTATCTCTTGTTATTTTGTTTGCGAGATATTCGCACATTCCTTCTTTATTTTATGCAATTTCGGAATCATTCTGTTGCAAAAAACTTTTATATGAATTCATTTCACTTTATCCATTCAGTACTTCGCAGTCTAATCTTTTCCCATAATCTTTTATGGGTAATATCTCTTCAGATATAATTGTTTGTACCATAAGTAAAAATACCACTTAATGGGCCAAATTGATACTTGAATCATGTTTTGGTCCTCATCCAAGCCCACTAACCAGTCAACCAAGGTAGCCCACCGATCTCGCACTGGACCCGTCAATGGTCAAAGTCGGTCAACTATCGAAGTCAACGTCCCGATCAAGGTCAATGGTCAAAGTCAATGGCTGGTCAATAGTCAAAGTCAACCGCTCGGTCAACTATCGAAGTCGGGCCGCACCCTAGCCAATTTTCGGTCTTGTAGCCAGAATGCTCAAAGTAACCAATTCCTAGCCAAAAATTCTTCCGCATCGCCAACCCGGTCCCCAACCATGCTTGCCCGGCCGGCCTCCACCCACGCCATCATCATGTCCATCAATCAGTCTCTCAAATGCCGCCCGGCCGACCTCCATCCACGCTGCCAGCCATCATGTTTGTCAACCATCAAGCCGGTCCTTGCCCATGCGATCGGCTATTCACCAAAGAAGTGTCCACCAATACCGCCAAAGAATCATTTATGCGAGAATTGAAATTCCATCCATTTTCATCCATTGAATTCCATGCAATACTAAAGGCGTGATTTCACCATGCAATACTAAAGGCAAAAGAGTTTCATACATGCAGAATTAACTACGGCTGTTTCATACAGAATTGATGATGGTGGCTTGAATGAGCAGTTAATGTAATTTATGTTATATTTAGATATAAAACTGTATAAATAGGGGGGGTAGCCAAGGAGAAAAGAGGGGGGACACGGAATACAATTATCAATAAAACACTTCTCCCCAAGGGGATTCATCCGTGGACGTAGGCAAACCATGCCGAACCACGTAAAACCTGTGTCAATCTTTGTCTCTTTATTTGTTCTTCAATTCGCCTCCTAACCCGAAATACACACCAAACTATCCATTCATCGTGTTTCGTGCCCAAAAGTAATTTTGGGTACAAACATTGGCGCCGACTAAGGGGATATACGAGAAAAGAAATCGTGCTTTCCCATTGAGAAAAGTTGTAGAAAATGCTTCAAAAATCGTGTCCCTGAAAAAGCAGTCTGAGCATTTTGGAAAATCACTGCTGCAGTCCAGTTGATCGCAACTGCTGCAGACTAGTTTGGTCATAATAGTCGCATCCAAATGATCGCAGCTTCTGGCCGCCGACCGTGATAATCGCACATACTACAGATCCGCTTGATCGCAATCGCCGCAACCAAGATTCGCCGTTTGATTTGCTTTGAATCTATTAGTGCGATATCACGCTGAAAATCGCATCACTACAAAAATCGATGATAGTGTTCTTTGAACGCTCGTTTCGCGGCAAAAGATGTAGTGAAATACCATCAAAATGTTGTAGGATATTCGATCCACAACATGGTGGATCCAGTTCGATTTCTATCATCGCCGTCCAAATTGATCGCACTTTGCAGATCGATTAATCACAATTACTATAGCCCAAAGATCGCGAATCGGAAGCCACCAAAGGTGACTCACCGCGAAAATCGCCAAGGTTGTTGTCGATGTTCGATCCGCAAACATGATTCAAGTCCCAAGTCCGAAAAAATTGCTTCTCAAATAACGCATTATCCACTTGTTCAAGTTTGTTGTATGACAAAATCGATCATCATCATGATCGCAAAGTCATCAAGTTTTCTACATCTCAAGGTGCTTAAATACCCAAGGGAAAACCTCGAGAAAAGCATCTCAGAAAATTCCAGAAAGGGCCACAAAAGTGCAACAAAATCATGGTGAAAATTCCAGGAGAAACAGCAACAGTCCACACAACCGTTGCTAAACATCTATAGGGCTGTTACGAAAGCTTTCAAGGAAAACACAACAAGTCAATGAAACCTGTCACCAAAAGTCCAAAGGCAAAGATCACAGTCCCAGAAATGTGTTGCGAAAGGTTTCAAAAAAAAAAAAAATCAAAAAAATCAGAAAAAATCAGAAAAAAAAAAAACACGAGCAGCGGCGGCAAGACAAGCAAGAACATGCCTCAGATCTGTTCACCCTCTTCAGGGGTTTCGTTCACCCACTTTACTTTTCACTCACCCACGTCAAAGGTGTCCATCACCCACTTCCATCAACAAGAAAAGGTTCGATGCTTCTTGTAACATCAAATTTCGATGTTCGGCGTATGTAAACCGTTGATGCTCATTGGTACATCAAACTACGATGATCCGCAATACATCAAAGTTTAATTCTAAACAACAGTTCGATGCAATGGTGGTACATCAACCTTCGATGAGCTGGACACACAAACCGTTGATGCTCATTGGTACATCAAACTACGATGATCCGCAATACATCAAAGTTTAATTCTAAACAACAGTTCGATGCAATGGTGGTACATCAACCTTCGATGAGCTAGACATACAGACCGTTGATGCTCCCTGGTATATCCATTTTCGATGATCTGTAAAACATCAAAATCAAATTCAGAAAACAAAAAAAAAAAAAAAAAATCAGTAAAGCCGGCGGCCATCACGAACAGCGGCGGCGGTGACGGCAGCGACGAGCGGCCACCAGCGAGCGGCAATCGGCGAGTAGTCTCAGACTAATCGCCGATTAATCGGCGATTATTTGGAGATTAATAGGAGCTTCTGATTCGGTGCGGCGCGTTACAACTTAATTCCGTAGTCCTGATCCAATGCAACGCGGAGCACATTAATCCCGTAGCCCTCGGATTATTCCGCCCAGTTTCTCTTGCCTTGCGGATATCTACACCCCACTAGATTGGTCTAAAAATTTGTTTCGTTGGTATCTTCTTCGTCTCACGTCCGAATTGGATGATTTTTGGCTCGTTGCGATCGCATTTCAAAATCCTACGACATGAAGGTAAAATTTTGCAATTGGAGAATAATATTTTTTGGTACAATCACGTCATCAACATGTTTAGAGCAAGGCGCTGACCAACCAATTTCTTTTCCTCGATAACTTCTTCTTCGTGCATCCAAACTGAGTGATTGTCGGCCCGATGAGATCGTATGTCAATTACCAAGGTCGTGAAGGCAACATTCCAATTTTCCGAGAAGGTTAAAATTTTTAGAAATATAAAATGACAAAGCACTGAAAACGGTCACATTCAATCACCACCGAAAATATCATAGTCAGTTGATCGAATCGCTGCAGGTCCTTTTCCACATAACTATTACATCGATTGATCAAACTATTGTAATCCAGTTTCCAAAGAATGATTGTTGGCATGTTGATCGAATGTCACCGCATCCTTTTAATTCCTACGACCCAGTGGGTCGAATCGTTGAATCCGATTTTCACGAAAAATCTGCTTCAAATACGTTTTCCTCTCAACCGATTCATCCATTTACGCATAATCATTTGCGAAGCAGGTGATCACAATTCTTGAAATACGATTAAAGTGGCAACTGTCTTGATCCAACTTGGAATTAACCGGTGCATTCCAATCCCACAGACAAATCAATTACTAAGTCGAGAAGAGACGCTAAGGCAACTATATTAATCATCGTCGCTGGAAAACACCGACATAGCCAGTGGGCATCCTAATCACTTCGTAAACGAAGTCGCAATAACATTTTCAATAAGGTAAGTATACAATTTACATATTTTTGCATCTTTTCATATATTCATGCATACTTTTGTTCAGTAAGACACCTTTAATGTGGCAAGCATCTTCTCACGAGGGGATGCACACATTTCAATTCTGCGCGCATCTGGAATAGTGGGATTGGCCCCCCGCGCGAATTCCAGATAGCAGACATATTCAAAATCCCATGCGCGAGCAAAATGCAGCAAGGCAAAGCACCCTTGTGCAAGCATTGAGCAAACATGACAATTACTATCTTCCGGGGGCGAGTTGCATATCACTTCAACATGACTGACCATCACTTGGGGCGAGATATGTAACACCTCGTGGTCTAAAATTACTCTTTTGGGGCAAGCTGTGTAACACTTCATACGCTTGGGGGCAAGTTACATAGCACCTAATTGCAATTAAGCTCCTGAAAATCGAAACTTCAGTAACCCAAACTTCTTAGTCCTCCAACGAGTTGTAGGATTAAGAGGGGCGAGCGTACACACTAATATTTTTACGCAATTTTTACAATCGGTAATGTTAAACTCGTTATAATTATGTTGATTGAATTATTGTACTTCGGTTCAAAAGCAATCGCTGCACTTCAGCTGGACGCAATCGATGCAATCCCGCTTTTAACTTCGATTGCAGCACTCGATTGCAATCGATGCGATCCGTGGCACTTTTCGGTTGACGCAATCGATGTCAGTCTAGTTTTATTCGTAATCGTTACACCTATGTTTATCGAAATGTTTAAACCAAGTCCTCAAAGATTCGCTATTCTGCCCAGCTAATCGCTGCTATCTAGCGCGTAACTTTGTTCGTTGCCACGCATTCCACCGATCACAACTGATGCGATCCGGCTATGCTTGCGCTCCTGCAGTCCGGCTCATCGCGGCTTTTTGCGGTGTAGCTTTTTCATTCTTGCTGCATTCTAGGCGATCACAGGCCGTGCGGTCGGCTATGCTCGCGATTCTGATCAGTTCCGGTGATCGCGGTACTGCCGCGTGCAACCGTTCGTTGTTGCTGCATTCCAGCTGATCACAGCTGATGCAGTCCAGCTATGCTCGCAGTTCCTGCAGTCCAGCTGATCGCAGCTGCTGCAGTACAACTTCGTTTGTTGTTCTTTTTGCATTCCAGCGATCACAGTGATGCGGTCGGCTATGCTCGCCGATTCTGCGGTCGGTGATCGCTTGTGCCGCTGCAGTACAACTTCGTTGTTCGTTGTTCGCATTCCGGTGATCACCGCTGATGCGAGTCCGGTTTGCTCGCATTCTTCTTGCGATCCAGCTAACCGCGGCTACGCAATCATGCTCATTGTTCTGCATTCCGGTGATCGCGGTATTGCGGTTCAATTTTGCTCGTCCTCTGTGATCAACTGATCACAACGCCGCAGTAATGCTTTCACTCAATGTTGTTTTGTTACGCTCATTTCCAACACCACTCTGCTCCATTATCAAGCTTCATTTGCATCACTTCAGCCTTGTTTTTTACAAAGACTTGGGGGGCGACTTGATTACGATCTCCACAATCAACGAAGGCGTTTCTATTTACGCTTCGGCAACATAAATTTACTCTTGGGGGCGTCTTGATTTCCGCAAACAACAAGGGAAGTTCTCCAATCACCTCAATATCAATAGTCCACACTTGGGGGCGAGATTAATCATTGACTAAGGAACACAAAATTTTTTCTTAACCCCCAACAAGTTGAAGGTTAAGAGGGGGCGATGTTTATACCATAAGTAAAAATACCACTTAATGGGCCAAATTGATACTTGAATCATGTTTTGGTCCTCATCCAAGCCCACTAACTACCAAACCAAGGTAGCCCACTGATCCGCATGACCATTCAATGGTCAAAGTCGGTCAACTATCGAAGTCAACGTCCGATCAAGGTCAATGGTCAAAGTCAATGGTCTGGTCAATAGTCAAAGTCAACCGTCGGTCAACTATCGGCCGGGCCGCACTTCTAGCCAATTTTCGGTCTTGTAGCCAAGAATGCCGCTAACCAATTCCTAGCCAAAAATTCTTCCGCATCGCCAACCAGTCCCAACCATGCGCCAACCCGGCCTCCACCACGCACGCCATCATGTCATGTCTATCACCTCCTCAGCCATGCTGCCCGCCAGCCTCCATCCACGCTGCCAGCCATCATGTCTGTCAACCATCAAGCCAGTCCTTGCCCATGCAGTCAGCTATTCAGCCAGCAAGTTTCCACCAATACTGCCAGCAATCATTTATGCAGAATTGAATTCCAACAGTTTCATCCATTGAATTCCATGCAATACTAAAGGCAGCAGTTTCAGCCATGCAATACTAAAGGCAGCAGTTTCAGCCATGCAATACTAAAGGCAGCAGTTTCATACATGCAGAATTAACTACAGCTGTTTCATACAGAATTGATGATGGTGGCTTGAATGAGCAGTTAATGTAATTTATGTTATATTTAGATATAAAACTGTATAAATAGGGGGGGTAGCCAAGGAGAAAATAGGGGGGACACGGAATACAATTATCAATAAAACACTTCTCCCCAAGGGGATTCATCCGTGGACGTAGGCAAACCATGCCGAACCACGTAAAACCTGTGTCAATCTTTGTCTCTTTATTTGTTCTTCAATTCGCCTCCTAACCCGAAATACACACCAAACTATACATTCATCGTGTTTCGTGCCCAAAAGTAATTTTGGGTACAAACAATAATCTATTCCATGGTCTATCCAATCTGTGGCCCACATCTTTGCCCTCAGGATCCATCAATCTATATGCCCATGTTCCAACTATCTCCTTAATGATATAAGGTCCATCCCATTTTTTCGCTAGCTTGCCACCACTTTCTCGCCGATATGTTGGGTGTTTCTCTCAATACTAGATCGCCCGGTTGAAATTCTCGTGTCTTGACACGTTTGTTATATTCTCTCGGCTAATCTTCGCCGATAATTCTCCATATGTTGTAGTGCTCTTTCTCTTTTCTCTTCTAATTCATCTAGCTTGATTAAAATGTTACCCGCACTAAGATTTTTCTCCCAAGCTTCTTTCTTTGTGGTTGGAATCATAACTTCATTGGAAGTACAAACTTCAACTCCATATGTTAAACAAAAAGGTGACATTCACGTAGCTTCTCGCCTGGTTGTATTGTAAGCCCATACTGCATTATGCACTTGTTCACACCATGCTCTATTATGTTCTTCTAACTTCTTCTTTAATATTTCTGCGATTGTTTTGTTTGTTGCTTCTGCCTGGCCATTAGCCTGCGGGTATAAAGGAGTTGATTTCCCACATTTTATCTCAAACGCATTAAATGAATGTTCTATATTTTGTCCTTCAAACTGTTTCCCATTGTCAGATACCAACTGTGCGGGAATTCCAAATCTACATATAATATTCTCGAATATGAAGGTAAAGATATCTTTATCGCGAATGTGTTGTACCGCTTTTACTTCTGCCCATTTTGTGAAATAATCAGAGCGACAATTAGATATCTTCTCTCGCCTGTTCTCGGCAAAAATGGTCCCACAATGTCTAAACCCCACTTTCCAAAAGGCCATACACTTGTTGAAGAATTTAATGGTGCCCCCGGTGCATGTATTTTCTTTCCGTGCCTCTGGAAATCTTCGCAACGCCTTGATATTTGTTTCGCATCCTCATGCATATACGGCCAATAATAGCCTTGCATTTTTGCCTTATGTGCTAAAGATCTTCCGCCACTGTGATTGCCAGCATCCCCACTGTGCAACATCTTTAATATTGTTTCCCCTTCTTTTCGTGTTAAACATCTAAGCGAGGGTCCATTAAAGGACCTTCGGTACAATACCCCATCTCTTAGTTCATAATTTGTTGCACGGCTTTTTAATTTGTGTGTCTCTAATCTGTTTATTGGTGTTTCCCCTTTCATCAGATATGCATGAAGTTCTGCTCTCCGATCTTCATCGCAGAGCATTTGTGTTCCATCTTCTATGAGCATCACATCTGTGTCTAGCTCTTCCTCTTTATTGATTGATGGTGATAGAAGTGTCTGTATTTTTATGCATCTCGCAGCTGGATCCGTCATCATACTTGATATAAAGGCAAAAGCATCTGCGAGTCTATTATCTCTCCTTGATATATGTCTCCATTTTATTTTTGGTATCTGTATTGACAACTCTTCAACAAGTTTCTTGTACTTTTTCAAAGATGGTTCATTTGTAGTATATTCTTCTTTTATTTGGCGAATAGCTAATTGTGAATCACCGGTGATTCTCACATTTTCCAACTTCATTTCTATTGCAAATCGCAGAGCATGTATTATAGCTTCATATTCGTTTCATTGTTGGTAGATGCAAACTCCAACCCGAAGGAAAAGCTATTTTATTGCCTTCTGGCGAAATCAAAATGATCCCGACTCCATTGCCTTCCCCATTTGACGATCCATCTAACAATATTTTCCATCTGTTTGGCTCAGTTAATAAATCTTTTGGATCTCCATGGTCTTCTTCTATATCCATCATTTCTTCCACCGCTTCATCCTCTTCCAAAGGAAATTCTGCAACAACTTGTGATTTTGGTGAAGATAGTATTTCATATTTGAGTTTGCAATGACTTACTTGAGCATTCCATCTCTCAACCCTTCCCCGACCTTTTTGAATTTTTCATTACCGACTCAATCGGTACTTTTGTCATTACCTTAACCGTGTGCTTGGAAGTATATGCGAAGTTTAAATGTTGCATAAACTAATGCCAAAATTAGTTTTTCAATTTTTGAATAATTCCTCTCCGCGACATTGAATGTTTTGCTTGATGTAATAGATTGGCTTTTCCACTCCCGCGTCTATTCGCAATAATACTGCACTTAGTGCATGCGAGGTTGTCGCAAGGTAGATTAATAATTCCTCCCCGGTTCTCGCTTTTTGTAAAATTGATATATCCATTAGATGTTCTTTTATTCCTTGTAAAGCTTTCTCATATTCATCGGTCCATATAAATTTCGCTCCCTTTTTGAGTATGTTGAAAAAATGATTACATTTGTCGGATGATCGCGAGATGAATCTTCCTAGCGAAGCTAATAGTCCATTTAACTTCGCACATCTTTTTACCGTCATTGTGTTGGCATATCGCGAATTGCTTGTACTTTCTCTGGGTCAACTTGTATTCCTTCTTTTGATACAATGTAACCTAAAAATTTTCCGATGCAACTCCAAAGGTACACTTTTCTCGATTTACTTTGATGTTAAAATGCCTCATTTGTTCAAAAATTTCCCTCAAATCCTGTACATGATCTTTTGCTTCTTTACTTTTTATTAACATGTCATCCACATATACCTCTAGTGTTTTGTGTATCCATTTCGCGAACACTTTTTCTACCATCCTTTGGTATGTTGCTCCAAAGATTTCGCAGACCAAATGGCATTTTTGTATAACAAAGATAATCCTCTTGGAGCGAAGAAAGCAGATGTTCTTGGTCTTCTTCTGCAAGTGGAATTTGATTGTAACCTTTGTATCCATCAAGAGATGATATCCTTTCATTTCCTCGCGCCGATTCAACCATTTTGCGGGATATCCTGCAAAGGAAAGCTATCTTTGGACAAGCTTTATTTAGATCAAGAAAATCTATGCAAATTCTTATCCCTTTTTCTTCTTTGGGACTACGACCATATTTGCTATCCATTCGGGATATTTTGCTTGTCTAATGATTCCCTGCGTCTAGCATCTTCTCGCAATTCTTCTTCTATTTGAGGATGATATGATGTTGCGATTTTTCTAATTCTTTGTTTGAATGGTCTCGGATTTTTGTCAATCTCCAATTTATGGCACGCCACAGATGGATCTATACCAGGCATTTCATCCATGTCCCATGCGAAAATGTCTTTGTAATCTCGCAACAAATCAACAGTTCTTCTTTCTTCATCTGTATCCATCTTAGTTCCTGTAGGATCAGAATATCGCAACACCAATACTTCGCGAGATTAATAAACGACTACATTGCGAAGGCGTCGCATGGAAGTAATATAAATGACGCAATGGATGACGACAGCCAAAACATGAGAAAAGTGTGAAGACTTGGCGAGATTTAGGGGTGTCGCAAGGACAGACACGATTACACTCTCGCGAGGAGTCGCGAGTCATTTCCGAAAATAAAGGACACTTAGCTGTCATCCACTATGTAATACCCTATATAAAGGGTTGAGTAAGTCTCGTTGTAGAGGGATCTTTTCGAATTGTTAAGCAAGTCATTAGGAGAGAGAAAATTAAGAGTGATTGTAATTTTTTTAGCTCTGTTCTACATTTCTTTGTAAATCTTTGAAGAAAACAATTAATAAAACACATTATTATTCATCTTCAAATGGATTAAATAAGCGAATTCGAGTGAGGTGTGTAGTGTAGGATTTCCTGCAACTACAGTTCCAATTTTTAACATCTTGGGTTCTTCTTCTGTTCCGACGTTCACTTCCTTTGTCGGCTCTGCCGCGGTGTAGCTAGCCTTCGGTTCTCTCATAGGCGTTGGTCCTTTCATTTCCTTCGCAAGCTCATTCTCTTCTTCCGAGATTTCGCCAGGTATTCCTTTTCCTTCTTCTGCTCTTATCATGTAAGTTCTAAATTCTTCTTCCTTTTTCACTGCTCTTGCCATATTTTTGCGATCTTTTCGCCTCTTCACCTGTTCTTCATAATGTTTTACTTCAATTTGATGATATATCTTTCCTTTATCGGTATCTCCTCTGATTTCGCCAATCCCACTCGGTATAGGAAATTTGACACATTGATGAAATGTCGAGGCTGCAGCTTTTATTGCATGTACTCATGGTCTTCCTAACAACATGTTGTATGGCGATTCCATATCCACTACACATAACGTCACTTGTGTTTCAATTTCTCCCAACAGAATTCGCATTTTTATTTCCCCTTTAGGTTTTGTTTTAGATTTGCCGAGATATGTTGAGGAAGTCATTTCTTCATTTTTGTACCCCAATTCTTTATAAGCATGATAAAACATTATATTCACTAAACTCCCTGTGTCCACCAAAGTCCTATTTATTGCCCATTCTTCCACTGTTTTTGTTAGTTCTCCTTCTTCCTTGCTTGCTCTTATCGTAATTACTAGTGGATATGTGTGATTTAAATTCTCTCTTGATATCTCCGTTGCTGTGAACAATTGTAATTTCTATTGATTAAACTCTTAAAATGTTTACAAGATGAAATGGAAATCAGTTAAAGAATTACAATCACTCTAAACTTTCTCTCTCTTAATGACTTGCCCAACACTCGAAAAAGGATCTCCCTCCAATAGACTTGCTCAGCTCTTTATATAGGGTATTACATAATGGATGACATCTAAGCTGTCCTTTATTTTCGGGAATGACTTGCGAAATATCGCAAGTGTACAAATATATAATCTCGCAACTCTCCTAAATCTCGCTAGGTCTTCATATCTTTCTCGTGTTTTGGTTGTCGTCATTCATTGCGTCATTTATATTACTCATTTGCGACACCTTCGCAATGCTGTCGTTTATTGATCTCGCGAGGTATTGATGCCGCGATATTCTGATCCTACAAGTGAAACCGATCTTAAGTAATCACCTGAGATGGTATGATCGGGTTTGTGATTTTATGTCTGACCAAATATGGGAAAGGGGAACCGATCCTTGTATGGGGTGCAACAAGGTTTATAGCATAAAGGGGAACCGATCCTATGGACATGTGCAACACGTTTTTAGGCAAAGGGGAACCGATCCTATGGACATGTGCATCACATATAAGTTAGATACCATATATATGTGGGGAACCGATCCTAGTACCTAGTCAACCGAATTTTGGAAAGCTAGTGTGACTATGCACAGTACTCACATAGAAGGTAGAACCGAAACTTGTTTTGGTAGAACCGTTAAACCCATGATTGTGATTGAATGTTTGTTTGATCAATCGCATAGTTCTTGAAAGTCAGATGAACCAATTCTAAACTTGTTTGGAAGTGTGGCAAATCGGTTTCAAGGTTGTAAGTGTGAAAGAGAACTTACAAAGTAAGGATGTCGACATACTTTGAACACGTGCTATGAATGTTTATTTCTTTAATTGTTCAAAGTTATTCCTTAATAGCTAAGGGAAGAGAATCCCAGGATCGAAACATAAGTAAGTTAAGAATCTTTTAATTAAGGTTATTAATTTAATTTTGTATGGAAATATAAGAATTAGTAATGTGCATTTACTAATTAGATTTTACGAGAGATTTCTATCATTATTTTTGCACAGAGCATTTCCAGGAATCAAGGAAACCTAATTTGTGCTTTAATGAATATCTTGAGAATATTTTCGGTTTTGGAAATTCCTTGCTGTCCAAACTTCCTTGTTTATAAATACTTGAAGTTTTCCTTTCTAGCAAACTAATCCTTCGTAACAACAGACTTCCTCTTTTGTTGAAGCCGCCTATTCGGAGAGGAGAGTAACCTAATTAGGCGAAATCTCTTACGGACGCTCAGTTTAAAGTCTTCTTTGGGATTGAGAAGCTCTAGCGTGTACCGTTGGTGGGAAACTAGATAATTGCGGTTTATCTTTTGTTTTCGATTGATTTGATTGACTAACGGTGGTTGAAATCTGATTGCACCTAGTTTGTTTATGCTTGAGAATCTTCTCTTCTGATATAAGATTCACTCAAACTAGTTTAGAGTTTCTACAGGGATCTTTAGATTGTTGTTAGTTCTAAAGACGATCTTGTGATAATCCGTTGTTAACAGACTCCTTTCTGTGCGTGATTGATCACAAGAGATTCAAGTGATTCTGTGTAGGTTTTAATTGAAGATTTAAGAAGATTTGAAGACAAAGAGATATTGAAGATCTGACTTGGGTTTATAATCTTTGGTGTGCACAATACTTGTTTCGGTAAAAGAGGATCCAATTAATAATCGGTTTATCCTTGTGGTAGATTGGATTGATTAATTGAGTAGATCGGCATCAACACAATTTTTTGGATTAAGAGTGTTGTTGGCTTAATCTTAAACGATTACTTCGGTAATTGAACATAAGATATATCTAAGGACCTGACGAAGGAGTTTATGTTAAGATAAACGAAAGAGCCTTTGTCCGACTCATATCACTTGGTTGAAGAGAGTTGATACCAAACAAATTTGTTGTTCCTTTACTGTTTGGAATACGAACCAAAGGAATTGTTCCAAGTACCTAACTTATTTATAAGTTGGAGGCGTGGGAATATAGACGGAACTAGGTGAACTATAGGTTTAGTTGCTTGGTCTCAACTATATGAAGTTAGGTGTAATTTTTTGTAGCGGCTTAATCCTGAGAGTATTCAATTCTGGACAAGGTCCCGGGGTTTTCTGCATTTGCGGTTTCCTCGTTAACAAAATCTTGTTGTGTCATTTACTTTATATTTCCGCATTATAATTGTTTTATTATAATTAAAGTAAATTACACAAACGTTAATTCCTATTTACTTGATAAGTGAATCCTATTGTGTTTGGTTAAGTCCGAACCTTTTTATCAAGTAACATACTTCGTTGTTGTATTGTCTCGATCTCGTATCCATAGACAATCACACGAAGTGTGAACCGATTAGTTGTATTGTCTCGACTCAGTCCATAGACAATCACTTTCGGAGAAAGGACTTATAGGTAGGAAAAGTTTTAGCTTGAGGTATATTTGGGTACCCTCGCCTTTTCAATAACTATACTTTAATTTCGCTAAAACAACGGTTTACCATTGTCAAAACACATGTTCGTTCGGTTAGATAAGGGAAGTAAATATAAAAAAAAAAAAAAAAAAAAGGAAAAAATATAGGATTCCATATTTATACTTATTACTAGTTAAATTTTAAAGGTTGGGATGGTTACAGAAAGTTTTGACATTGCCTTTTGATAAAACCACAAGATCATAAATATCTAATGGTTAGCTTTTTTCATGACATGGCACAAATTTCTTATGTATTTGGCTTAATCACTTAGGGTGAAACTTGAATATGAGAAGAACATAATATCATAATGGAGAAATTTTAGTTAAATGTAGTTGAATCTTTTGACTAGATGTAAATATGGATTTATGTATCTATTTCATAGTCGTGATTGTCTTTATATATACAGGCTAATCTTTTAATCGGCAAACACCGTAGATAATATTGATTTAAAATTTGTGGATATAATTGTTTGATGGATGATTTTGTATGACTAAACATATTGAATCTAGAACTAAAAATTTATATTTGGATCCATGATTTTCATGGTGAGGAGGACTAGAAACACTTTAATCAAGTTTGTAACGATCGTCCTACATGTAACCAGGGAAAACCATATAGAATATTAAATAAAAATCAAGCTTCACATTTTCCCTCGGAATCAAGCTCTCCATTTTCAATTATATTGTTTCCAAATAATTGATCAAACTAAGAAAATCATGAATTATCAACTTTTATTAGAAAATAAAAGTATCTAGTGCTAGAGCATTCAAATTTTATAAACCCAGATCCATACAAAAAAAAAGGAACCGAATTCAATTTCAATGCACATGATTCACAATTGAACTAGAATTAGTTAAATTGATTATCAACTAGGAATTATGGACAAGTACAAGGAATATATGATCTGTTTGAGTGATAAAATTTGTAGTTGGAAATGTCAATGATATGTCCCTACAACAATAATGCGTCGTGTTAACTATATCATTCATAACAATAACACGTAAAACATCATTTGAAAGTGAAAACTACATCATTCACAATGAATATGCGAAAACCACATCTTCACTAATTTGTCATATTTAAATCCACCATCTTTCATTTTAGTAAATGTATAAAAACTAGTACTCTATTTTTTTAGATTATTTTGATCAGAGTGATTTGATACTTGAAAATTATTTTAGTATGGTTCATACAACACGTGTTTCTTTCGTAAGATGTATGACATTTCAGTATCTAACTAAAAACTGTAGAAAATAACTGAATGTATCCTTCAAGACCATCTACGTGGAACCGGTTACTTCCTATAAGATTGTTGCAAAGACTTTCTTCAACTACAGGGTCAAACCTACCATAACTTTTGACCAATTGTCTAGTCCTCATCAATCAATATTTTTCATATTAACAATGTTATCTAGTAGAATTCATGTCTGCTTAGTGCCCTCCTACCAACTTTTAAAGATATCTTGTTTACATGAGAAACCTCGACAACATAAATGACCTTAGCGGAATACCAAGTCAGTGTAGTATGATTTCGGCACCTTCAACACTAGAAAAGAAGGAAAGTATCTTGATTTCGCATAATCATTACATATTTGTTCCCAACTTAAAGGCCATCTGACAACTTCTCTCTTTTCCCTTTCCTCTTCTTCCTCTGAACTTATGACAAATCAATACCTCGTGCAATATTATTAACATTACTTGAGTTTTTTTTGAAGCATACAATGTCCTTGTTCAAAATCCTGGAAATGATAGTCCATACTCCTTTAGACTGTCGAAAATTTTCCAACATACCTGGGCCAATGTATTGAAGGGATTCTAATCTGGAAGGTAAACCTTCAATTTTCTATGGATTCATAAGCATCTTGAAGATGGCAGAATATGAATTGTGCCACCTTACCTTTACAACATTAAAGTTGCTTGCTACTAGAGCTTGCATAACATGCTTTTCCTGTTTACGGCCACCTTACCTATACAACAGAGACCCGTTAATGTTGTATATAATGTCGTCGGTTCATCATCAATCAATCCAACAACTTTTACCAGGACACGTGAAGTTCCAACTACGATGTCTTCGTATCTAGATTGAAGAAATGTTTTGAGGTTCGATAGATGCTCAGTTACAAGTGATGGAAAGACTTTTGCAACCATCACAAGTAGATCCATGCAAGAGCGAGCAAGTATAGGTTGTTCAGAAGACCCTTATGACCCTAGTGTTTGAGCCATCGACATTAATTCCTTCACAAACTCTTTTTCAAATGGAACAAATGAACATTGCACTGAAAGGACACTTAAAAAATTATAAAAGCTGCATATTTCCTGTTTTTTTTTTTTAATCTTACATGACTTTTTAATTCTATTTATACCATAAGAAAAGTTCTTGTCACTTTTAGAAAATGTTTTATTAAACATAATGAACATACTATCTTTTTGAAAATTTAATTTTCCTTCATACAATTGGGAGGATCATAATAACATCCAGTTTTTGTTCGTGGAGTTAGTTGTCTCCTCATTAGAGTTGGAATAATATTTTCAAATTAAACACCACTTTACACATATTATTCCATATATACCACAACACATCAACAATAATACGATAATTCTAATATTCTTAGTCTACCTAACATACCAATATGAAAAAGTAAAATTATTACGATAATTGAAATTGTCGGTCCTCCATACAGATTCATAGAAATCACGGTTCATTAATAAATATCCAATATTTTCTGTATTTTTTGAGTTACATATAGGGTATTTTATGTTCATTGGGACATGTTTGCGTATTCTTTTTCTCATTGGTAAACATTCAATAGTAGACTTCTGGAGAAAAGTCTTTTAACTCTATGTATAACTTTTGAATCCCACATTCTGACCCAATACACTTTCCTAGTTGGATATTCTCTATAACATGAGTGATTATATAAAGATTTAACAGGACCAATATCATCGATCCTTGGACCCGTCCATCTTGTTTGTCAATGTCATTATGGGTAGAGAAAGGTTCAATGTTCCGATTATAACAATTGAAGCATGGTCAAATAAAATTCATTAGGTAGAAATTCCACTTACCTGACTAGTTAATTATATTAGCCACCTTAGACTTGATTGAACCATAATATCTTTCTTTAGACCTAGAGTGGTAGCATCTTTCAACCATTTGTCATTCCATGAATTTATGTTAAGGCCGTTATATATTCCAAACCAAACTCATGATTAATTAACAATTTTTTTTTTATAATAATGCGAATAATAAGTTTTTTTTTGAAATACTTTTTACAATTTTGCACCAAAGTAGTTCTGGTTTTTTTTTTTGACGTCCTAGCAAATCTTGTAAGAAGATTTAATTTGTAATTTATGTAGGTTTTTGATACACAATCATATATTAGACTTTGTATAACCAATATTTTAATTAATATAACATGTCAATGAAATACAAGTCTTCTAGAGAATCTGCAGCAGCTTTTCTCTTCATACGCAAATCTTTCTTTCTGAATTTTCCTTATGTTTCCTGATGGTAGAAAATCACATATGGATATTAACCTCGGGCCAAGAGTATAACCCATTTTGCGTAATAGAGATTGATTGCACAATTTGTTGTGTCGGATTTTAAATAATATATTATAAAAAAATTTACGAACTATAGGTGGGATGTAACATGTAGTTGCAGGAAAACCTACACTACACCCCTCACTCGAATTTGCTTAATCAATACATTTGAAGATGAATAATAATGTGTTTTATTAATTGTTTTCTTGAAAGGTTTACAAAGAAATGTAGAACATAGCTCAAGAAATTATAATCACTCTTGATTTTCTCTCTCCTAATGACTTGCTTAACAATTCAAAAAGACCTCTCCCACAACAGACTTACTCAACCCTTTATATAGGGTTTTACATAGTGGATGACAGCTAAGCCGTCCTTTATTTTCGGAAACGACTCGCGAATCCTCGAGAGTGTGTAATTGCTTGTCCTCGCGACACCCCTAATTCTCGCCAAGTCTTCACACTTTCCTCACGTTCTGACTGTCATCATCCATTGCGTCATTTATATTACTTCCCTGCGACGCCTTCGCAGTGTAGTCGTCTATTAATCTCGCGAAGTATTGGAGTTGCGATATTCTGATCCTACATCTTTCCTCTTCTCATGTATTCTCTGCGAAGAAGAGAATGTCATGAGAAAAATATTTTAGAATGTCGCAATCGCTCATCTTTACCTCTCCATTGTTCATTTTTGCTCGTTTTATTTATGTATGGAATTTATTACAGGTGTTTCTTCTTCCACTCTTTTCTTGACACGTCTCTTTCAACTACTTATTCTTAACCATTCACGTCCCATCTCGCATTAAATGCGTTTATATTCCCGAAGATTCTTTCTCTCTATAAATAGTTTCCCCACTCCTTTCTTCTTCTTTTTTACTTTCCTTCTGCAAATTTTCTTTAACTCTCTCTCCTTCCGCAATTTGTGCTTCTGCTACCATAATTCTTCTACTTCTTTCTCATTCTTTTGATCTGCAATCATCCATTCCCATACTTCTAGCAATGGCTTCACTTGGTCGTTCATACACTCCTTCTTTTATTGATGTTCAAAAGAAGTTACAGGAAAAGGTTTTCACTTTATCAACTATTCCCGATCATGGATCTTCATCTATTCTTTCTGCAAAATCGTTTTTCGATCATCAATGTGATGATCATAAAATCATAATCTCACTGGGTCAACTCCTCGCAGGACTCCCCATTCCTTTGTACAATCCCGAATTGCCATTATTCTATGAAATTCTTGCTCATGAGAAATTCTCGCGAGCTGTCTATCAATTGAGTGGCGACTGCATTCGTTTAATGCTTGAATTCTCCCATCGTGGCGCTGGTAAAGGATCTTTATATCCTAATAATGTTAGGGATCCTAGGTTTGTAGATTTACAAATAGTTACTGAGAAGTATACCGTGGACAATTTCTTTGCGAACTACTCTGTTATAAATATGAGAAATAATAAATCTCGATGGGGTTCTCGCTTGAAAAAGAATGATAACTTTGATGCTGACAAATTGCTTATGAAAGATATTGATTGGCATTCGGGTAACAATAATACTCCCCGTCATTCCAAAGATGAGAAATGGTGGGTTGTTCCTTTACTTTTGAGTGGTCCTTACATCGCAGGTTCATATATTCTCCATGCAAACCTCGCGAATTATCATCCTTGGGAGTTTAAGTGGCCTGAGGAATCAAATGAGGTATATATTTTTTTATTTTATTTTTATTTTTGCTTTGCGACATCTTCTTCCTCTTTTATCTATTAACTTTCAAAAATTTTAGATTGCCAGAATGAGGAAGAAATATAAAGAAAATCCAAAGCCAAGTATCCTGGCGATACTTCGATCGCTCACGAATGAAGTAAGAAACATTTTCTTTTGTTATTTTAAACAATATTGTTGCCTCTGTTTCTTATCTTCATGCGTATGCGAAGGTTGAAGTTGAAGAGGTCAAGCCGCGAAGGCTAAAGGCAAGGATAAATCTACTTTGCACAAGGACAAGTCTTCCGCTCCGTTTTCTAAAAACGGAAAACCCATCTCTCTTCTCATTGTAGTTCTCAAACGGCCGAGAATTGAGAATTCGACGAGAATGAAAAATGAGGTTGGTACTTCTTCTGCGAGGGAAAATCACTCTACCACCTCTGTTATGGCGCAATTGTCTAGCATCTTCTCTGATTCCATGCAAGGATTGGGAGATGAGCATTTAACTGCTACTTGCAAAGCTCTCGCTAAGATTTGCGATGCCCCACTGCTGGAGGATAATGAGTCATTTCGCGGGGTTTCTCGAACAGTGACTTCTAGCTTCTTAAACGCTCTTAATGCTTTGGTATGTTTGTATCCTTTTATTTCTTTGTGATTTCAATTATAAACTCTATCTTAATCATTTCCATATTTTTCTTTGTAGTCTGGGAGAGCTTCTTTTGTTGTCGCCTCTGACCTTGAGAAAAGACACATCAATCTTGAAAGGAGAAATTTGCAACTTAAAGATAAGATTCGAGAATTAGAGAGTGAAACTGCGACATCTCGCAAGAAGGATGAACGAATTAAGCAACTGGAAGCTGAGCTTACTTCTCAACAGAATAGAGTATCTACTCTTGAAAGCGCAAATCAGCAGCTTTATGGTATAACAATCTTTACTCCTCAAATCCTTTTTATTTTATCATTTACTCTTCCTTGCCTAACTTACTATTTTCGCAGACATATATAATTTCTCTGAAGAATCCATTCTTCTCCATTCATTTCCCGAGCCCATGGATGATGATGTCCTTCTTACTCTTCTCAATGAATCTCTAAGTAGTTCTTCAAATAAGACTAACCTTCTTTCATTAAAGGATCTTCAATCCAAATATCATCTCTTAGCGATCGAGCATAGGGCTAGTTTAAGTTTAGCTAATCAATTTAAACGAATGTACCTTGATTCCAAGAAGAAAGCCAAAACCTTAAGGAAGAAAGTTAGTGATCTCATAGATGAGAAAGATCGCATTACTAACAGAGGTGCACAGGCATTAGCAAAATTTCAAAATCTCTCCTTGATGTGCAAGTTGAGCGAGATGAACTCCTTCGTCGAATACCATACTTAGCGAGCGAGAAGACCAAATTCGTTCACTTTTTGTCATAAATAATGATGATGAGTTTGCATGGGCTGCGAAGGTTCTAGATAATGCTAGAAATAACTTAGGTGTCGATGTTAGTCTTCGCCGAGCAAACTACCTTAATCAAGGATATGATCTTTGAAAGAGAAGGTTGTTTGTTATACTTCTTTACTTTTCTTCTTCTTTTGCTTTTTGTACTATTATCATTAATTCATTTTCTCATGTTTTCTTAATCAAAAGAGATTTTCGAGACAAGGATTGAGAGCTTGAAACCAAAAAGAACAACTCGCCATGGATCTCTCTCTTCGCGAGAATAAATATTCTAAGTTGAAGCAAAGAATTCCAAACTACGGTGGCGAATTTTAATAATGATGTTGTTCGTTTTTCGCAATCAAGCTATGGAAATATTTTGTAACGATCACAACATTCCTCTTCATTCATATCCTTTCCTTGTCAAGAAGTTCCCGAGAACTTGCCTGTCTCAGATGTTTCTGATAGTGAAGCTAATGAAGAAGAAGAATCTGGCGACGAGAGTGATGGAACCAAAGAATCAGATCAAGAAGAAGAACCGGCAAAGAAATAACTTCTTTTTCTTCTTTCATTTCTTGTAGTATCTATATACATATATCTTTGACCATTGAATGTGAATTTCGATTTTTGCTTCCTTTGTTCAGATATATCAATCAAACAACCCTTCTTTGTAATTATAACTTCACACTTGCCTCTGTCCATAAGATATAATCAACTTTGCGAGTTACATAAAATATAATCAACTTTGTGAATTAATCATTCTCGCGAGATATAAATATATATATATATATATATATATATATTTTTTTTTTTTTTTTTTTTTTTTTTTTGCACTTTATCATTGCGACAAGATCGCAAGATATCTTCATGGATTAAGAAATCTATTGATCTTGCCTTATCATTATTTTTGTGGTCTTATTTTGCCTTCCTAAGTAAAGGTCTTATTTTACCACCCCTCATTGCGACAAGATCGCAGTAGTCTTTACATTTTCATGTAATGACCCATTGACCTTGTCTTATCATTTCTTAAGTATTTTTGCCTCTGCAGACATTATATTTGCGACAATATGACAGTTTAAATGTTCTTGCGACCATAAAATCCCGTGACATTGTCGTCTTTGCGACGAAATCGCAGGACGTTCTTACACTTTCATGTAAAAACCCATTGATCTCGTCTTACCCTCGCGTTAGTATTATTGCCTCTGCAGGATCATTGCACAAATATGACAAGCCTAAATTCTCTTGCGAAAATAAAGCCTCATGACATTTGCGTCTTTTGACACTTATCACTCTCCCTAATGGAGGGTGCCGCCCTTATCTTCTCCCTGGTTGCCCCTTCAAGGAGGCGTACATCGGTCATACAAGACTAGCTCCTCCCATCCGGTCTTAACAAAGCGGTTGTTTTCGCGACCTCTTATCCCTTATACCTATAGGGTTTATGGTTACGAGATCGCACCCTAAGTGGAGTTTTCTTCGGGCCGAGTGCAGCATGTGCCAAGACTTGTCAAGAGTGGTAAGGAAGTTCCATGCTCCCCCGCACTCTTGACTCAACCGTGTACCTCTGCGCCTTGGTCATACACCGACTCCTTGGAAGAGACCCTCGGGCGTCCAACCAGGTATAACCTTATATATATAGTTGGAAATCCAAGGTATCTCCCGATAGGCTTTCATGGGCCCCAAATTTCCATGACTCAGGTTCCAGGAGCGGTGTAACCCTTTCCCTGAGCCATGTCAAGAGATACCCCCTTATATGACGTACTTTAGGTCTTATATTTGCCTCTTACGAAATATCATTCGCGAACTAGGGTGTACGCCATAAAGGTTCGTCCCATTCACTCACTCATTCATTTTATCAATTTATTCGATCATTCAATTTTGACTTTTGTTAATTTGTCTGCGAAGCTATCGCACAGTCTCATTTCAATTATTCAATAGATTTTTATACATTCTTCACGGTGATATTTTCGCACAACTTTTCTGCAACCATCATCTCTGCTTCTCATCCTTATCATGCTTTCATCACTAAATTGGTATCTTTTCTCGCAACTATTCATTTTTTACACCTTTTACTCCTACTTCCTTCTGCCTCCGCGCCAGTCAAACTTTTCAATGTCTCCTTTTCATCATGATATTCAATTGTTTTCATGCATTCACTTCGCAACATCTCTTCTTCCTTTATTTCTATGGTATCTACCATTAGCCTTTCTTTTCTTTGTTCATCCTTTACATTCTTCCTCCAACCTTTCTTTTTTGCCATTCTCTCTTCGCAGCTCTCTACATCGACCTCATAACATTTTTGCCCTTCCTTCCAATCTCCTTTTATAATTCCGACACCGCTAGGATGTGGAAACTTTATACACTGATGGTATGTCGATGCTACCCCCAGAATTTCATGCAGCCATGGTCTTCCAATCAAAGCATTGTAGGGAGACTCCACATCAACCACGCAGAACAAAATATCAGTTGATAATCCCTGCAAGGGTATCCTCATGTGCACTTCTCCTTTGGGCTTGTTCACGGTACCATTAAAACCATATATTTTGTATGTTGAAGGGATCAAATCTTCATCTTTTCCTCCCATAGTTTTGTAAGTATGGTAGAAAAGAATGTTGATCGAATCGCCAAAAAGTATCAATCAATATTCTATTGATTGCCCAACAATTTTCCGCTTCATCATCTTCGCCATCAATAGGTTTTGGATTAATTTCCAAAGCCTTCACAACCAATGGGCTATCATGTATTTCTCTTCCTTTGGGTACTTCTTCACCCGAAAGAAATAATGCATTGCCACTCTTTTTTAATCACGATGTCTTCGCAACATTCATCACTTCTTTATCATCAAGATCCCTCGAAAAAACTCTACTAAGTACATTGTCATGAAAATCTTCGATTGTGCGGTATGAATGTACAATGGAATTGCAAAACAAATTTTTAGCCTTTGCCCCAACTTCTATAACAAATGTTTCTTTTCCCTTTGCCGGTGGTGGTAAATGTTGAACTTTCTCTTCTTCTTTTAAAAAGTGATTCAACTTTCCTTGATCAATCATTCTTAGGATAATTCTCTTGATGTTTCGCAGTCATTCGTTAGGTGCCCATGAAAGCGGTGGTAAGAACGGAACTCGTGACTTCTATCTCCAGTGGTGGTTCACTTCCCATGTTCCATGGTGCAGGTATGTTTTCCATCAAAAGTAATTGCTTCCCATATTTTTTTCCACACTGGCATTCAATGGCGGCATTTTAATTTCCTCCCACACTACTCGTGACTTCGCCTTGTCCTCTATGATAATTCCGCCTCGGCCTCCATAAGTCTCTTGCGAATTATGCCTTTGACCTCCATAGGTTTCTTGCGGTTGATCAAGCCTTTGAATTTTATTATTTCCGTCACGGTTGTAGAAATTTCTTTCTCTTTCAAATTCTTCCCGATCGCGACTTCCCATAGCTACCAATTTTGGTCATTTATCATCTACCATTCTCTCTTGTTGCCCTTGCGAGGTGCTCGCCACTTGTTTGTATTAATCTGGGTAATGACTTGCATTCGCAAAGACTTGAATTTGTATTCGCAATCGGGTACGATTCTACTTCATTTTGCCTTTCCTCCAAAGCAATATATTCCTCTTGCAATTCTCTCAATTCGGTCATCGTGATCGTATTCTTGACTCAAAACTTGAACATATAATAAGTTGGTTGCGAACATAGCATTTATGAATGATAGTATGAGATATCTTTCATCAACCCGTCCCGCCATTTCGCTACACATTGTCTTCCATCTTACTTGTCAGGATGTCTCAAGCTCTCGCCAACTCTTTGTTTTAGCCCAAACACATCTTCAATGCCAGGTCGCAAGAGTTGTTACTTATATACGCCCCAAGAATATAGCCTAAATAAATGATTGAATGATGTGATTGTATTCCTTGGTAAACCCTCAAACCATTTCAACGCTTCTCCCGTTAAACTCGACGCGCATTTGCACAATATAGCGTCATGGTTTTCCCACCGTAACATACATCTCACATAAGCCTTGATGTGTTGTACCGCACAAGTTGACCCATCAAAAATGCTAGTTAGCGCCGGTAAGTTGCATTTTGGGGGTATTCCTCCTAACCGCACTTCTAATGTAAAAGGATTTTTCGCAGCCTCCGCGATAGCTTCATCTAACCTCTTCTCCTCCTTCTCTTCTCTTTGCTCAATATTCCTCTCATCTCTGCCAATTCTCGCAAAATTTGTTCATTTGCCTCGGAATTTGAATTGATCGGTCTCTTTAATTCTCGCTTCCCTCCTTCTTCGTTCGTGTCTACTTTTTTGTATTCTTTCGTATTCTTCGTTAATATCTCCATTGTTGCGATTTCGCTCGCGCCTCCTCTCTCGATTGTCATGATTATTCGCGCCGAATCGCCTTCCACCCATTTCCCGATTTTCCATTTCTGCTCTCAATCTTTCTCTCTCGCGGGCTAGACTTGCTTGCGGTGTAATGCTTTTCAATATCATCTTCAATTTCCTTTTGTTTCCTTTGTGTTTCTCTCCCATGTAGTGTTCTTCTTCTTTCTTCCCGATTTTCTTCATTAATTGGGTTTTCGTCCTCGAGGCTACCTATCTTCTTGATTTCCATCATCGTGATTATTCACCAAAATATAACGATTTTCTATTAATTCTCTCTCTTCGCGACCTCCTTCGCCATGATTTAACTCTCTTTCCAAATTTTCTTCATTAATGTTTTTCTCGCAGTAATGTTCTTCTCCCATTTTCTCTACTCGATCCCGATCTCGATTACTACTTCTTGATCTTCTATTTTGCAGCCTCCTATTTTCCATCCTCAATTCGTGGTTTTGCCTTGTTAGATTCGCGCGTTCTTCCGCTTCTAACCGCCTTTCTTCGTGTATTGTCTCTCTCGCCGCTTCTAATGCCGCGATTTCTTCATTTCCACGAATTGTTTCTCCCATCTCTTCTCGATTTCTCTTTCCCGTCCACTATTCATCAATTGTTGCACTTCTTCTCTTTCTTCCATAGAATCTGATCTCCATGTATGCACGCTCACCCTATCATAATCGATTACTCTTTTTAGTGCTGGTTGAACTGGTGGTTGAGTTGATGGTTGAATTGGTGGTTGAATTGGACCTTCTTCTCCATTTCTTGCATCTATCCTTGATGGTTCACCTACTTCATTTCTTCTTTCTCCCACTAATCTTCCACTTCTCCTTACGATCGTTGGTTGTTCTGATGCATTCTTTCTCCTAGCCATTTCTCAATTTTAGTAATTTGTTAAGAATTATTCAAGATTTCTTTCTTGTTATCCCTAATTCTTCCAATTCACAAGGTTGATCTTCTTCAGTCCCTGTTTCTAGCGCATATGTAGTTGCAGGAAAACCTACACTACACCCCTCACTCGAATTTGTTTAATCAATACATTTGAAGATGAATAATAATGTGTTTTATTAATTGTTTTCTTGAAAGGTTTACAAAGAAATGTAGAACAGAGCTCAAGAAATTATAATCACTCTTGATTTTCTCTCTCCTAATGACTTGCTTAACAATTCAAAAAGACCTCTCCCACAACAAACTTACTCAACCCTTTATATAGGGTTTTACATACTGGATGACACTAAAAAGTCAGTCCTTTATTTTCGGAAACGACTCGCGAATCCTCGCGAGTGTGTAATTGCTTGTCCTCGCGACACCCCTAATTCTCGCCAAGTCTTCACACTTTCCTCACGTTCTGATTGTCATCATCCATTGCGTCATTTATATTACTTCCCTGCGACGCCTTCGCAGTGTAGTCGTCTATTAATCTCGCGAAGTATTGGAGTTGCGATATTCTGATCCTACATAACATATTAAGAATACGCCGAACAATCTACTTAACAAGGAGAGCATTTTTACGTATGTTGTTTTGAGAAATGTATCAAAATTGGTAGTGTCACTTTTGAACAAACCTATATGCCAAGATACTTTCCTATATGTTGAAAAGTTCTTGGATCCAACTTTTAGCTAGTCCTCAGTACAGTTTGACCCCTAACAGGATTTAACAAAGTCACATTTTAAAGAAAAATCTTTTCTAACATGATTTGAAAGTCTGGATTCACCACTAGATAAACATATCTAGTTTCCAAAAAGTTGAACACTAATCCATGACATGAGTCATATTAGTGTTATGTCGAAATCACGAAAGTTTAAAAAAACTATGCTAGGTAACTTAATATAATAAGTAGTGGAAACAACCAATGTATGTCATTCCTTTTGATACTTAGATCATAAAAATTATCAATTCATCTAAACAACTAAATCCATGTAAATAAACTTAGCATGTTATGTTTACAATGAATACGACTGTAATATGTGTCAAAAAAAACGACTGTAAGAATTTGATAGTAATGGAATAAGTCAAAGTTAATAGCTAATAACCCCCAATCCAAAGGATAATGTATTCGCTTGTCTTCAATACGTTCTTTGCTCTTCAATGAGTAATTAGATATTGTCTCAATGTTTCTTTATCATAAGTCTAACTTAACGAAGTTGACTTTAGCAAGAAATTCAAGCGACCTAGTTTTATAACTAGACTTGACATCCAAACTTGATATACCAATGCTTTGCTTGTTCAACTGAGCATTGCTATAACACATTGATTAGATAAAACTATCTAGCATTAATTAGACTAAATGGCCTAAATTACACATTAATCGAAACAAAATGAAACATACCTTAGGTAGAAGGGAGATCTTTTTTCTAACGTCTTTAAAACAACCAAGTTTTATTTTTAAGAAACATTTATAAAAAGTTTAGCCTTGAGTGAAAAAAGGAAAAAACTAAAGCATGACATCCGTAACATTTAATCACATTTATAACCCCATATTTCAAAACCATATTGGTTCTCGAAAACGAGAACTGTTGTGAAAGAAATTAAGGCTTCAGTTTTGGAATCGATGCTATACATATTGCATTATATTCCGCCTATAATTTTTGAACCGACACAGAAAGTTGCAAGACCATCGCTTCATGTTTCAGTCTTCAATTTTTGAAACCTAGAGGATCAGTTTTCGAACTTACATAGAAAATCTCAAGGCAAAATCCTACGTTATTCATTCAGTACTTTAAGTACCGCATGGGCCAAGTCATTCTTACTAAATTAAGGAATTTATTTTTATAGAAAAGGAATAAAATCACAGAAAAAAATAATCAATATTCAGTAACTAACCTCATTAAAGCAAAATATATTTGTGTGTTATTCAGTCTTCAAGTGCTAGATCTATTGGGGTACGTAGAACTTTTTTTATTCCATCCCACACCTCTATAATCTAAGTTAAACCTAACATAGAAGATGAATCTAGTAGCATATCTCCATCACAGTATTGACATCCAAATTTCACAATTTCATACTTGGCATTCCAATTGTTGTGGGTTCAACCATGTAATTTTCTAACGTGGATACTTTTAATGTTAAATCTGACATGTCATGATGTGCACTTTCCGGAATAATCAATTCTTGACTTTTTCCCGGCTAGGATTACATGAGGTCAAAAAAATACCAGGCTTCTGTAACTAGTGCCGTGGCATCGTGATACCTTTAATGAATATCCCATGGGCTTTCAGGGTAAGAAGGAAGTGAAATAATTTGTTTTCCAATATCACATACAAAGTGAAATATGTTGTCACCATTAGTTCAAGCAAAAATTACAACAAAAACTAATCACGGAGAAATTCTGAGTTTGAGCGACTATTCGAGTAATTTCCACGTCACCTTCACATTGAATGGTTGGAAACGATATTATACGAAAATGGTTGTATATTCTATGTGGTACTTTTAAGTCTTAAAAACTAATCATCTCCTAACCAATTATTCCTAGTTGAGTCATAAAGTGTTATAGGATGCTTATACATATTGGTAACATGTCGGCTATATATGAATACCATAATCATTCTTGAGATAAAAAATCAGTTAAGATGGATACAAATCGATAGAAAAACGAAGGGTCCACAACACACAGAGTCTCCATACACATGGAAGAAGCGATTACGTAACTGTATTTCTTTTTTCTTTTTTGAGGAAAAAAACAAAAATCTTATTTATGTAAAAGCAAAAAAAATCCATATGAAAAGACGTGGGTACCCAAATACACCACAATCTTTTATTTATCCGCCTATAAGTCCTCTTACCGAAAGTGATCGTCTATGGACAATGTTGAGACAATGCAACAAATCGGTATTCACACTTTGTGTGATTGTCTATGGATACGAGATCGAGACAATACGACTACCAAAGTGTGATACTTGATAATAGGTTCGGACTTAACCAAACTCTATAGGATCACTATCAAGTATATCGGAGTTAACGTTTGTGTAATTTACTTTAAATTATATAAACAAATATAATTATGGAACTTAGTATGCATACCCGTATGCGTACAGGTTGGTTAGTTGAAGTCCGGGAACTTAGTATGCATACCCGTATGCGTACCGCATAAGTTCAAGTCCGAGAATTCAACTGAGATTGATGGTGTACGAAACTAAGAGTACCCATTAGCATACCGACGAACCTATACCAAGTCCGGCTACTTAGGTATGCGTACCCGTCTGCATACTTGAGTGGGTTATGTTCTAAAATCGGTTTGTTCATGAACTAATACATTTATAAAATAAGGAATGCAATCTTTTGCAAACTGTGGCTATAATGTTCATGAATTGATTCGAGTAAATCAAAATCGATTTTGCTTCAGTTGTGTCTTGTATACTTTTATGAGAATATAAACAATTGAACAACTCTATAACTAGTTTCATTTGAGTCATTTGAACTAGCTGTGTTAAGATGAACAAGGTTGATATGAAAGTGTTCATATGTCTAACTTCGGTTAACTATTGTTGAGCCAACAAGTTGTACATGTTTAGGTACAGTTACTCATATCTAAATGAAGTCACTTTTCATTTGTGTGTAACAAGCTAAGTTAGATCTAATGGTTGAAAGATATTAGCTTGAGTCTAATCAGGTTTTCATCTAACGGTGAATATTGAATGCTTTGTTACCAAGGTAGCATTGATTGCAAACCCTGATTTGAAGACTATATAAGGGAGAACTCTAGCAACTGGGAAATTTAATCCCTACACCTCCTGTGTGATACTAGTTGCGACTAGAGTCGATTCTCCTTTAACCTAGGTTTTTCCTAAAACCATTATAGGTTAACGACTTAAATACTTCATTGGGATTGTGAAGCCAGACCCAATTATTTTCTCTGTAGTTGCGTGTTCTGATCTTGCTTTATTCTATCGTATTGAGTATTATCTTCTCTAAGATTTAATCTCCGATAGGCAAGATAAAAGTAGTCACAAACATCTTTGTCTCATCGTTTATGATTCCACAATATCTTGTTTCGCTACCATACAATTCAGATTATTGTGAGGTGATTGATATTACTAGGCTGTTCTTCGGGAATATAAGTCTGGTGTATCAATTGTTTCCTGTTCACTTTGATTTATCAAAAGACGGAACAAAACTCATATGTATTTCTGTGGGAGACAGATTTACCTATTCAATAGAGTTTTCTGTGTGACACAGATTTGTTTATCAAGTCTTCGACTTTGGGTCATAGCAACTCTTAGTTGTGGATGAGATCGGCTAAGGGAATCAAGTGCGTAGAGTCCTGCTGGGATTCAGAGGCGTAAGGAACGCGATTGTACCTTGATTAGTGTGAGATTGGTTAGGGATCAACTACATTCCAGTCCGAATTTAACTTGCAGTAGGCTAGTGTCTGTAGCGGCTTAATACAGTGTGGTGTTCAAATCTAGACTAGGTCCCGTGGTTTTTCTGCATTTGCGGTTTCCTCGTTAACAAAACTTCTGGTGCCTGTGTTATTTCTTTTCCGCATTATATTTGTTTATATAATTGAAATATCACAGGTTGTGCGTAGTTCAATCAATTAGATAATCCAACCTTTGGTTGTTGATATAAATTGATTGACACTTGTGCATTGGTCTTTGGTACCGTTCAAGTCGTTTTTCATAATAATCAGGCTCACGGATTCTATCTGTTTGATTTGATGATTACATTGAGAAACAGAGATACAACTCTTGGATATATTTCCATTGATTGAGTCTGACTGTCTAGTTGATTATCTTGGAATTATATTGGAGTTTGTCCATACAAATTGCCTAAACGAAATATTGGGTGTGGTTGTTGTTAGAGCACTGCTCGGTCGAGCTCGCAAGCATTGTTATCTCAAGCTTGTTTGTCAAGTTTAGTTGCCTAAACTATAAGTCTTGATTTCTAGTCTACTTATAGCTAAGTCTCGGACTAGGATAGTAAGTGTAGTTGAGCACTAGAGTCCACGGTGTTCATCATGCAAATACGAAGAACTACTCAAGGAACTGGTGGAACTTCATCGACAAAAAGGTATGTGGAGACTTGAACTTATCTATCACTTAAAAGTCTATCTATTCTATCTCCTATCTTGAGACAAAAGTCGTATTGCTATATAGACTTTGATTATACACATTTGGTATTTCGAGCCGAGTTTATCTCGCTTATCTATTTCTCGAAATATGTGTTGGTAAGCTTTCGCTTTGGCCAAGTTCATCTTTACTCGTGACGAAAGTCATGTTGATTATTTCAATAACTTGAAAATCACTTTAATGAAAAATAGTTTGTGAATAACAACTATATAACATCCTCTAAGAAAGTTTCAATGATTGAAATGAGAGTTTAGAATATATAACCATGATTGGATATAAACATTGTATGTGAACTCATACTTGTGTAAGTCCAAAATCCTTGAACCAAAGTATGCGTACTTTACTGGTTTAGGATGACCGGAGCTAAGTCCACGTACTGTTGGAAGTTCACATCCCGTGAATTTCTGCTAGAGTTTGTGAACTAAAAACAAGCTCAATCCGGGTACTTAAGTGTGCGTACTGGTATGCATACATAAGTGGGTTATTTTCTAAAAACAGTTTATTCGTGAACTAAGACATTTATAAATTAAGGAATGCAATCTTTGCAAACCGTGGCTATAATGTTCATGAATCGATTCAAGTGAATCAAAACTGTTTTTGCTTCGATTGTGTCTTGTATACTTCTATGAGATTTAAGCAATTGAACAACTCTCTAACTAGTTCTTTTGAGTCATTTGAACTAGTTATGGTGAATATGAATAAGGTTGATATGAAAGTGCTCATATGGCTAACCATTGGTTAACTATTGTTGAACCAACTAAGTGTACACATTTAGGTACGATTACTCAAACCTAAATGAAGTTACATTTCATTTGTGTATAACAACCTAAGTTCGATCTAACGGTTGAAAGATATTAGCTTGAATCTAATCAGGATGAATATTGAATGCTTTGTTACCAAGATAACTTAGATTGCAAACCCTGATTTGGAGACTATATAAAGGAGAACTCTAGCAACTGGGAAACCTAATCCCCACACCTCCTGTGTGATACTAGTTGTATAAGCTAGAGTTGATTCTCCTCTGACCTTAGGTTTCTCTCGAGACCCTGTAGGTTAACGAATTGAAGACTTCATTGGGATTGTGAAGCCAAACCCAACTATTTTCTCTGTAGTTGCGTGATCTGATCTTGCTGTTTCTATCGTATTTGAGTACAATCGTAAGATTTGCTTGAGATTAATTTTTTCGATATGCAAGATATAAAAGTAGTCATAAACATCTTCGCCTCATCGTTTGTGATTCCACAATATCTTGTTTCGCTAGTCGATTAAGATTATTGTGAGGTGATTGATATTTCTAGGCTGTTCTTCGGGAATATAAGTCCGGTATATCAATTGGTTCCTGTTCACCTTGATTTATCAAAAGACGGAACAAAACTCGTAGGTATTTTTGTGGGAGACAGATTTATCTTTTCCTATAGACTTTTCTGTGTGAAACAGATTTTTTTATTAAAGTCTTCGACTTTGGGTCGTAGCAACTCTTAGTTGTGGATGAGATCTGCTAAGGGAATCAAGTGCGTAGTAACCTGCTAGAATCAGAGACGTAAGGAGCGCAACTGTACCTTGGATCAGTGTGAGATCGATTGGGGTTCAACTACAGTCTAGAACGAAGTTAGTTTGTAGTAGACTAGTGTCTGTAGTGGCTTAATACAGTGTGTGTTCAATCTGGAATAGGTCTCGGGGTTTTTGTGCATTTGCGGTTTCCTCGTTAACAAAACTTCTGGTGTCTGTGTTATTTCTTTTCCGCATTATATTTTGTTATATAATTGAAATATCACAGGTTGTGCGTTGAATCGATCAATTGGTAAATCCAACCTTTGGTTGTTGATTGAAATTGATTGATCCTTGAACATTGGTCTTTGGTACAGTTCAAGTTATTTCTCTTATATTCAATCGGGCTTGCAAATTATTGTTTGTTTGATTGCGAATTGAATTAAGAGATTGAGATATAACTCTTTGATATACTTTTCTTAAGATTGAATCTGACTGTCTAGTTGATTCTCTTGAAAGTATATTGGAGTTAGTCCATACAGATTGCTAAGCGAAATATTAGGTGAGGTTGTTGTACCCCCATTTTTTCAGTTGTTAGACCTTCGCCTTTTCAATTGGTATCAGAGCAGGCAAACACGTTTACGAACTTATAAGTCTGTGTTTGTAGCAATCTGACTCTATGGATATAAGTGTTATCTCCGTAAATGTACCGCCAGTCTTCGATGGCTCAAATTACTTATGGTGGAAAATTTCTATGGGTGCCTTTCTTGAAGAGCGTGATTTTCAATCGTGGGTTCGTGTAGTTAATGGCTATGATCCTCTGGTTGTTACAGAGGGTGATGTAACTGTTCCAAAGGATATTGATGAATATGATGATGGTGAGATTCTTGCCGCAAAACAAAATTCTGACGGATTAAATGCTATCATCCATGCCATTACCCTAGATCTTCAGCACCATGTGACTACGTGCACTAAGTCTAAAGAAGCCTGGGATATCTTAGAACTGACATTCAAAAGAAACTCCTCTGAGAAAGAAGCTAGGCTTCAAAACCTAAATTCTGATTGGGAAAACCTTCGTATGGCTGATGAAGATTCATTTGATGAGTTTAATCACAAAGTGTCTGAAATTGTTAATGAATTGTTTGCATTAGGTAAGACTATTCCTAAAAAGGACATTGTGATAAAAATTCCTAGATCGTTGCCAGCCAAATACGATTCTAAAAATCATGCCATCGTTGAGAGAAATAACCTCGATACACTTCCAGAAATACTCTTGTTGGAAAGTTCAAAATTCTTGATTTCGATTAGAACACGCAGAACATCTACATTCAATGCTATGACCAACACAAGCAAGTCTTATAACTTGTCTTGGGCTGATGAATGTTGTTCCTATCATGTTGATTTTGATAAATCACTAATTACACAAAAGATCAAGGATTTTGTAAAAAGAATCAAAAGATGTGAGAAACGTCTTTCTTTGATCAATGCATCAGATTATTCAATACAAGAGAATTCATCTCCGTTTGTCAAAATATGGCATTCTTCCGATTCTTGCAATAAATATTCAGCTCTCGCAGCAGAAACTTCTACCTACTCAGATTCACCAAAACCCTATCTCTAAAATAAAAAGAGATTAATACTCTTAAGTGTTGATGAGTGCCAAATATTGCATATTTCTACATCTATTTATTGGCATTTAACTCATCTTTTGTGCTCAGAAATCAGATATTATCCCAGATTCTGTATTTTCGTTGTTTTCAAGAATAAATATTTGTACTAATTAAATTTGTGTTTTTAGGTAGTGAATAAAGCTCGGAGAAACTGAGGAGCCAAAAGAGCAAAGATTTGGAGACAAGCGTCTATGGAACAGAAAGCCAAAGCCCGCGCGCAACATTTGCAACCCAACAAGGAGCAACCCATCTACAAGACATGGGCCCAAGCTATCCAAGACCCGACCCATGACCCGGATCCGAGCCCGTCCTTTCCGAGCCGTTAGATTTGATCTAGTCTTCATCCAACGCTCGCTCCAACCTTCCCATCGATCCTTGATGTGCCCGTTTCACACCACAAACACCTATATCAACCCCTTAACCATCGACCCATCTTCTCTTTCTCTTTCTTTTCTCTTCTCCCCCAACAACTCATCAGAGAAAACCCATCTCTTCACCCTTCCCCCGACCATACCATGGCAGAGCCAACACCTCACCACCTCCTTCATCCCCTTACCCTGACAACAGCTTCAGCAACTGGCTTCACCACCTCTCTAGGTCTAGCTATCTCTCTCTTAGCTTCTCCCATAACCCTAGAAGCTAAATTAGAGATAACTAGAGCTAGGGTTTCACCAACAACCCAAGCATGGTCGATTCAGAGCAGGAAAGAGGTTGGGTTCTCTTTAATTGCAAGTCTTGAGTGTTAGAGAAGACATTGGAGGTATAAATTGAGTGGTTCTTCTTTTTTAGAGACAGACAGGAAGTTTTTAGGGTTTAGTTTACATTTCAATTTTAATCTGTTTCATGATGTTTGTGATGTTCTAATTTAATCTGCTAGATTTAAATGAAACCACGATTCTCGCCCGTGGTTCAACTGTGTTTGAAGTTGTTTTTGCATGCTTAAATTATAAGATATCTTCAATTCTAGCATTACAACACTTTGCTCTCACAATGAATGCCTTGTATCCATTGTAGTTAGGCTAAAACTGTGTTGTTTGTGCTTCAGCTCAAGCCTTAGAGATAGTTGCTAATTCCCTTGACTAGTTGTGCTTAACTAGACAATTAGTGCTCTGGGTTAGTACTTTAGCTGATAATTGAAGTATCACTTGGTGAAACTCCTTAGATGAGTGATTAACTTGACACATTATCCTTGTCTATCACAAGAACAAAACACTCAAACTAGTTGAATCCCATAACATGAATTAGTGGTGGATTTGATAATCCTAGTGCCTATAATCTCTATAATTGTATTTCATCTTGTTATCATTGTTACAACCTCCATCTTGTTGTAAAGGCACTAAACAAACCCATATATTTGTGCCACCTTCCCTGAAATCAGTTAAGAAGCCTTTTGATCATTCACACACACTCCATTTCTCTCGTGGTTCGACTCGTGCTTGCCACCGCCTCCAAAGGCACTGCACTTGCGCTTTAACACGTAGGAAAACCATCTTTAGAAACCTACCAAGTTTTTGGCGCCGCTGCCGGGGATTTGGTAGTGTGCTATATTGATTATTAGCTTGATTCACTGATTTTCACTTCAACCCTGTATATTTATGCTTTGCACTGTTGTTATTAGTCGCATTAGTGTAACTTAATTATAGTTTTGCTATTTTTGCCGCTTTTTGCATCTCTCGCATATCATCATTGCATTTGTAGTCACTTATCTTATTGGTATATCTCTCGCATCATTGCTTCTTCTACTACATCTTGCTCTTGCATTTATAGTTGTAATTTCATTCAAATAAGTAGTTACTCATTAAGATAATTGCATTTATAGTCAGAACTTAGAGTAATCCATTCGCCTTTATTATTTTTGCATTTTGTTCATCTTAGTTGCATTTCAACTAAATCCATTGTGTGCTCCATCCTTCATCATTCTTGATTCACTTGCATTTGGATTCATCAATAATCTGTAGCTTACATTCATAAGGGCATGACGACCAGTGTTACTATTACAGAGCAACACGAATCTCCAAGCACTATAATGAATCATTATCGACTGTGGCATGACGAACGTAGTGTTACTCTGCTGCAGTATACACGAACCTCCAAGCACTATAATGAAACCATGTACGAAATACCCGTACAAAGTTGATTCTCGGTGTGTTATACTAGCCCGAGCCCTCTCGGTGTTATACTAGCCCGGATTGAGCCCTCTCGTGTGTTATACTGGCGATCGAGCATCCTGCGATCGATCATATCGGTCGATATGACTGATCACAGCTCATCCAACCCACAAGCATGATTGGATGACCGCATCAATTCCATCACCCCTGCTGTGTATGGAATACACACGTCGACCCGACCCATGGTCGACCATTGGCCTTCGCTGCTGAAGAAATCGTCCATACCAAGCACCATGGACTGAAAACTTAAATTAGGGTTTGGCATATTACATGTGCCGCAAAACGGTCTCAACCATCCATCTTCGCAGGTATAGATGGAGGTGTAGATGTAGACTCAAAGGGCCCGGAGCATGTCGACACAATCACCATGTGACCGCCTACACACTTGACCACCCACAAAAACCAACCATGATTGGTTACAACACATTCGTCCGCTTTGAAAGAGCATGGTCGCACGGTTTTGAAAGCCAAAATTAGGGTCAAGCCATCACTGCGTCCATCTTCTCCGGCAGACGAATGGAGGGTCACAGATCGACGAGCAGTCCCCGGTCATACCAAGATGACCACCGTGGGCCCATCTACCCCCTCATGCAATGGGCCAAGGCATATCATGCCCCTAATCCAAAACGCCCTCCCAAACATACGTGGTTACACTTCCCAAATTGCAATTGATCTCGACCGCTCAACTTCACCGACGAATTGAGTGGCTTAGATCACGTTTAAGGATAGGTCGTGCATAGGCGTGAACATCACCTACCATCTTCACGTCAAACCAGCCTCGCCAAGACCGGGACCAAGTTAGGGTCGTCTTGGAAAACGCGCGAAAAGAGTGTGGCGCGCGGCTTCTTGCGGTATCAAACTTCTATCGCAAAATCAATCTCGACCACTCCTCTTGCGCGGTCAAATTGAGTGGCCCGGGGATCAAGGCTTTCATGAGGGAACTAAATACGGCACCTACACCATCATGCGAGTAATACGCATGTATGGTTGGTCCTCTCAAAATCTTTCCATGCTTGGTTTAGAGCCAAGTCGAGAGTGATTCTTGCGCACCTCTTCAAAACCCTAATATTCATTACCTGGCCGCAGATGAGTGTCTCAAAGCTCATCTCATCCGTTCAACTTCACACAGCCTTGGTTATACAACCCTGGTCAAGAGTCAATTGGTCAATAAGGCGTCATTACCCATCACCTTACCACACCACAATGCAGTACCTCGCATAAAATACGATACGATACTTCACAAGTATTTCCACTTCTAATAACGATTATTCAATTGCGAAGATTACATGCTATCTTTCGTGGATCCACGATCCATGCATTCCAGATATCAATCATGTCACAAACTGGGGGATACATACTCTGGGTATTGGTCTGGCGGTTTACAGCGGGTAACGTCATGGCAACGCATATCACAAGAACGTGTTAGGAAGTCATGGACTAAGTTAGAGATGAACAGGAGAAGTGGGCAAGACTGGTCGTGTATCACCGAGCACACAACTCCACTACTCCATCATTCCACTACCTCCACTTCCCACGAGAAACGTGAATGAGGCTCAATGACTTGTATAAATAGGTTCTCCGCCCTATTTCAAACAACACGAGAACAACACAAGTTCGTACGTAGAGGAAAATCAAGTGTTAATACAAAATCGTATTCAAACACCCCAGCCTCGTTTGCGTCAACCGCAAGCCTCGTTTCATCTTTCATTCCAAGTCATAAGCAAGCCAACACCTTCACAATCTCCAACACCTTCTTTCTGCTTCCTCCTAAGATCAACCCCATCTCCTTCACTTTGTGACCGAAACAAGTCCGGAAACAGCCATTTCTTGTTTAGGCCGGACTTGCACAACATTGATCTCTCGACCCATACACTCACCGCGCAAACTGCATTTGTTTTAAAGGTTTAAATTCATTCCTCATCCACACCCCAAATTACCAAATTCTGCAGGAGTAGTTTTCACCCATCAACAATTGGCGACCACAATGGGGAGATTGATCTATCGGTTGCATAAAATCGAATCCTCAATTTTGATTTCCATCTCGCAATGTATCCTAAACTACAAAGCGGTTCGATATCATGGGAAGCATAGCTGGAATGCTGGAGGATGTCTTGGCAAGTCAAGCCGGTATCACCAGGAGGCAGAGCCAGACATTTCGCCTTTGAATGATATACAAAGACAATTACAAGAAGGTCGCTTACATTCACTTCAGCGACAAGAAATGTTGAATCATTAGCCGTGAGTCACACCTTTCTGCGGTGGAGAGGCAAAAAGAGCGCGTAAACGCAGGAGAGACCCAGGAAAGATGAACAAACATGGCTAGTCCAGTCGACAATGAAGATCCGAGGCAACTCACGGGAGAAAAGACTTGTCCGGAGTACTCAAATGTCTCACTTGGATAAAGAAAGGGAGCTCGCACCTACTATGGAGCCCACTAGAAGATTTGTATTTCAAAACTCTTATTGAAGCACGGAAGACTATCCAATCCGCGTCGGCCTTTCCAACCAACTAAAGGAACGCTTGAGGAAGGAGAAATCAATGGGAAATGCCTCAATACAGAGGATGGGAGCGTTGAATCCGTACACCAAGAAGTGACATTACGACACCTTCCACATCCCTCTACCTAGGCAAGCGATCCGTAGATATGATGGCACTCACAAATCTCCCAACTTCATCTCCTGTTCCACGTCGGAAGCCGCGGAGAGACGTTACAACACCCACAACCAGTGGAAAGCCCAGTTCAAGGTACTTACATTTCCCATTCCCAATGAAGAAGATTCTGAGCTACCGGAGACATGGGTGCGAAATGAAGAGGTGGAGCTACCCCCGGTATGGCGTCCGCCTACTGATCAAGAAGTAATGGACCCGAGGTACTGTCATTACCACCGGTTCCTTCATCACCCCACCAGTGAATGCAACGCTTTTGAAGGCGCATTGTTCGTGAGAAGCTCGGATTCGGAAAGATAGCTTGCGAGGATTTTCTTAGAGAGGCTACTCCGGTTTGATATAGTGAGGCTTCAAAAGCAAGTAAGTTTTACTCAACAACTTTACAAGAGAGATAGTTTAGAATTCATCGACTTAGCATCCGCATGTGGAAAAAAGAGGCTCAATGATCAAATGCCACGTTTGTTTAGTTTAGGCCTCTCTTTTACATAACATTTGCAATTTCATGCGATATGTGCAATCATTCATGACCAAGATGCAAATCCCATTTAAAATAACCCATTTCAGAAAAGTTATCCACAAAACTATCTCAAAATAAACCACCAATTACCTACTCAAAAACCGGTCAATTACGAAGAAATCCTCACTATCACTCAAAAAAAGGAAAAATATCTAAAAGAAGAGGCAAGTATACGGCACGAATCAAGGAAAGTCCTTCAAAGAACAACTCGTCCTTCAAGGCAAGAGCGACTTTCATCCTTTGGAGCACGGCCCGTCACTTCAACTCCTGGATGACTTTTTCGACCTCTTCTTCTGGCGAGCAACACGGTGCGGGGGACTTCATCCTGTAATTTCTGAAACTCCCGAATCTTGGAGAACCTTCAAAGAACCAGGAGCATTGAAACCGTGCATGCGAAAACACGTCTCGATGGCACTTCCATGCTTGACCATCTCCTCGTAAATCACTGTTCGGGACATTGGACGCTCATCCCTTGGATAGTAGATAAAGCTTCTTGGACGCTATTGACCAATGCAAGGCGACTTTTTGAGTTTCGTGGTGGTAGCAATGTGACCTGCTTCTCCATATCGCGTGTGCAACTCTTGAACTGAACCTAGACGTCGAATCCACCAACCAACACATGGCCTGGATAAGGGACAAGTAAGGAGGATCGAACAAAGCCCCGAGGCTGCATCACCGGAAATTCACCAACCGCGGAGCTCCTCGTCGCTGCAAGAGGCCTTTGAAGGAGTCACCCTGATAGCCATATTGTCCTAACTGCTTAGGGCCAGTTTCAGGGGAGCTGTCTCGACTACAGAACCTTTATCTCTCTTACATTCCTTCCGCATCTATTTCGCTTCTGAGTGCCGATTTACATCACGACCAAGGCCGACAAGATCACTAAGGAAAGCGCCTTTGTTCAACCGAGCTTGCATCATCTCCGTCGTGGTTTGGGAAAAGGAGCGGTTTCTCAGGACTTCTCAACATGAAGGTCCGGTCGCCAGACTTCTCGGATGAAGGTCAAGACGTTTGACTTAAAGGCCAACATTGCCGGCCTTCTCATTTTGAATGCGCGCCCGACCTTGTGAAGACATTCTCTTTCTTAATTCCCACGATTTCAAGTAAAGATCGCTTTTTAAGAAGAATTTGCTGGGGAATGAAGAAATCGCGAGGAGATTTAAATACCGTATATTGGAAGAATTGAGGACTACTGACCGTATGCTTGCCTCTTAGGTCTCTCTCCTGCTTGGGACCTAATCACCGGCTCACCGTCCGTTTGGGTGGAAGTGGCTTCAACCGAAATGCTTCGTCAAGGCGTGGAAGATGGTTCACCACGGGGATCTGTCAACACTCTCCGAGAATCCCCGAAAAACCAGCAGTTGCCTCCTCCAAAATTCCTTGTACTTATCGGTCACCACCGGGTTTTCTCCCAATAGAGCGAGAAGGAAGGCTCACCCGCTCTAAGAACACGTCAAAGATTAAGACTATTCAGAGAAATTCCTTTGAAACTACCCGGTGGACGGATGAATGGAACACCCCGATCAAA